>NQII01000533.1:63439-99971 GCA_002778355.1 Clitarchus hookeri | reverse complement strand
GGGGGGGAGGGGGGGGGGGGCTACACAATATTAGGCAGGTGTACCAGTTTTTTTGGCTCTTCATTGCAGTGTTGATGTATTTGCACAAGAAAAATCTGTGTGGAACACAACCAAAGAAGTTTCTTGCAAACATGAAGTGGCAGACTGGTGAAGCTGTGGCAGCGTAACCTGCCGTTGTTTAGGATGTGTCCGTGCCACACACTTTACAAGGTCAGGCGCACAAGTCACGCTTCATTGCATGCCAATGCAGGTGCTTGTTAAGGACATTCACAATATCTGAAAGAAAGTGCGTAACTTTTGAGTGTTGCAGACATATTTAAATAGAGATTTTTTTTTACGAAGCATTATAGTTTCTGGGAATGACTTTATAAAATAACTGACTTGACTTAGTAAATTCGAGAGATACTGCATTTGTCCTCCAGTAATCTAACAATATTGGCAAATATATTGTGTGTATTGTTTCTTTGTCTTTGGTTCAAAAACATTTTTTTAAAATTAAACATTTATTTTATTCAATAGACTGACGCATGATGTCTGTGATTGATGGGGACATCGTGGTAGGGTTAGTTTTAGATGTGTCTGTCAGAGACACGGCTGGCTGTCAAGATTTACTTATGGTTTGTTCACTGGAACCCGGCCGATATAAAACCTGGGTCATGTGGTTTGGCAGCTTGGTACAAAGTCTGGAGTGTACTGAACGACCTTACGTATTACCGGCCTGCACACTGCAACTGGTTTACCTTTTACGGGCCTCGCCTGGTGTAGCTCGTGGCTCTGCTTCAGCTGGGGTTGGCTCCTGCTGGAGTTCGTGTCCAGGCTCGGGGCGAAGGTGCTGCTGCGGCGGGTGATGCAGGTAGACGCCTGAGGAGGGCTGCTGGCCCTACTGTCGTGTAACCACGGGTTTGCGAGACCCAGTGGTATGTTGGGTCCTTGGCGGAGGGCGACGATGACGGGATAAGGTTCTCCGGCGGTCTTGAATGAAGGCCGAAATGAAGGAGGTGAGTCCTTTCCAACTGTCAGGCGNAGCCCAAGTTAAGCTTGGAGTTGGTAGCTGCCTTTCTAATAAGCAACCTGGTACCACTCCTACGGGTGTAAGGCATGTAGGTAGGTTCTAGGTTCTACGATCGGCCATAGAAGAGAGGAGCAGGCGACGAAGTACCCTAACAAAGTATTGAGCCAAGCAGAGGCCGAGTCAACCAGAGTTGTACCCGAGTGCTCCAACCGGTGACAGTTCAGTGCAGTGGTTAGAGCGGTGGGTTTACCCTGGGAGTCCGGCAACAACGTGGGTGTGGACCCAGGTGCACAGTATGGGTGGCCGTCTAATGTGTATTGTTTTGGCATACGTGCACCCGGTTAAGGGAGCCCGCAGTCCTACACTAGGTTCGGAAAATAGGTTGGGAATGCAGCTGTTTCCTGCTCTTCCCTGGTGGGCTGACGTCTACGGAAGTTTTTGAAGTTAAGAGTCACCTTTAGCAATGAGTACTAGGAAGTTAATAGAAAATGTGTTTATTCCGAGAGGAATAACACAGTTACCCATACTAACTCCTAATTTACCAAGAACTGTACGGAAGTTAATGTAAGCAAACCAGGTGAAGGGGACCTGGGTCTGAACTTACAAATCAGACGAGGCTAGGTAGCGGTAGCTATTATACTGGTTAACCCTAACTAACTCGATGCTGGTTGTCCAGAAGGGTAGTGCGTGTAGAAAAAGGGTGTTGACATCTTCGGGGACTTCTTGTAAAGTCTTGAAGAGCGTCTGGTTGGTTGCGAAGACGTCTGTTAGCAGAGGGCTCCAGCACTGGAAGTGGCGGAGCGAGCTGCTGAGAAAGAACTGCTGTTCTGCGGCTGTGCACAGACATATATTCCACCTATCCGCTGGCTTTCTGCGGCGCGGGGGAGGGGGGTGAGCTCCTCTTCCCGTGCAGGTGTGACTTTCATGCTGGGTTGCATCTGCGACGTGAGGTTAGGCACTTAGCTGGNGTTGCATCTGCGACGTGAGGTTAGGCACTTAGCTGGCACGAGAGGGGTTGGCGTGACGTCTGATAATAAGGCGAACTAACTTGGCTGCCTTTGTCCGTGAGTGCCCAGCATGAGGCATGCTATTAGCCTCTGGATGCAAGTTGACATTCACATCCCGTCTGGGTTACGTGATTCTATATGCAGTCACATGTAAATGCATATATTTTTCAATTAAATATACACGCACACAGTTGATAATGCCAAATTTAATTCAGTTAGGGGCATATCTAAACTTCCCTATTTACGTTGTGGTTGTAGCATTAACCTACTGCTGCTATTTAAATAATGGTGACCATTTGGAATTCAAAACAACTCATAGATAACATGGGATGAAAGGGATGGGCACTTTTTACACTTTCTTACCATGGCCGTGTTCCAAACTGCCAACGACCTGCAGTAAATGATGCATGGTTTTGGTTCCGTAAGGGTGTCTCTATCTGTACATATTTCTTAAGTGTTTAGTATCTACGTTTATATTATTTTAGTCTATGATCATGTTTTTTTTTCTAACACGTTAAGTAAATCAGAAGTTTGTAAATCGTAATCTAAAAATTATTTTCTGGAAAAAAAAAAGTTAAAATAATATCTTATATACAGTTTTTTTTAATGTCATTAAAAAAAAAAATTTATACTAACAGTTATTATATTGAAAATTTATAGCATCAATCTGTCATCTAGTATTTTAATTATATGCAGCGATTTAAAAAAAAAAAATTATTGAGCTTATTATTTATTTTTGTGATTCCATGCAGTGACTTTATAAGCAAGAAAATTAAAATTGTGAGTAAATTATTTTTATTGAAACATTACCTCATGATATGGGGGTCGTCTTACATTCAGGGTTGTCTTACATTCAGGATCGTCTTATTTTCGGGTGAATACTTTATTTACTTATCAAAGAGCGTCACGCGTCGAGGCAGTCATTTTCCAAAATAAATTAAAGTAACCCCAGAAAGAAATAGATAACTTCCTTGCAACAAAAAAATTCTAAACATTAAATGCTTTGCAACTTTCAGTAACTGCAACGTCCATTTTCAATATGCAGGATATCTTTAGAATAAAATAACACAAAAGGATATGTATGCGCTCTCATTGACACAAAAAAGTAGTTCAAACACAGCACCATATAGCTTTAGCAATAGCAAACTCAGTTTTCCATTGCATCTCGCAAGAAAATCAGTGGATTTATTAAAAATATATACATTTATTTCAATATACAGATGTTTTTAGAACAAAATATTAAGTGAAATACTAATTTCATTGAATAGGCAGACCTCTTGATTAAAGTGACATTCCAGAATGTACTCTTGACCACTTCTTGTCACAAACGTTGAGTGATGCATAAGTTTTACAGAGTGCCAAGTCCATTTTCAGCTGCTTCTTCCAAAAGTATCACAGGTTTTCTTATTGAAATATTAATTAATTTCAATACATACATGTCTTCTGTACAAACTGATGTCCTGGGAGGTTGTATGCAGCATCCCTGTGTTGCGAGATGATACACAGGTAAGCACTGAGACGCTAGTGGCAAACACAACAGGATGTGGTATTGATATAGAACATTGTTAAAGAAACAAAGCTGTGCCCAAAAATCACATATTTCTTAGGTTAAATAAATGCAAAGGGCAGACGTCTGCCAAACACAATCTGNCTGGGAGGTTGTATGCAGCATCCCTGTGTTGCGAGATGATACACAGGTAAGCACTGAGACGCTAGTGGCAAACACAATCTCCAGGTGCACACTGTGTTTATTTGCTATGGATAGTACTGTACATTTAAACTTCTTGCTTGGAGTAGGCTTTGGCTTTACTTGGGTGATCCGACATGGGCAAGTGTACTCTTGTTGCCATACTTTACATAGCTAGCTGGGTGGAAGGTGGTTATGGCCCATACCGTATAAGAAGGCCACTTTCTGACAGTCAGTGAGTGGCAATTGACTAATACGAAACAAACAAAGTGCCATTTAGAAAATCCTGTATCAGCTGATGCACGAACGAACAAAAGTTAATATTATGTTGGCTATTCTGAGTGCACTGCCAACGCACATCAGACAAGCAGAAAATACGCGATAAGAAAGAGTTCCAAGTTTAATTAATACATTTTATTTTATGTGATCACAAAACAGTGGTTGTTAGTGTTAAAAACTAAACTTCGTGATAATGTAGTTATGTTCAGGTGATCAAAATGAAATGTACAATAGAACGATACGACGTGGAAAAGTTTTCTGAAGTTGTGCTAACTTCAGAAAGCTTTTTCACGTCGTATAATCCATCTCAAACCTTACTTTCAACACATCCATGATATTAATTCCAAAAGCATATAGAAATATTACATAATATTTTTGAATTATTTTTTCTAATAATTTGACGAAACGACACAAATTTTAAATGTATTTCCAGCCCGTAACATAAGAATTATCAACTTATAATCATACGCTATCTTTTGACCATAAAGAGTTACTCAAACTTCGTCGTGACGTGCTGCGCGCTATCTATCGGATATTCTGCGAGCTATTACCAGCCAGAAATGAACCTCTTTCCTGCGCGATAAATAACGAATTTACAAACATATGCCAATAGTTATATTTTTCCACGAGCTCTGCATAATTTTTAAAGTAACATATATTTCATATACAACGATTTGGAGTACAAGTCATTTATATTCGGCCGGTAATCGTTCGTCTACGTAAATTATACGCCATATTGTTCTCTCGAAACCCATCTCCTTGATTCCGTAGACACGCGTGAATAGTTTTTAAGCAATTCTAACGTTATTCCACGTCACATATTTCCAACTCGAATATATTAGCTATAACGTCCAAAGTGTAATAATAGATACAACAGACCGTCTCGCAAATTTTAACCCAAATTCACTATCTCGGACAAATTAAAAAAGAGTTATCAAATATCTAACATTTTATATTTTTACTTTTATAACCTACTTATATTTTTTGACAGATGTCAGTCTTAAAATATCTTAAAATTTGTTTAGCATTACAGTACAATGAGAAGTGGATTAGCTGACAGCGTGTTGATAAAAAAAATACATCCCCGACGTGACGGACCAGCTGATGGCGGAAGGATACGTAGTCAGATGTAAACAGTGGCGCTACATTCGTCGAGCTGTCAAAAAGTGGCCTCCTTATACGGTACAGAATATACCTAGCAACCAAGTGCAGCTTCCTCGAGCTCTCACCCTCATGGCTAACTGGGTAGGGGTGAAGGGCGACTATGTGGGGGTGTTATGGTTGCTTATGCTTCAACACGTCCCATTAAACTAGCTCCGCCATCAGTTTTAACCCATTTTTGCCATATATATATACACATATATTTTTTTTATTTCTACAATTGTGGTGTTTGCTGGCGTACAAGACTATTCTGCATGTTAGATGAGTGTTGGATTTGAAGTGACTAAAATTTTAAAAGAAGTTAATTGGTTCTTTCAAAATAATTCTTGGTAAAAAAATTGTTATTTTCCTTAATCAGGAACATAAATGTTTTGTTGAAATACTTTTCTTGAAAAAGTTTGAGAAAGTGTTTCGATGCGAGCACACAAACTTTAGCGGACACGTGCAGCCGAGCCACATACCAGCTGCGGCCTGGTGCCGACCTGGCAGTGCCACGGCTAACAACATATCATACTTGTGACTTCTCTGTCTGACCTTCACCTTTCACTTGTCGTTGTTCGTAATGGAACCGTGCTGTGAGGACGCCGAGGTCAGTTTCGTCATAAGCAGCAAAGATGCAAGTAAACACGTTTGTTCATTGGCAGTCTACTGGTTTATTATGTGATCAGCTTTTCCTACAGAAAAATCAGCTGCTAATGTACATTTATTTACATTTACTGTTTTTATTAAACTTTCTTTTAAAAATTAGTACGTAAATATTACAGTTGATGGCAAAAAGTGCACTACAGCAAGTATCAGTTGTCAGTGTGAAGGGCAGCATAGTATATTCATCTACCTAATCAATCTGTCGTTTTGTAACCCAAAATAGGTATTTGTGAAAGTTTTCAATGGAAATATTGGGAATATGTTATCTTCAGTTCTAACAAATGCAATCCTAATATTAGTCGTACAACTCAACAAATTACAACTTAACTTTCAAACTATTTTTGGGTTACCAAAAATGTTTGTACCTTCTTATAAGATTAGTAATTTTTTACGGCTCAAAATGAGTAAAAATTGTCTTATATGGTGGCAAATATGATATACTGTGTACCATATAAGAAGGCCACACTCTTGACAGTTGACAATTGCTGTGCCTTTTCGTTTATGTATCCATTCGCCATCAACTGGCGTGTATACAGAGCTCGCGGGAAAATAAAATTATTTATATATGCGCGTGAATACGTTATTTTAAAAAACAAAACTATAACATGTTTCTGAGTGTAGTTCGGGATATGGATGACAGATGGCGTGGAAGGGCATATTGCAACAGATGGTGCACTTTTAACCCACAAGATGGCAGCACCTGGTTTGAGAGTCTGGAAACTTTGGATTTTTTCGTCACATTTGGATACGTATCGTTTTATTGTGCATCTCATTTTGAACACCTATACATTACTATTTTATCACGAAGTTTCGTTTCTAAAACTAAAAACTGCTGTTTTATAACCACATAAATAAAATGTATTAATTAATCTAGGAACTCTTTCTTATGCGCGTATTTTCTGCTTGTGTGATGTGCTTCGGCACTGCTCTCAGAATAGCCAACGTAATATTTACTTTTGTTCGTTCGTGCATCAGCTGATACAGGATTTTGTAAATGGCACGTTGTTTGTTGTTAATACATTAAGTTGCCACTCACTGACTGTCAGAATGTGGCTTTCTTTATATGAAATGAACTATACCAGTTCATAGTAATGACATTACAACACTTATATTTTACTTTTTAAATTGCAGTGTTTTGGAAATTTTTTGTATTTTACATTGAATTTTTTGACAGTTTCAGAGCGAGACCTTGTATAATCTCTACCCTTGTAAAGTCTGTACTCATAAAATCAAAGGGCTGCTTTATATGAAAAAAGAATCAAATTTTAATTTTGTGTGCTTAACTGATTTAAATTTCAGTCACTGTAACATTAATTTTAATGAGAATTTTATTGGAATTAATTTTCTGGATTAGCCCACTGCTAACTACATTTAAAATGTTAAAGCTCTCGCTGTTGGAAAACCTGTCGGACACCTCTGTATATATTGTGTTGCTTAAAGATGTAACACTTGGTTTTGACAAACTCACATTAAAAGTCTGGATAGGTTATTCACAGCTAATTGAGCTTTTTTGAAGGCCTTGTGTCAGATCTACTTTTCTCTTCATGTTTTATTCTTCCGCCATATGTAAAATTGTTTGATTGCCATGGGCGTTGTTCATGCACCAGTCCAGTGAAAACGTAAAATTGTTGAGAACCAAACTATTTTACTAATACCTATGTAATTCCATACTCTGATGTGTATAAAACTGAAGAAAAAACCTAGATTTGCCATAAATTTAAATGTTATACCCACAATAAAACATTAAGACTTGGAACTATTTTTCTTAATCCACTGCCAACTTAACTCAAAGTCTGCACACCAGTTTGTACAGAATGGGCAGCAATTTTTTTTTATAGAGGTTGGCTTCAAAAGTTTTTTCTTCAGGGTGCCCACACACTAGGTGATAAGGTTGCAGTTGTCGCAATCTTAAGCTGCACGCAAGTGACCAAGGAGTCATATTCTCGTTAAGATGACATTGTTTTGCGCTGCCTGGTTGGTAAGTGTGTGGACGCCCTTGCCATGAACCCTGTAGTTACCAGCAGCTACTGTGTGTTTGGAAACAAGTGCAGTTGCGATTGGTTGCAGAGCAAGGAGAGTGCGGAGCAATGTCTGTCAGCGGGGGAGGCGCTCCAGCTGTGCGGCGAGCAGCTAGAAGTGTTGCCAGCACTGGCGCGGGAGGAGGTCCAGGACCGCGCGCAAGGCCGCAAGACAGCCGCACGCAGTCGAGACAGCAGGAACCTCTACCTAGTGAAGGAGGGAGGTGCGTCAGCCAGTTGGCCATCTGTCTCGCGGGGCTGTGGTTGATACAGCGGCTAGAGTCCCTTTTCTCGTCGCTTTCACTAATCGGTGTTGCTCACGTGTCATTTTTCCCTCTTCCCGCCCTTGTATAGCTTTCTGTTGGCTGTTTTCAATCAGTTACCAGTTTTGAGTCGTGCTGTTGTGCAATAGTGTACTAAGTGTGTGCCAAGCGAGAATGTTTATTTAGATTATATGTGGCCTGTGAGAAAAGTTGTTTTTTTTTATACATGTGGCTGATGAGCTATTCAATTATTTTTATATTTTTTTTTTACTTCCTTAGAAACCAAGTAAAAACATTAAAACATGCTGTATGTTGACAAATTTCTAAACATGTTTTAGGGGAATTTTTTTTGTAAAACTGTGCTGCCTATACACGCGGAAATACGGTAGTCGTTGGCTTCACAGTACACATGGAAGTCGGTGTTTACAGTAGTGAAACCTTATTTATACAAACCTCAAAGGACCAGAAATTTTGCATAATGTATTGCTGAGGTTTGTATTAACTGCGGTTTGCAATAATTAAAAAAAATCTCTAAAAAGTGTGATTTAGCATATATTGAAAAATAAGACATTCTTATGACCAGTACGTATCCATTTTGCCAGTCGACTTGACTTAATATTGTAATACAAATTAACAAATATTTTGTACTAAGCTGCATATTAACATTAAATTCCTTACTTCATGTGAAGGGAAAAGAAGGGAACTTTGTATTAAGAGGGTTTTATTGTACAGGTTCCACTGTGCGGTAGGCCTGCTGGCAAAGTTGTTTTACATTCCTGAAAACTTCAGTGGTTTAGAAAATAGCTATGTTGTTAGTGTTTCATTTTCTCATAAGAACGTAGTTAAAGTCAGTCACCTTTACAGACATTACAAAGAGATTTTTATCAGCAAGTGATTAAGGGAATAAACAAGATGTTGTAATTTTCATTGTACCACTTATGATTTTCAGTTTCTGAACAAGAAAAAGATCCTTTTGCTGGAATACGAGTGACATGTTTCTATTATTAATGAAACAGTGTGTCGAACTATGATATGTATGGAGTATAAGTGGTTTGAATCCAACACTGGCACATGATAGCAAGACGGCGTTGGCGACGTCCAACTGAAACATGGTCGTGTATCATCAACAAGTAAGTGGCCAAAGCAATGCTGTGGCGAGCATGCCGTACTCCTGTAGTATACGTACTCGCAGGTCTTCCACACACAACCATATTCGTCACCATCCACATCATACTGGCCTGCACCTCAGTGTGTGTGTTGCAGGAAATACTGACATACTCACGTCATCTTGTTGCATCAGAAGGTTTCCTTAATTATCAAGGACATGTGTTATGATCACCNGTCACCATCCACATCATACTGGCCTGCACCTCAGTGTGTGTGTTGCAGGAAATACTGACATACTCACGTCATCTTGTAGCATGAGAAGGTTTCCTTAATTATCAAGGACATGGAGTACAGATATCCTAGACAAGCTAAGGTTGTACCCACCACTGCATCTCCACTGATGTCTGCCACAGAATACTTACAAATACAGATGTGAAACAGTCGCTTGCGTCAGTTTCTCTGGCCAGCTACGTGTCGGAACGTCATCGCCAATTAGAGCGTAGTATCTTACTTGCTAGACAGCAGCCCAGACAATAGGGAATTCTCCCAGCATGCAGCAGCCAGACACAGAACTTGGCACAGCCAATCAGCAGATGGACACTCCTGCATAAAACAAAGTACCGTGTCGTTCCACTTGTGTTTCATTACCTCTCCTGTCTCTCTCTGTATTCCCACGTAGCACCATCGTACTGGCCTGCATCACACTGGGCACTCTTGCTGTACTCTACAGTGTTTGTTAGTGATGATTATAATAATAATGTTTTATATTATAAGTATTAAGTACATGAACATTACTGATGTTTACATACTTTATCCAAACTGTTTTATGAAAGCAAGCAAAGGAGATACATGCATCAAAGTTACAGAATGACTGAAAACTACGGATGTCAAAATATCAATTTTTCTTGATTCCGATTCTTGATTTCAATTGCAAAACCTTTTACTCAATTCCACCTCGATTCTGATACCATAAATTAGGCTATAGGAATTATCAACATATGCCTACGGTCAATGTATCCTTTTGAAATTATGTTTTATAGATTGATGTACAGACAGAAATATGAAGACAATTGCAGGAAAGACTTCCTGGTCTGCTAAGTGAAGTTAATTTCCTATACTGATGCAAAATTCAGACTTATCTAATTAGGCCTAACCAGTTCATATATTAAGAACTGAACAAAATAGATTTATCAGAAATACTGATTAAAATGCTATGATTTATTTGAAATGAATATTTGACAAAGTATTTTTAAAAAATGTTGTACAAACGTTTTCAACTTCTCAATGCAATGTTTTAGGTCAACTTATGCAACATGTACACACAAATATTGTTGCCATTCAGTGATGAAACTGAAAGCTGCTACATGCATCTTTGCCCAAAAGATCTACTGAAAATTCATTATTGGCAATTTTCTTGTACTCATTGTGTTTACTTAAGTGTTTTCTCATGTTACTAGTTGTGCGACTAACCCCACCTCGTGAAATTTTTGCCGGGCACAAACTGCAAAACGTGTAATTTGCGTTGTTTTCGTCAACTGAAAAATAATTCCACACATCGCTAGACATTCTTCAAGTCTAAGTAAATAAAATCCTGAGTACATCGAAGACTTTATAACCCTACCCACGTGCACACTTTTAGAACAAAGACGGAAACACCTTCAAGCATAGATATAGATGTTAGTTGCATTCGCCACTAGGACAAAATTAAGGGTCTAAAATATTTGGTAAAGGTAAACACGAAAAGAAAATTGCTTCAAATACGTTCAAGCAAGACTGCTACAACTTACACCTTGTAAACATTTATCATATCACCGTACTGAAGTTATCCATGCTGTAAAAAAATAATGTGCGAAAGGTATAAATTATCCTTAAATGGATGCGACCTTGTTTTCAAATCCGAAAATGTATAATGCCCGCTGCCTGCATGTAGCTACGACTTTTGTCTGCTAGTGTTCTTGGCAACTCAACCACAACAGAGTTATCATGTAGATATATAGACTATTTGGTTGAAAGTTGCAAGTTATTATTTATTATTATTATTATAAACAAGAAAGTTAGGCAGAATTATTTTTAAAATACAGCGCCCGGGAACACAATAAATTATTATAACTGGTTGGCAGAAGTACGATTTTAATTGTTGGCAGTACTGCTGCCATATTAATAAAAATCTAATGGCCATGCTTATTTTTACATGCGTCTCATTTTACTATTTAGATAACGACACAAGTTATATTTGTTATTCTAATGCAAATGGAAAATTTAAATTTAAAAAAATTGTCAGTGCAATGGTTTTTTTTAACAATTTTCTCACGTTAAGTAACTATAGAGTTTTGTTTTGCAGCGACTCGTAAATATGCTACGGTAAAAGCGAACCTCATTTCATTAGTTTATGATAGTCTCAATTTCCTACTTGGATAACAACACAAGAATTTACCGCAAATAGGAAGTACATTTTCTTACGTGGATTAACGTACATTTGTGGTTTGCCGCGACTCGTAAATATGCTATGGTTAAAGCTAACCTAATTTCGTAAGTATTGAGTAACTTGTAATTATTGATTGAGTGTCTCAATTTATTATTCAAATGACACAGGAACTTATATTGGTTGTTCTACGTGTCTACCAAATCATAACCTCTTGGTGTAAATAGTAAACAGACGCATACTTGATCTGTTTATTAAGACATGCTAACTTCAGTGCAAACGTGTTTTACGGGCGCTAATTTAGTTTTCTCATCAAAGAACGTCATTCATATTTAATAAACGTTCGCAAGATTATTTGCTGTAGAGGAAGTAAGAACCGGGATTACAACTTCGGTTCTTGGTTTCGGTTTTGATAGATGAGAACCGGTAGAACCGAGAACCAAGAACTGGAACCGAATCATCCCTAGTGTTCGTTATTGGGTGATAATCAGCAGTTAGGGTTCCGAGTTGATTTTTTTTCACTCGGATGGTGTTTGCTGTGTAAAAGGATTTGCAATCAGTCATATACTGTTCATTATGGTTATATCTAAAACATATTTTAGTCTGGAAGATTTCATTTAGTGGGTTATAGTGTTCTTGCATAGCCTTTTAAACATCAATAGAACAACAAATATATCTCTGTGCAAGTTTTTTTACCATGGACGAAGACATTTTCAGAATAGTATTGCTTGATCTATGCTGAAACACAGTTCTCAACGTTTTATAAAAACCAGGCTTGGGTGGCTTAGATGATGACGCTCACCCTACTGGCGGCTGGTGGGCGGTGCTGAGGCCCCTCCCTGCCCCAGGCAACGGAGAAGCGGGAGTTGCCGTTCTGACCAGGTTTTTTGGTCTTGGGGCCTGCAATGGAAGGTTTGGCCCCTTCTATTATGGGGTGTTGAGAGGAGCTCTTGTCGAGATGTATGCAGGTGTTATGCTAAGCCGTTTAACCTCCTTGTCTACGCTGGCAGGACGGGCGAAGGTGGGTGGTTTCTTTGGCGGTGTCGACGTTAGTGGTGACACGGCATGGGGCTGTGCCAGATGAGATTGTGTGATGAGCTGGCAGAGCTGTTCTGACCCTCTCTGATGGGCAGCTTCTCCCTTCTTCCAGGAGTACACCTGGTTAGCACCTGGATCTGGACTGCCTAACCTGCCCAGCCCTATGATGAGGCATAATGGGAGTGACATTACAGAGGACTTGGATAACTGACGTACAATAGTGGCTTGGCGAGTGAGACGACGCTGGCAGACCCAGGCACGTACTGGAGGGGGGCGATAGTCCAAGGTAGCAACTGCTCTGGTGTTGCCCAGGAATGCAGGCTTACCAAGCTCCACGTCGAGACAGTACTTTAGAGGGTTGATTGGATTGGTGATGAAGCAGGAGATAGCAGGAGCAAGGTAAATAAGAGATAGAGCGCTGGGAGTGACAACACAACCAAGTTGATTTGTGTCTGTTTATTGATGGCTCATTAAACACACATAAACCAGGCCCTTCAGGCCCTGACTAGGGCCTGAAGGGCCTATCCTTGGTTGCCAACCAGTGTGTTACCTAGTCTTGGAAGACACAGCAGTGCGGCGGGTGAGGGCGACCCCAAGTCAGCGGAACTCGGATATGTGTCACTAGAGCAAGCTACAGTGTAGCTGGAAGCTAGGGAAATTTGACTAGCTGATGAGTAGCATTGCGGTGTCGTGCAGAGTAAGGCTCTTGACGTAGGCTGCATATAGCAGTGACGACTTGAAGTCTGTTGGTTCTCAGGCAGAGTGACGTTCTGCAAAGGTTGATGTGACGTCGGTAGGTGCTCGGGTAGAGCAACGGCATAAGCAGAGAGCTCCAGCACTAGAAGTGATGGAGCGAGCTGCTGAGAATCAGCTGGCGGTCTTGGTATGCGCGCGGCCATAAATAGGCACGGCGGCATTTCCCTTCAATTCCCTTTGGCTGTCTGGTATCTTTGTGGCGAGCTCCTTCCTTTGTAGCGCTGACCGCATTCTCTTGGAAAAGGCTGGAAGCGGGGTATTTTATTGTATGCAGGTTGCGTCTGTTGCTCTCTTAGGGGCAGTGCTTGGCTTACGTTGCCAGCTTCTGTTGAAGGTGGAGGGCGATCGAAACTACGTGGCGTCTGGCATAATGTAGTAGACTGGTAGACTGCAGTTTCTTTGGGTTGTCCCTGGCTAGTGGGTGCGTCTTGTCAGCTCTGGAGGCAAGCAGTCTCGGGTTCAAACCCCGCTTGGATGACATTTCATCGCACGCAGATGAGGTGGAGATGAAAAAAATACTATGGCCAGTATGCTTCTTGCGTAAACCTAATCTCATCACATCATTGTCCTGGCTGTGTGGAGCTGTGTCGTAGCAGCTCGTCAGCTAATTCGTGTCATCCAGGATCTGCTTTTGAACAAGAACTCACCCATACTCATATTCATTTACACTTTCTCACATTCATTCCCCCTCTCTCATACTCATTCACTTGTCTTCTTTCTAACTCTTTCATACTCATTCTCTCACATTCGTTCTACTACACTCATTCACTCACACACACTCTTTCACATGCTCGCTCACACACTCTCATTCACTTGCTCGCTCACACACTTTGTCACTACTTACACTCATTCACACTCCGCTTGCCCAAGTGAAAAAATTTCTTTATAAAACACAAATTCATTGTTTTATTACTCGTCGCAGGGCATAAATTTTTGTTCAGGAATTTTTTTTAAGGGTGTTTAGTGCTGCATTATTAATGTGAGGTTGCTTGAGAAAATGTGGAGGACATTCCCAGTGGCCGGTGGGCTTTTATAATTTTTGTGTCCTCACATTCTATCAATTCTTCATTGAACCACCTCCTTTGTTTTCTACACTTTGCTGTTCATCATGCCAACAAGAGCGCGCCAATCTTTCTTGATTTATGGCTACTGTCTCCTCCCGCGTTGTGTCTGTTACCCTTCCTCTGTCTCCCTCGTACCTTCCCTCCCCCTCTCCTGTCTTTCTCTGTCTTCGACTTCTTACCCTACCATCTCCTCTGCGCAGCACTGTTTTGCCTAGTCTGCTCACCAGTTATTTGCTGCGCTAGTTTTCTTTATCGTCTGGTCTTTGTTTCTGTTGAGTGTGCTTCAATAACTTATTATGGAGCTGGTGTAACGGGCTGTCTAGAGTTTTAGAGCATTAATTTTTGTGTGATTTCTTCAAAATTTCATTTTGCCACCTGCCTTCAAGAAATTCTGTTTGGCTCATCATAATGTCAGTATTTGTTTTTTTTTTTGTGAACCTTGACATTTTGGGATGCTTGGCCTTCAGCTGCATTTGTCTGCTAGTTTTCCTTGTCATGATGTGATCTACCTGTTGATGAGTGGAGCATGGGTGCCGCAACCTTAGGTTCCAATTGACGCGTTACAGATACTGATATATATCATATATATGTGTGTGTATATATATATTTATTAATGCATATATATACACAACTTTGCCTCATCGTCACATGTCATTCTTGGGATGCGCTACATGGATTGTCAGCCAATGAGAGAAGTTAAACAAAAATACAACATCTTGGAGTTCACTCTGTAGCCACAAAATAACAAAATTTTGCAAGTCCCTACTTATATGTTTTAACTGACAAATTATTTGTTTGTTTTCAGCTCTTCAAAGAACTCTTGTCATATTTTGAAAACCGTTACGTACGAATGTTCACAATTTAGGCTTATAACCATATTTAGGTTGGCTTAAGGACTTTTTAATAATGTATGTATTGACGATAGGTAGTTCTTACGGAAATTAATTTTTCATATTGTCAACATATTTATATTATACACGATATAGCACATTACATATAATACTCTAAAATATTTTGCTGTGAATGTGTTTAACCCTGTTACAATTGTGGGGGAAAGAACTGTAGTATGTAAACTCGTATTATTTATATGTTTTTGATTATTTAGTTGGATGGCCTTGGTTGGAATACGGTAAATATTAAAACGAAGGAGCAACCAGTTCAACGAAGTAGACAGTAAAATCAAGCACATAACTCGTGTCGCTTATTTTTTGTGCGTAGCGGCAAAAAATTACAAAGATAGTGGTAAACTGCACGCAAACAGGCCTACCATAACTTTTATTCCACTTATATTTCTTTCCACGGGTACTTAGTTTTTACTATGCTTATTTATTTATTAAAAATTTTCTGGCTGAGCTTAATAATTTGTTGGGATTGTCGCAAACATTCAAATCACAGAAACATAAATAAGTTACACAATTGTGTTTAAAACACCTAGGGCAAAGTTACATAGTTGTGATAAACAGACGTGACTTTCAAATAATTAATTTCATTATAAAACAGTTAACGGTTAAAATGTATCAATTTTGATCGTCAAATATTTGCAATCGCACACACGCAATGAACACTACGCGACACAGACACGACAATACCCTTTCACACACACAGCGGTCACAACACACGGTACAGTTTATTTATTCCTGCTGTGGAAAAACAGATTTATCACAACATCGTAGCTAGCCTAGGTAGGGTTAAAAAACGCAACGTATACAAACTTGATGTGGTAATTTTAAGTATATTTCACTGGAAAAAAAATTAACACTTTGTTCAGCCAAGAGCAACACGCCACATCATGTCGAAGCATTTATGCAAACTTCGGATTTGTAGCCATCCCGCCATCACATTGAAATATTTTATTTATAATAAGTATTCAAACATTAAAATCTCGGCTCAGTTGTAAATTACAAATTCAAAAATAATTATATTTGCTGTAATAAGTAAATAATATGCAAAAATTGAGGAAGGGGAGGGGGAGAGAGAGATAGAGTTAGGAGGGAGAGTGAGAGAGGGAGTGAGAGTGAGAGTGAGAGTGTTAACAGCGTGGTCTTGAGACCCGTAAAGAGAGAGATGAGCTCCATTCTGCCTATTCGAGTTGTTTCCTCGAACTGAAAAAAAAAATTACTATGTCACTAGGGCCTACGCACCATAATTTGCGCTAATATTTTTAACTGTAAAAATTATATATGTTTACGCCATTGCTACCAAAAAATTTCAATATTTCAATAGGCACTGTTAATTTACAAATAGTATACAAAACATATTAGTCAAAACAATATTTTAACTGGGAACTGTTTCTTACTAGCTGTTGCCAAAACATCGCTGCTCTCACTGTTTTTAATTTGTATTGAATACGAAATAAGTAATATAAGTTATAGAAGATACTGAGTTAATGTTTCATTTATTCAACAATATCATACTTAAAAAGTTAATCACAGTGTTATACATTTGTGGTATAAAAGTATTTAAAAAGAACAGGTTGACATGTTACTCCTAAAGTGATTTTTCAAAGGTTTGTTTCAAAACGTCTGAAGAAACCGTGAATGGACTATATTTACCTTTTTGTTCTTAGAGTGCCAAACCTCTCGCTTTCAGAGCAATAAAAACTGGGTAAACCTTTATTTGGCATTGATTATTGCAAGTAACAAGGGTGTGGTACGAACCTTGATACAACCTTTGTTTGCAGCCAGCCATACCAGACAGCACCTGATGATAGGGACAGGAAGGAAACAGAGTGGGGATACAAGACAGTTAGTGGCAGGCCTAAGAAGGGAGGGGGTCACTTCTGCATCAGGTGCTGGGTGCAGGGGTCATTCAGGCTGCCCTAGTTTGGCTACAGGTCGGTGCTCACAAGCGTGATATCTGGCTGCCAACACTCGCAACACCTGTCTCTCTTCTCAACAACCTCTCTTTGATGCACCGCATCCAGACCTGCTGGGGACAGACAGTTGGAGACAGGGGGAACATATCCAGAGGGAGGGTAGAGAACTGCGCATTCAGATGTCGGCGACCTCCTCTAACAGCCTACCTCATGATCTTGCACAACCCCTACTTACCACCTCACTCTTTGGTCCACCCCACCGTCTACCCTACGACTACCCCAGTCGTGGAGGAGAACAAAGGAAGATGGTTCAGTGCGACCGGCGCTCCTGGCACCCACGAGAGACAGTTTGACCTTACATTGGAGCTGCGGAGAATGACCGCGCCCAACCGCAGTATCGGCAAACAAGAGCCTGACCAACCCGGCCCTCACCCCTCCCGGTAAGCTACACCGGCCTCTTAGGCAGCATCTTGGAGAAGAATCTAACACTTGGACAAATGTGTTAAAGCTGAGTGGGAACGTGAACAGGCAGTAGCTCCTGCGACCAAACACTAGATAGCGTCAGCGCCCGAGGAAAATCACGTCGATGCCCGCACACATACATTAACTTGCCCGCACGTAGTGGTACGCGGTTCTACCCCACCTATAAGCCCATACTACCATCCATTATTTTAAAGCTTATGCTTGAGTAAATAATCAGATTTAATGTTTCTTGAAAAGGTGCATATGGTAAATAGAATAAATTTGTGATTCACCTTACTGCAAATGCTAATATTTCCATTGGACCAATCTAATTTTCTGGTAAATGAGTTTTTGTAAATTGCGAATGCCTACATTTCCATTGACTATTCAAATTTCTGTTATGTATTACACCTGTTTTCAATGGAATATTGGTACTGGAGTTGACTAGTTCGTAACTGAGTTGTGATGTTAGCCAGTAAGCCTAGCACCTACCTGCTCGACCACCATCTACAGACCGTGCTATCGCAAACTCCACACCTCTCTACTGAACTCACCTGTTAGTAGTCCATTCATGGTTTATTACAACTTCTCTGAAGCCCTGCTGTCAGACTATTTCTCCGCCTCGTACAAACAGAGCTTAACTAAGTCTAACATATTACACCAAAGGGACAACACACCACTCTTGTGTGCACTCCATTTAATAATATTTTGCACGAGTATTATTTCTTACTAGGTATCGTCATATGCCCAACATACCTATTTTCTCTCTATTTTTATTCATATTAATTGTAATTAAAGTAATGTTATTATTTATAGATAAAATATAACTAAAAGTTTAATTTAACCAAAAATAAGATACAATACTTTAATGTTAACGGAAGTATAAATGCTTGTAAAACACGGCATCTTTAGGAAACAATTAAAAGTCTTGATGTGCAAATATTGTGGATATACTACAGTGAGAGCTTGTTTATAAAACCCTCTTTAACACGATGTTACCATTATTACAAAGTGTTCTTTCTCCTGGGAGTGAGACAAGGAACTTGTTCTTCCATATGCTGAATAAAAAATATTGGTTAATTTGTGTTACACTGTAATGTCACGACCACTGGTAAACAAAAATATTCTGGTCATAAAAATATCTTATTCTCCAATTTGCTGAATCACAAAATCATAATTTTAATTTTTTGAAAATTTTTATAATTATCACAAACACCTGTTAATTACAGACCTTATTAATAAAAAGTGCAAAAAAATCATATCTATTGAGGTTTCAATTAAAAAGATTTCATAGCATACATTGGCAAGAGCCGCGCTGTGTTGCAGTGGTGGTGGCGGGCAGCACGTCGGCCGCGGGCGTGTCTGCGGCAGACATGGCGCGCAGGCTGCAGCTGGAGCAGTGGAAGAGCCAGATCCTCCGCAACCTCAACATGTTCGTGTCGCGTACGCGCCTCGTCATATACAACCTGCCTCCGCCCTGGGACGACGCCAAGCTGCGCGGCCTCGTCTCCTCCCACGCCCCTCCCGGCGCTCTCATCAAGGAGGTGGGTGTCCTGCCTGCCATCTCCCTAACTGTGCATGTGTATGTAGGTGTGCATTTATACTACTGGTACTGTGTGCTAGTTCTTTATTACCGTATTTACTCGCGCATCACACATTTCATGCCAATTCTAAGATTACTAAAAATGAGGTGTGACTCTTTAATGCAAGTTTTCCTCTTCAGATGTTGAAACTAAATTCTATTTAGTTATATGATTCAGTATGTACGTAAACAATGAGCCTCTGTTGGTTTTTAATAAATAAAACATAGTTAGGAGATATTTGCAACACATGAAATGTCCCGCACAAGTAATGTGAACAATGAGTGGCGTGCCAGATGGCAACTGCAGCGACCCACTGCCACTGTTCTTGAGCTGCTGCCTGGGCATTCGGCTAGAGAGGTGAAAGATACTGAAGTAAACCAGGTGAGTGCTTTTGTTAGTGCGTGTAAAATATTTCCCATGTAGTTGGAAATACGGACTTACAAAAGTCAAATACTGGTGCAACCCATATGTGAGGGCGAGACTGCTCGGGCTAAATTCTCTCTCTTCTGCGCACGCTTGCTTCCTTCCCTGTACGTGCCTGGCAATGTGGGAATTGTTAGGGTACATGAAGCATCAGATAAACATAATCATGTAGTCTCTGTTCTTAACGACACACGGCTGTCGAAACGCACCGCACCACAGAGTGGTCCAGTGCTCCCGTCAAGTCTGACAAGGTCACGGCAGTCACAAGAGTGCGACTAATCGGCTGCAGGACGGTGCCGTTCTTACACATTTCCAGCTCTTAAGATTGCATACATTTTATCAAGGTTATCCGTCGCCCAAAATATTTTCACCCGTTATCACTGTAGTATTTCAAAACGAATGGTTTTGCCTGAAAATTTTAAAGCAGTCAATTTTAATCAGTAATTATTTTTTGAAAAGATATTTTTCTTTTCAATTATTGGTCCTTTTTTTCCTGTAAAGTTTGTGTTAAGTGAAATATTATTAATTACTTCAAACGGCAGACATTTGCCTCAAGCGCACAGTTTCGCCAGTGCAAGTGATGTATAGATGTGCGACCTGAATTAAGTAAGCGCTTTGGTTCCTCGGTGATAATCGACAGTGCTAGTATCCTTCCCTTAAACAGTTGACGGGGTGGGAGCTAGTTGCCTAGCAACCAGCGTGACGTCCTTGCGCCCTCCCTCTGCTGAGGCTTCCCCTTCTCCGTCTTGCCTGCCGTGAACACTCTGCCTGATTGATAACCTCTCTGCTTTCTCTCAGCTGATCGAGTGCACGTGGAACATTAAAAATTTGTCTTGCGTTCAGTGTCGCATAACTTTCTTTTTGAAAGGGTTTGAAAGTTCGGGGTCGGTGTGCATTGGTGTTGGCTTACAATAAATTATTTACAGTGCTTTGTGATGTTATATTCTTTATTTAAGCAAGTTGGTGTGAAATGTTTTATAATGTATTGTTTATAGTTATATTAATACAGTAACACTTTTTTTAGAACTTCCATTTTGTGTTTATTAGTTAAATTTTATTCACAGGTAATGTACAGCTCTCATACTCAACATAAAATTTAATAAGGTTAGAAGTTGTATTTTATTCATATACAAGTCAGATCCTCATCTTCTGAAATTCTGGATGTATGGAAATTTTTTGACAGTTCCTTGAAAAACGATAGAAAGTTTACTGTACATTCATGTTTACTGTACATTCATGAAATAATCCTGGAGACTCGTGAAGTTCATGCACACTGTTGCAACTGCCATTTCTAAACACACATTTAATTTCACACCATAGTAAAAAAAAAAGCCAATGAAAGTAAATAATAACACCTAATATGCTAATCTATTTTTATGAACACTTTTGTTTAACAGTATATAATTAAAACCACAGTCCAAAAATAAACCCGCAGTGGCGGGACGTCACCATAGATCCAAGCATCACGCACAAAGATATGGTTCTCCCTGAAGGTGAGGTAGGAACAACGGTTGCGGCTAGTGACTACTCCTGCAAGAATGTTGGAGGTTCTGTGGACGAAACAGAAGCTAGCAGGAGCAGGTAGAGAAGAACTGTGAGCTGCGAGTGATAACTCAACCAAGTTAGGATTATGTGTGTTTATTGCCCCAACAATAAACACACATAAACGAGCCTGTACCTCGACTACGGCTTGAAGGGCCGATCCTAGGATGCCAACCAGAGCGACACCTAGACTCAGTAGTTGCGGGGGTGAGGGTGACCCCAGTCGTACGGTACTTGGACTCGTGACTCGAGGTGTGTAACTACTGGGTAGTTGAGAAGTGCAGAAGGGTTCGGTGCGCTGGTGGGCAGCATGATGAACTAGACTGATAGACTGATGAACGACAATCAGCTAGTGGTAAGTGACCCTTACGGCGTCGGTGTGGTCAGGCAGAGTAACATCCTACGATAGTGCCGAGAGTCCGTGGTGGCTGAAGAACTCAGTACGCGGTCGAGCAGAGTAACGTCCTAGAATTGAGCTGCATGAAACAGCCTCGAACTACGGGTTGCTGGCTCTCTATATACCCAGTGCGCAGGGCCAGCGGGGGTGGCAGAGAGGTCACGGAGGGAGAGGTGGTGGAGAAATGGCGGAGGGGGCGGCTTGTTTCCCTTCCCACGGCCGAATGCCGGAGTGGTAAGAGCTGCGCCATGGTGCGAAGCTGGTTGTGGTCCGACAGGCTGCATCAGCTGGGTTTAGCCAACTCTGGCTTCAAGGGTGACCTGTGGCGTATACCACTTAATGTTTCATTTTGGGAGTGGGCCACAGCTGTGGCGAGGCTAGAATGTTTACTGACGACACCCGTGCCTCGTAAAAGTGTAGTCAAGGAGAAAAAAATAATGAAATCCCACAGTTAACTATCAAACTTACACAAAACAGTGCAATAGCGAAAATGCTGCAAGCCTGTTCAGGAACTTTCACATAGGAGTGCTGGGGCACCAGGCGTTCATGTTAGTGTGACCCCTATTGCTCCCTTGGTTTTCAGTGTTGAATATGCAAAACAGCTTCAGGTACATAGGGGGCTTAACTTGCTTTCTCCTGAGAGTACCCTCTGGTCATGTTCGCAGTCGTCATGCTTGAGTGTTTAAGCACCCTCCTTGTGTGTACGGTAATTTGGACGCGTGGGCTTTCAAAAACTGAGGGGAAAGAGGAGGGTCGCAATTAAATTTGAAAGTTCAATAGTCCTTTGTGGCATCATGGATCATGGTGTAAGTTAAATAGGTACATAAAGGCAATTCAACTAAAGAACAAACAACTTCCTCAGAAATACCAGACACTCATATTATATCTAAGTCTACAAAAGAGATGCGTGTCCAACAAAAAATATTAATATTTAAAAATTTATATTTTGAAATCACAATTACAAAAACTATTCAAATATTTTGGGAAGGCCGTCCCTTAAAATTATGCGTGGTTATGCAGTTTTAAAGTTCTATAGATTACTATAAACAGTATACGAGTCCATAATCTTCCTGTTTCAAATTCGACATAAAGAGTACCTTTTAAAAGTATGCGAGTCCATAATCTTGTTGTTTTAAATTCTTCATAAAGAGTTCTTTTTAAAAGAAAATATTAAAAATTTAAGTTTCAAACAGTTTGTTGCTGAATGGTAGAACATTAAAAATTTCTTTGAGAAGAAAGTCAATAAAGAGGCTGATTTGTACATGGCACTTCTTAACTGCCTTCAAGCAGGAAGGTAAGAGTGGGCCGAGACAGAAGTAAGCGAAAAATAATAGGAGTAAATCAAAAATTCTTAAAATTAAATGAACCTAATATAAATCCATAAAATTTTGTTAAGTCACCCAACATGTATAGTCTATTCAAAGTATCGCCAAACTTTTTAAGTGAAGCCTTTGTAAAGTCACCCCATGTACGTTATTTTTGGATACATTGAACTTTTACTTGTATTTCATCTGTAAATTACAATATCTCATTTATACGTACATAACATGAATGATAACAGAGGGAAAATAAATGTGTTGGTAATGCTTAGTAATAAATAGTTCTCATGCAAAATATTACACTAGTGGCACAGGTGTGCTGGGTTGTCCCTTTAATGTGATTATCTATACTTAGTTAAGCTTTGTTTGCATGCTGGCATGTCGTGATGTGGGCCGGCGGGCAAGTTGACCAGGTGCCGCAAATGTTCTGGTCTCCGGGTACACCCGTGTGGGCAGTGTGTGGGCATATTCACATTAGACTTTACGTTAGACGTGTCCATGTTACAGCTGATCTGCCTAACGTTTAGCACTGACGGTGGTGTTGTGCAGTTTCTACATTAGACAGACAAACTTCCGCTACCTGTCAGTGATGCATTAAGGAGAAAACGCATACATGACTCGTGGTATGAAGTGAATTCTAAAGGTGCGCGTGGAAATACTAGTTTATTGCAATTATTGGAGAAAGTTTTTACGATGGAACATTAGTGTCTTGATTAGGGCTGAGCCGATACCGGTACCGATATATCGAAACCGGCCGATATCGTAATTATCGGAATCGTGCGCAATTCATGTTTAAATCGCCGATATTATAACCGATATTTTGCCCTAAGAATCTAAGATGATGCTATGCTACAGTGAAACCTCATTGTTGCGTTCCCGTTTATGTTGTTTTCCCGTATCAGTCAATTTTTTTGGATGGTCCCAACAAATATCTTATATAAACAATGTTAAAAAAAAAAACGGCATGCTACGCCCTTACATCATTAATTTACCCACATCCATCGATCAGATATTCTGTCCGAAAACCAAAATATATTCGGAACTATTGCTTATCTGTGGAAAAACTATCTTAAAACCCGTACTACCAAAATTCAGTAGCGCCAAGAGCAGGTAAACAGACACTCCCTAACTTCAAAAGCTAGTATACGCAACTGGTTGTGAAACAGTGCAATTGTTAACCACCACGTAATTTATTTTTGATAATTCAATCACTGTTTGTTTGTTTTCCGTCGAAAACAGGTAAAACATAATAATTGCAGGCATTTCTTTGTTTCAATTCAGCAAACGAATATTCGCGCAAATAAAACACGTATTTATAATGGTTGTGGTACGGACCAGAACCAGACATTTTAATGGACGGAACGGATTTGAACTTTACACTCGTTCTACAATGGAAACGTAATAATATTTAGGTCAGTACGGTAAATAACCATGCTAATTACCAGCATTAAAGGGGAACAGTATGTTTTCACCGATTAATTCTGTTAAGATAAAATTACGCTAGTAACTTTTTTTAAGAGTAATGCAGAGATATAAACTGTCGCACAAGATGGCGAATGTTGTTTAATTTGGCGAAATTTAAAAACTTTTACGGGCAACGGAATTGTCGAAGTAAAATATAATTTCAAAAAATCGGATTTTTACATGTCAAACTCAACAATTTTTAGCACGTTTCTGTTTTAAATCATTGCTTTTAATAAAGTTTGTTTGATTTTTGCCACTTTTTTTTACTTTTGGCAGAAATTTAATGAATTTTATGTAAACATTTGGCGGATTTTCGAAATTAAGTGCATTTCGATATTTCATAATACAATACTTATATTGAATGATTGAGATATGTTTTTTAATCCAGTATTTAAGATATGCCCACTGTTCATTGCAGGCAATCAACTCAGTATACCCAAGGATGAAAATAAATTTTTTTTGAGGTTAAGTTTTACTTTTTTAGGAGAGAGGTCCACATGTAGAGTTTTCCCGCATGCTGAGTTTTTTTTCAGTAGGTCCTATGAAAAACGAATAATAAAGGTTTCACTATTTTTAAATTACTGATATGGCTGGAAGAAAAAGTGATTTGTGGAATTTCTTTATACAGTAAGCAACACGCAAGAATGCAAAGAAGTTTACTGTTTACAATATTTGCAAATGTTTGTTTCGAGAGGCGGTACATCATCAAGGTCCTATAGTACCACAAACTTAAAACGGCACATTGAATGTACGCACCATTTGAAGTGTTATGTTTTTTTAAAGAATTTCATTGCTTAATGACATGCTTTTGGAGATTATTTTTGTCTTATAAATATGCTTAGGCTTAATAGGGGGTTCCTAGATTTATCGTAATAGTTAGGCCTATCACTGAAACAATAAAAACGAAGACAATTAGAATTTTATTTAGGTAAATGTTTAAAAATTCTGTTTTTATTTTTTGAAACTTGCAATAATGTTATTTTACCTTGTCAAGGCAGTATCGGTATCGGCAATATCGGTAAGTTTGTATCGGCAATATCGGAAAAGGCTCAAAAACGATATCGGCTCACCTCTAGTCTTGATAATGTGCAACGAAATAAAGATCTTTAAACACCACAACACCTGTCTGTCGCTGTCTTCAAATTATTTCATGGAAATAATTATAATTGCTGCCCTTATTTCAACTTAATCTCTTTGATGCCGTAGCCTACGTGGGATTTAAAAGATGGTTGTTAACCTGCATGTCACAATTAACACATTTTCGAGACGCGTAGTGTTCCATCTCCAATATTTGTAATAAACAAGTTCTTCCGGTCCAATTTCATAGATACGTCGCGCTCTTACGATTCACTTTAGATGATGGGTTGTATATGTGTTTTCACCTTCTTTTTTCATTATTAACCTGCAGCTGAAGTTTGGCGGTCTAATGTAGATACATCCTGCATACTGTAATTTCTCATGGACATCCTTGTGTCTGTTGGCAAATGTTTTGCAATATTGCTGGGAAAGGAAAACGTACACCTTGTGTTTGCATGCTTGTGTTTGCTTTTCCTTATTCAATGGCGGCTGCGGTGGTGCAGTAACCGAACTGCTAGCCTCCGGCCAAGGCAAACCGGATTACATTCTGGGAGGGGTCACCTTTATTTTGGCGGGTGACGTGGCAGACATTGCCGTTGGCCAGCCGTTTTTTTCTCAGGGCACTCTCGTTTCCCCCGCCCTTGCATTCTGCCGCTTCTCCATCTTCACCTCCATCGGCTCTCGATACCTCGATGTTAAACGCCGACCAAT
The DNA here is from genome assembly GCA_002778355.1 of Clitarchus hookeri. Lineage (NCBI taxonomy): Eukaryota > Metazoa > Arthropoda > Insecta > Phasmatodea > Phasmatidae > Clitarchus > Clitarchus hookeri. The sequence goes on along the minus strand of NQII01000533.1, from coordinate 73,719 downwards.
GAAAATGTAGTATTTGTGTGGTTTCCATAAATCTATCAGAATATTTGTGAATCTTCCCCAGAAAGTTTAGGAATCCCATCATTATGGTACAACCCTGTTATAACATTTCTCAATTGCCCCAAGAAATGTCAGCCTTATATAAGGGAAAACTTTATAAGAGGGAAATTTTCTATTAAAAAACATGTTTGTGTACCAATAGAAAGCAGCTTATTAAGCAGGAGAATGTGTTAACAGGGTTCCACTGTATTTTGTAGTAGACACCATGCTGAACTATATGGAGTCCGGAGATGGTCTTTACAGGAAGGTGATGACACCATAAGGCCTAGCAGAGACATAGTCTGTGAATTTGGTGAAATCCAGTCTTATGTGCCCACTTATTAGTGCATAGTTTGATATATTCTGTACCATATAAGAAGGCCACTTTTTGACAGCTCGACGAATGTAGCGCCACTGTTTACATCTGACTACGTATCCTTCCGCCATCAGCTGGTCCGTCACGTCGGGGCTGTATTTTTTATCAACACGCTGTCAGCTAATCCACTTCTCATTGTACTGCAATGCTAAACAAATTTTAAGATATTTTAAGACTGACATCTGTCTAAAAATATAAGTAGGTTATAAAGTTAAAAATATAAAATGTTGCAAATAATTAGATATTTGATAACTCTTTTTTAATTTGTCCGAGATAGTGAATTTGGGTTAAAATTTGCGAGACGGTCTGTTGTATCTATTATTACACTTTGGACGTTATAGCTAATATATACAAGTTGGAAATATGTGACGTGGAATAACGTTAGAATTGCTTAAAAACTATTCACGCGTGTCTCACTTTCTACGGAAACAAGGAGATGGGTTTCTAGAGAACAATATGGCGTATAATTTACGTAGACGAACGATTACCGGCCGAATATAAATGACTTGTACTCCAAATCGTTGTAGATGAAATATATGTTACTTTAAAAATTATGCAGAGCTCGTGGAAAAATATAACTATTGGCATATGTTTGTAAATTCGTTAAATATCGCGCAAGAAAGAGGTTTATTTCTGGCAGGTAATAGCTCGCAGAATATCCTATAGATAGCGCGCAGCACATCACGGCGAAGTTTTGAGTAACTCTCTTTATGGTCAAGAGATAGCGTATCTTTTAAAGTTGATAATTCTTATGTTACGGGCTGGAAATATATTTCAAATTCGTGTCGTTTCGTCAAATTATTAGAAAAAATAATTCAACAATATTATGCAATATTTCTGTATGCTTTTGGAATTAATATCATGGACGTGTTGAATGCAAGGTTTGAGATGGATGATATGACGTGAAAAACCTTTCTGAAGTTAGCAAAACTTCAGAAAACTTTTCCACGTCGTATCGTTTTATTGTACATTTTATTTTGAACACTTAAAAATAACTACATTATCACGAAGTTTAGTTTTTAACGCTAACAACCATTGTTTTGTGACCTCGTAAAATAAAATGTATTAATAAATCTACGAACTCTTTCTTATCCGCGCATTTTGTGCTTTTCTGATGTGCATTGGCAGTTCACTCAGAATAGCCAATGCAATTTTAACTTTTGTTCGTTCGTGCATCAGCTGATACAGGATTTTGTAAATGGCGCTTTGTTTGTTTCGTAAACGTTACGTTGCCACTCACTGACTGTCAGAAAGTGGCCTTCTTATACGGTATGGACCATATACAAGGGGGAGGGGAGGGGTTGTAATCGTTGTGGTGTTACCGGTTTTTGAGTCATAAAATGTACTCTGCATTAATTATTGAAATGTTTTTCTTTGCCAAGGCATAGTATGTATGCATATCACTGAAATGATATAATATCTGTAATGTAAATGCAATACCTTTATTTGTTTACCGTGTGGAACAAATGGGAATTACATTGATTACATTCTGGGAATGACTACAAAAGCGACAGTAGTAAAAGAATTCAAAGGATAATTTTCTCTTAAACTGTAACATAATTATGTTCTATGCCCTAACAAAGTCACATTTTCAATAATTAATCTCAAACCTACGTAATTGCAAAAAAAATACGTAAACACTGATGGTGTCCAATTCTACCCCGTAAAGGAGGTACATAGACTTTATAGCATAGCCACCAAGTATGTGGAGAAAATACTGTGTATAGATTTTATGGTAGAAATGTTGACAGTTAAGTTTGAGCAGTGTAATGTTGTATGTATGGCGTTTGTGATGCTTGTAATAATGCATAATTAGTATATAAATGACAAGTAGACACGAGTGCGTGCATGGGGCTGCTGTGTTGCAGGCGCGGGTAATGAAGGACAAGCGCGATGTGGACGTGCACGGCGTACACAAGTCCAAGGAGTACGGCTTTGTCACGTTCAAGAGTCACGAGGATGCACTGCAGGCTCTCCGCAGCATCAACAACAATCCCAAGATATTCACTCCGGCCAAGGTATCACTTCCCGTAGACTGAAGATTATTTGACAATGCTGCTGAACATTTATGAATATATAGTTACATNCGGCCAAGGTATCACTTCCCGTAGACTGAAGATTATTTGACAATGCTGCTGAACATTTATGAATATATAGTTACATGACTGAAAATTTAAATATTGTCGGTCACACAACAGTGAAACCTCACTAATACAAACCTGAAGGGACCATTATTTTGGCACTTTGTAATAACAAGGTTTGTATTAAACAAACGAAAGCAAAAAAAAAAAAAATTACTTCCTAACAGATTACTACATACTGTTACATGATTTTCATTATTTACCCACCACAAAACCAGAAATGTAGTCACTATTTTGTAAAAAATATTGACTTCCATTAACATTTTTATACACATTTCTTAGCAACAATTTTTTATAGGTACCGTCAAATCTTTTAAAATTATAACTTTTTACTGTTCCCAGGAATAAGGTTGGTACTTTAAAGTGGTCATTCTTTAGATTTGGGCTGGTTTTTACCGTATGCACCTATACGCAATATTTGCATTAAAAATATTTCTTAAGCTNTCATTCTTTAGATTTGGGCTGGTTTTTACCGTATGCACCTATACGCAATATTTGCATTAAAAATATTTCTTAAGCTGTTTTAGCATGCCTTTAGCAGCAAAATTAGATATATTTGTTAAATACAGTCAAATGGTTCCCATGAACTAACTTGTAAGATCTATATGTTCGTAAAATCACATTTTACTTATTTGGAATGACTTTAGATACTAAAAACTCAAAAATTCCATCTGTGTTCAATTATTTCTAGACTTAAAACATGTTTTAATGAGATATTGATTTATTTTAATATTTTGACGACTTTTGAGAGAAATTATCAGCTAAATGGACATGTAGGTCCTCCTCTTGTTGCCAAAAATAAGCCCAAACTCAGCATGCAGAACAATTACATATAGCAAGTACATACTCCATTTACACTGGCCTCTTGCAGGAAAATCAGAGGATATATTATTTAAATGTTACCTTATCATCACTGGTCCGTTATCGAGTCCTTCGCAGGCTTTAGTCACACACAACATAAGTTGGTAAAGGGTCCTATTGTAGTTATAGTTAGCGTGGTTCCCTTCACTGCACTGATAACAAGCCGTGTACACACAGCAACGCAAAGTCAGAGACCAAGCAACCTTGCCATGGTGAAGAGTGAGGGGAGGTGGCTGGCTCGCCCTCCCTCCGGCAGCACCAACCTGATAGATACTGCAGTTCTGCCAGACTGCCACACGCTCCACACACACAGAGCAACTGCGCCTAGCTACCGCAGTGCCNGATAGATACTGCAGTTCTGCCAGACTGCCACACGCTCCACACACACAGAGCAACTGCGCCTAGCTACCGCAGTGCCGAGCACATGTGCTTGTTTCTAGTCTTGTACAAATCTTTTACCAGCAGTTATTAACAATTTTTTAATTTGCCTTAGTTAAGTATACTTGCGCCTTTTCAGTGTGGCTTCGAGTGAAATTTAATATCAACATGTATCAACTGTTTTGTAAAATAGCTTGACCCACCATTTTCTGCTGTTTTGAAGTGATGCAAATAGAGGTGAGCCGATATGGTTTTTGAGCCTTTTCCGATATTGCTGATACAGACTTACCGATATTGCCGATACCAATACTGATACTGCCTTGACAAGGAAAAATAACATTATTGCTATTTTCAAAAAATAAAAACTTAATTTTTAATCATTTACCTAAATAAAATTCTAATTGTCTTCTTATTATTGTTTCAGTGATAGGCCTAACTATTACGATAAATACAAATCCAGGAACCACATATTAAGCTTAAGCATATTTATAAGACAAAAATAACCTCCAAAGGCATGTCATTAAGTAATGAAACTCTTAAAAAAAAACATAACGCTTCAAATAGTGCGTACATTCAATGTGCTGTTTTAAGTTTGTGGTACTATAGGACCTTGATGATGTACCGCCTCTCGAAACCAAACATTTGCAAATATTGTAAACAGTTTTGCATTCTCGCGTGTTGCTTACGGTACAAAGAAATTCCACAAATCACTTTTTCTTCCAGTCATATAATTTGTTTATTGCTGGCACACTTAAATAATTTCACCACGTTCGTACCCTAACCTAACACCGTCATGTTACTAAAGCAACAGCAAACAAACCAACAAAACAAACAAAAAAAAAAGGCACAGCCATTTGGGTATTTCAATCAAAACCAATTTAAAAATAGTGATTATTTTAATAAACCAAATAGTGAAAACTCTACATGTGGACCACTCTCCTAAAAAAGTAAAACTTAACCTCAAAAAAAAATTAATTTTCATCCTTGGGTATACTGAGTTGATTGCCTGTAATGAACGGACGGCATATCTTAAATACTCGATGAAAAAAACATATTTCAATCATTTAATATAAGTTTCGTATTATAAAATATTGAAATGCACTTAATATCGAAATTCCGCCGAATTTTTACATAAAATTCCCTAAATTTCTGCCAAATGTAAAAAAAAGTGGCAAAAGTCAAACTAACTTTATTAAAAACAATGATTTAAAACAGAAACGTGCTAAAAATTGTTGAGTTTGACATGTAACAATCCGATTTTTGAAAATTATATTTTACTTCGCTAAAAATTCCGTTGCCCGCAAAATGTTTTTTAAATTTCGCGAAATTAAACAACATTCGCCATCTTGTGTGACAGTTGATATCACTGCATTACTCTTTAAAAAAGTTACTAGCGTAATTTTATCTTAACAGAATTAATCAGTGAAAACATATTGCTCCCCTTTAATGCTGGTAATTTACATTGTTATTTACAAATAGTGATTTAATTATCAAAAATAAATTACGTGGTGGTTAACAATTGCAACGTTTCACGACAACTCGTGTATACTAGCTTTTGAGGTTAGGGAGTGTCTGTTTACCTGCTCTTGGCGCTACTGAATTTTGGTAGTACCAGTTTTAAGATAGTTTTTTCACAGATAAACAATAGTTCCGAATATATTTTGGTTTTTGGACAGAATATCTGATCGATGGATGCGGGTAAATTAATGATTTAAGGGCATAGCATGCAGGTTTTTTTAACATTGCTTATATAGGATATTTGTTGGGACCATAAAAAAAATCGACATACGGGAAAATGACATAAACGGGAACGCACAACGAGATTTCACTGTATTGAGCAAAGCACTCCAATTATGACAATTTGAAAACATCATCATCTTAGATTCTTAGGGAAAAATATCGGTTATAATATCGGCGATTTAAACATGAATTGCGAACAATTCCGATAATTATGATATCGGCTGGTTTCGATATATCGGTACCGGTATCGGCTCAACCCTAGATGCAAATATAATTTATGTTCTGGAAACATGTAAATGATTCTATGATTAAATAATTTTGTATTAATGGAAGAAGAACACGTGATTCACGTGTGATGCTATCATCCGAAGATCATATATGTACTAATCAACGATGACTCGACGCACACCCTTAGTGGGAATGGCAGCTGGTGGCTGGCGCCAAGGCTCTTCCCCCCAGGCGATGGTGAAGCAGTGGTCGCCACTCGTTGGGGCTACATTGCTAGGTATGGCCACTTCTGTAATATGGTATTGTGCCGTAGGAGGTGCACTTGCGAGCGATGGGCTAGTAAGTACCTTGGTAGGAGCATAGGTAGGTGCGGCGTTAGTTGTCTGACCACTCTAGCGACGTTAGTGAGCCGAGCGAAGGTAGGTGGCTTGGAGGTAGCGGAGAAACTGCACGTGGCACGTGCCAGACAAAGTTCAAGGTTAAGCTGGACGCGGACCCTCTCTGACGTGCAGTCTCCTCCGTCCAGGTGTATACCTGGTTGACACCAGAACCACTACTCTTCAGGACTCCAGCCTGAGCTAGTCACTGCTTGGCAGCTTTACCCCACCCAGTCCACGGCGAGGTGTAAGGGGGGTGATAGACCAGATAGGCAGATATTGGGTGTCCAGAAGGGGGTAGGCACGGTCTGATGAAGAGTAGGGTGCAGGCTGTTTGGTAGGGTAGGTAGTCTGGGCTACTGGCCTTTAGTGTAGTGGCTTGGCGAGCGAGACGCCGCTGGCAGACTCAGCCACATACTGGAGGGGCGATACTCCAAGTGACAACGGCCCTGGTGTTGCCTAGGAAGAATAGCTTCCTAAGCTGCACTTTGAGACAGTTCCCTAAGGTCATTAAACACATGCAAACCAGCCTTTATCCTGGCTAGAGCCTGAAGAGCCGATCCTAGGTTACCAACCGGTTATTGTCCTAGTCTCGGAAGATACGGGGGTGGGGGCGAGCCCAAGTCAGCGGTACTCGAACTTGAGTCAACTGCGGGTGAGCTGCTATGAGGTAGCTGGAAGTGCAGCAGGCTTTGGTGTGCTCGCGGGCAGCGAGGCATCGTCATGCAGAGTAGAACTCTCGACAGTGCTGCGAATTGCAGTGACGACTTGAAGAAGTCGGTTGACTCTCGGGCAGAGGGATGTTCTGCGAAGGTAGACGCGGTGTCTGATGGCTCTCGGGCAGAGTAACGGCGTGCTACTGAACTGACGCAAGACAGTCTCGAACTGAAGACTGCGAGTCCTATTTATACATGGCGCACAGGGCCAGCGCGAGGGTTGCGGGGTGTGGTGAGAGAAAATGCATAGAGAAGAGATGTAAAGAGAGCGGCTGTGAGCCGGCGGAGATGGGCGAAGCTGGCGGCTACTTCCCCTCTCGCGGCCGAAGGCTGGAGGGGTAGAGAGTGGCGGCAACAGCTGAGCAAGCCAACCCTGGGCTTGAAGGCGCGCTGTGGCATGTATGACGTAACTGCGTTTCTTAGGAGGGGACCGCAGCTGTGGCGAGGCAAAGGAGATAATGATGTCGCTCGTGGCGCGTCAACGAGTGTGAGGTTAACTTTGCTAAACATGTTCACCTACCCACAAGTGTGTTTAGTACTCACGTCTGTACAATTTATACAAGCAGTAACATATTTATTGTATTTTATTCTTCCCGTGAAATTATAACTTTATATGTTATATAAATTTTTATGTTATTTTCATACGAGCAAAATTTTTTACTGCTCAATTAAAACAATATGCAATTCAAAATGATAATTGTGTCTTAAGAAAACTGCAAATTAATGTCATCTCATGAAAAATGTTTAACTAAAATGCTACCTCCTCCCCACCACCTGTTACATAATCCTGTAAAATAACATANTCATCTCATGAAAAATGTTTAACTAAAATGCTACCTCCTCCCCACCACCTGTTACATAATCCTGTAAAATAACATAAACACAGCCCCAACTGTAATATCCTACGTGAGTATGTGAGTACATGTGTAGTCAATGTCATTCTTTCAGTGCCTGCCATAAAATAAAACAGATGTTAAAGGTGAGCAGAATGTGTGCGGTGGATTTGTAGCAGATGTGCACACACATTTGTAAAACAACTTTGGCAGAAGATAAATGGCCATGCTACTTATGTTGTACAATAAAGATAATATGAGTTTTGACTGTAATCTGTGTTCACTTTTGCAGTCCAGAGGAATTATTTTAATCAGAACTAGCCTACTTTTACATAATTGTTTTGTGAATTAATAATGTCTTATTTTCTAGCAAACTGTACACAAAACATGTCGGGCGCATCTTCTTGGGCCGATTCGCTGTCCTGTTTTCATGCCAATTTTTATAGTGGTGTGTTTGATATCTGCAGTTTTGAGATTCTCCTGCACTGTAAATATTGATTTGCTTCAGCCTTATCATATGCAGGAAAATAATCCTATTTTCCCTTCCCTTACTTGCTTTATTATGCAAATTTTTTGGCTTCCAATTTTTCTTATTTAAGAAAGACATTGACCATCACCTTTGTGGCTATCCAAGCTACTTATTTTGGTTTCCTAGTATCAAATTGTTGGGAAAGTGCCTAGAAAAAATTGGTAGTATACAATTCACATCCTAATTCTTGTTTAATGCAATTCTATAAAATTGTCTTGTTCTCGTAGAACATGTAGTTGCTACATTTGTACTTATTTTACATAACCTCTGTAAAGATGAACTTCACAGATCTCTGGTAACATTTTTTATTAGATATCACTTCTCACAAAATGCACCAGTTTGGTGTAACAAAATGGCATCCCAATCATAGTTACAAGCATGACAACTAGAGTGCTCCTGTGCCCACTATTTTTTACGATGTTATGTTAATAAACCGGTTCACCTGTGATCAAGCAGTTTGTTTACATTTCAGCATTAAATATTGGTTTTAAATACATTTTTTCTGTGGTTAATATTGTATTAACAGCATTTAAATACATAGTATATTCAAAACCTTGTTGTAGTACAACCACTGCGTATTACGTATTAACTGTATTACGTATTAAACAAACATTTCAACATTATAAAGTCTATTTAATTTCATAGAACCATTAAAATACTTTGCATAAATAGGAGTTTTGTATTAAGCGAGGCTTGGCTGTATTTGCACTCCTTTAAACTGTTGTGAGGAAACATGTAAAGCAAAGTGCGTGTTTTCTTGTATAATTTTTTTTTGCTTGTTCTCTTTGAAGCTGATACTGTATTTAATTGTGTCCCCCCCCCCTTTTTCCTCTTCTGCCCCCCATGTAAGACCCCACACCACACATTTTGAATATACTAACAGGAAAAAAATTATTTTATACATTTATTAAAAACCTGTGTTCCAGAGCACAAGCGATACATGTGCTATAAAACTAAATATGGTACAAGCTGTACTGTATTTATTCAAAATAAATGCCCCCAATTTTTGGAAATAGGGTGGACATTTTGTGATTAGACCATTTTCCACTCATCAACATGCACTGCTACATGCTGGCATGATCAGAAACTGTTACTCACTGTGTACAGTCTGAGCTTGACACAAATAGACAAGATATTGAAACACAGAAGGTCNATGATCAGAAACTGTTACTCACTGTGTACAGTCTGAGCTTGACACAAATAGACAAGATATTGAAACACAGAAGGTCACTCATCTCATGGCACATCAGCTGCTGCTTGTAGAAAACAAGAACAACTTTAGCAAACACAGTTAATGTGGACTGGTGGCCTGCCAGGCTGGCTGCGTGCTTGCGGATCACACTCGCACCCCACCTCCCGTAGCAGATATCTGCTTTGTTCACATGNATGATCAGAAACTGTTACTCACTGTGTACAGTCTGAGCTTGACACAAATAGACAAGATATTGAAACACAGAAGGTCGCTCATCTCATGGCACATCAGCTGCTGCTTGTAGAAAACAAGAACAACTTTAGCAAACACAGTTAATGTGGACTGGTGGCCTGCCCGGCTGGCTGCGTGCTTGCGGGTCACACCCGCACCCCACCTCCCGTAGCAGATATCTGCTTTGTTCACATGGCCGACATCTTCCTTCTGTGGTCGTGCACTCGACAGTCTGTGTTTTTGGGAAACCCGACTATTTTCAGTCCAGTGTTTTTCTCCAAAACCTTAGTGTTAATCTAAGACCTGTACTCCTGTGTTTCAAATGTTTCTGAGAACAAATGTGTGAGTGGCCTAATTAAACAGTTTTTGCAGCCTGCATTAAAGTTTTAGTAGGACAGAACATATTGTATGCCATGGTTTTTCAGAGGCCGATAGTATCGTTCTCTATAGAAAACAAAACGATATTGAACCTGAGGCAGCGAAGGTTGATGAAGAGTCGTGAGAAGAACCCGCTGGCCGGGGAGAAGGAGAAGGTGCGGAGCACGGCGCAGGGAAGCAGCAGAGAGGAAGGTGGGAGGAGCAGGCCGCCGGCAGGGGAGGGGGAGGAGGTGGGGAGGGAGTGGTACGCCGGGGTGGCGGCTC
>NQII01000533.1:48504-62364 GCA_002778355.1 Clitarchus hookeri | reverse complement strand
TCTGCGACAGGAGAAGAGGCGTCGCAAGGACCAGCGTCGAGTGGCACAGCTGAAGCAGCCAGCCAACAGAGACGTCGCCCAGACGCAGGTGAGCCGATATCTCTCCTCTTGACAACTGCACATGTACTCTGTGTGAATGGCAAGTATGATGGTAGCAGCTATAGTTGTGTATCTAACAGTATTTTTACTTGCAACCTCTGCAATTGAGCGTGCTTACTATGCCAGAAGCTACTGTTCCTAAAAAGGGGTGTGTCAATAGTGGATTTTGATGTTCCAATATTTTCATATCGAATAGTAAAATTTTTTAATAACATGTGAATAGTTTTGAAACCAAATAGGTACCAGTAAGAGTAAACAATTTATGTTATGTTATATATATAACAGAAATAAATATAAGTTCACTGATCACGATCACACAACAAACCGTTCCCACAAATAATAGTTGCATCTTCAAGTGCAGTATTATATCATTTTTATAAGATTATATTCTGCTAAAGAGTATGCTGCAAAATGTAACCATTCATCAGTATTGCACTAACAAATATATATATCACCCCCTCCTCAATCTTACTCCCACCCATTATTTATTTTATAACAATACAATCTCTTCTTAACCATTTAGTTTTACATATACCTATGTCCTTGCACAACACATCATGTCATTATTATGTAACCTACAAACAATAAAATTTATATTAATACAAAAACAATAATACGTTTTTAATAGCTGTCTGCTAACAATTTTATTTCCTATTTTATTTAATTTTTTTGTGCTTATCCCAATTTGTTTGTGTTTCATTAAAAAAAAAAAATTTCGTCACAATTATAATAGTAATAATTTTTTTTTTTAGTATTAACTTTTTTATATGTACACACCATTGAATACCATAATCATTTCTACCCTATGTATATGTATCTTCATATATTAAAATTTATATTCATTCTGCAGCCAACACGGCACATGGCCCTTTGACAATTTTGTTTCGTTACTTTTGTTTGTGTACCCAATCACACTAATATATTAATAATAATAATAACATAATACAAATCCATTTTCACTGACATTTTGATTGATGTTTTACATGTTTCTTTAATAATTTCTTTATGGTTATTTGACTCTTAATTTCTGTACTATTTCTTGTAACGTAGAATCTCCCCCCTTCCCCTCTCAATTCTTTTTTTGGTTTTCTTACTTACTAAGACATTTCTTAAGAGTATGTATAATCCTTCAATAAAATTTTTCACGCTTATATTATTATTTCATAAAAATTTTCCATTACCTTCAATACATCATTATTTTACCATTTTTTACTGAATTAAAAATAATTATCTCTTAAATTAGTATTTTATACAAAAATTATACACAAATTATACCTAATTTTCTATCGCAATTTGCATAAAGATTTTATAATTGAACGTATATTTGCCAAGCAGTTACTGTACTTTCAAATTTCTCTTTTATATAAAAAAGTAGTATTGGAGTTCTTTAAATTTATACTAAAATATTTTTTTATATTAACAATCTTAACGTTTAGTAATTTGAAAGCACAATACTGCGTCTCGTAACCAGAAATAATTTTACCGAATGGAACAAAGACAGCCACGAAAGCTGAATGTCACAAAAATGTTCTGTGAGATTGGACACAATATAAAATTTTGTAATAAATTAATCTGTGCTAAAAATTATAAAAAAAATGAATTAAAGGATGCGTACCTGACAGGCTATGACCTGGAAATTCCTTAGGCACAAATCTCTTGGACCTGCATCAGTGAACGAAGTACAAAATAATTACAGGCCAAACCAATTCAGTACCGAGCCCTCACGCGGAAAAGATGAATAGTTATTGTTCGTGTTAGTTCAGGAAGTTGACGAGAAGGCGAAAGAGGAGACATAAGTGAAAGACCCGTGAACCAAAGAGGAGTCGGAGCTGAGCCGCCCGTGAGACAAGAAGGGAGTGAAGAAGAGCTGCGACCCGCGATCCCTGCTCAGAGGAGCNTCTCCCCTGCGCGGGTATCTAGCGTCGTGACTAATCTAAGTATGAGCGATTCGCGTCAACATAATACAAATCCATTTTCACTGACATTTTGATTGATGTTTTACATGTTTCTTTAATAATTCTTTATGGTTATTTGACTCTTAATTTCTGTACTATTTCTTGTAACGTAGAATCTCCCCCCTTCCCCTCTCAATTCTTTTTTTGGTTTTCTTACTTACTAAGACATTTCTTAAGAGTATGTATAATCCTTCAATAAAATTTTTCACGCTTATATTATTATTTCATAAAAATTTTCCATTACCTTTAATGCATCATTATTTTACTATTTTTTTACTGAATTAAAATCATTATCTCTTAAATTAGTATTTTATACAAAAATTGTACACAAATTATACCTAATTTTATATCACAATTTGCATACAGATTTTAAAATTGAACGTATATTTACCAAGCAGTTACTTTCAAATTTCTCTTTTAAATAAAAAAGTAGTATTGAAGTTCTTTAAATTTATATTAAAATATTTTTTTATATTAACAATCTTAACATTTCCTAATTTGAAAGCACAATACTGCATCTCGTAACCAGAAATAAATTTTACCGAATGGAACAAAGACAGCCACGAGAGCTGAATGTCACAAAAATGTTCTGTGAGATTGGACACAATGTAAAATTTTGTAACAAATTAATTTGTGCTAAAAATTATAAAAAAAATGAATTAAAGGATGCGTACCTGACAAGCTATGACCTGGAAATTCCTTAGGCACAAATCTCCTGGACCTGCATCAGTGAACGAAATACAAAATAATTACAGGCCAAACCAATTCAGTACCGAGCCCTCTCACAGAAAAGATGAATAGTTATTGTTCGTGTTAGTTCAGGAAGTTGACGAGAAGGCGAAAGAGGAGACATAAGTGAAAGACCCGTGAACCAAAGAGGAGCGGGAGCTGAGCCGCGCGTGAGACAAGAAGGGAGTGAAGAAGAGCTGCGACCCGCGATCCCTGCTCAGAGGAGCGGGAGCTGAGCCGCCCGTGAAACAAGAAGGAAGTGAAGAAGAGCTGCGACCCGCGATCCCCGCTCAGAGGAGGGGTGATGAGCTGCGTGTGGGTGAGGAGTAACGAGCTCTTTGTGCGAGTTGGTTTGTCCGAGAGGTTTGTGAACCATTCACCTATCTCTACTCAGTACAGAATACCAATAAAGTCGATTTTCTGAGTAAATGACTCTGTATAAAACAATGCACTGTACGTTAAACTATACCGCAAAACCTTCCTTGAATATTCCGTGTAGCAAAATACTCTACACGACAAAATATAAATAAACTTGATCTTGGCCAACCATTAATAAAGCATTTTTACCACCTTTTACCAAAATGAATTACATTGGTAACTGTGAAATTCTCATTACAACAAATGGCAGTGCATGTTAATATATTAATTACGTATGTATGTAGGCGACACATTGCGTTTAATTTAGGGATGGGTCGGTTCGGTTCTTCGGTTCCAATTTATACTGGTTCTTGAGGTTTTACTCGGAACCGGTTTTAGGTTAACAACTACTCTGTTCTCGTTTATACACAGTAATGGCAAAACTTTGTCATCACAAAAATAACTACCGTATTTACTTGTGTATAGCGCGTCTTTTTCCCAAAATAAAGGAAAAAAATTATGGGGTACGTGCTATACACAAAAAAAAATTAAGGAGTGGTAGTCGTAAACTGTTCGGTGATGTTTGGAGGGAAGTGTAGGGGAACAGTCTGTTACCTCCTCTCTCGCTCTTACATCAACACTCCTCTCCCTTCTCTCTCTTTATGACTCAGTCCTCTCCAGTAAGCAACACTGCTACGATCGATACATTCCTCCAAGCCTCCTTTGTTTGCGTGTAAGGCAGAGGATAACCACATTCCAGGGCGTAAGGGGGGGAGAGGAAGAAGAGAGGTTTTTTTTTAGAGGAGTCACATTCCAGCGCCGCAAAAAGAAACCAGTGGCACTGCATAAAATAAGCAAAAAAAAAAAAAGCTGACTGCCCAGTAACTGCATAAAAGAGGCAAAGAAAAAATGAAGCCGGCCGCCCACCACAGTTGACGTTCTTTTAGCGACGAACGTAGGTTACCTTTATCCTACAGCTCACCACAATGTTTTGGCTTTTAGCGCCGCAGGTTATTTAATTTTAGTATTTGTCAAACATATCACAATCACCACATACTGATGTAAAAAAAGAATAATTTGTCACATATTTACTGACCTTTATAAATTTAATACAACAAGTTTATCTGTATACATTAAATCTTGTCTTTACACTTTGTTGTTGTTCAATTCTTCCATATGTTAAATAAAACATTTAATGAATTTCATCTGCATTGGTTTAATGAAGTTGCAAGCAAAAGGCAAGTATTCAAAATAGAACCAAATACTGGAACCTATATTTAAATTGTTGAATCGGTACCGGAACTGGAACCGATATATTTTTTATTATTCGACCCATGCCTAGTTTAATTGTATTTATTTCACGTTAGAATAAATTGCGGTGTTTCTATTAACGTAAAATGGAAACAAACTTTTTTTTTGTGTGTATCAAAGATGTGTGGACATACAGCACTTTAGACAAAATGGCTGACCTTTTCTACACAACACAACACTAGCGCCGGCAGACACGTTTCCATACCACGACAGTGTCAGCTACATCATTAGCATGGGTATGCAATCCTCCACATCTATGACTCGTTTATATTATATGGTGCTTTCGCCACCCACTGACGTTAGTTTCTGCCACGTCAAATCACTTTTTTGCCCCTGTATTGCCGAAGTGCAACACTGGAATTGCACTGGCAACAGGGATGTAGAAAAGGACAAATACAGTGATCTAGTGATCGCTCGCAGTGTGTGTTACAGGGGTGGGGGTGGAGGGGCGGCCAGAAGGGTTTGTCGAGAAATAGAGAAAGGAGAGGAGTGATGATGAAAGAGAGAGAAATGAGAGGGATAACAGACACTTCTGCTACATTTTATCATCCTTCAAGTATCTCCACACAGTTTACGACTACTGTTAAGCCTTTCTTTGAAAGTTTTTACCAGTGTATTATATGCATCCCAGAATTCTTTAACTGAGAAATCAAACTTTATATTGACGGATGAATGACATGATGCAATAACATCTGGCCACAGGTAACTAATGCGTGGCGTGTATGTCAGATGGTATCAGAGATGATATGGTTCAACAACCACTGCCAGTTGGGTTTTTGTTCCATGCACACGTGGATGCCAGCTGTCTTTTTCTTTTTGTGCCATCCTCCCCGTTCCACTGTCGGCCAATAAACAGTGTCCTACTGACAGGAAGTGGGAGAGAAGGCTGGTGTAAGAATGATTCAGTTGTGTATTTGGAAGACAGCACAAACTCTCGGCGGAGTGGACGACGCTTGCTTCCCAGCCAGGCAGGCTCCCATGCAATCAAACTACAGAAATACACCATGAGGTGGGCATCACAGAACTGGCCTGGCACCGCTGCAGACAGAGCCACCGCTATTGCACAGTTGATGGCAGCACTGGGATTGAAGATTCGTCTCCACGAGGCATTAGGAGAAGGTTTGAAGGGCACACACCTTGTGTTTCTCTTGTTAATGCGGCTTCAACTACGTACCTAGCTGGTCGGTGCTTGCATTGCCACTGCCAGGTTCGCGGTCGAAAGCAAACACACCAACATGGGATCGTGTGCATACAAGCACGCACTCTTGCTATTTACGTTATTCCTTGGTTGTTGCATAGTTCCTTCGTGGTGTGCTGTTTTCTTTGTCCAGCAGTGTATATATAAGTATCAGGAATACATAATAGCAATTCGTTAGAGATTCTATAAAATATATATAAAGTGATCTCTGTGAACACAAACAGTTTGGATGTCCATTACTCTCATTCTGTTTTCCTTTACTAAACGTAGGAAGGGGCGGTGTAGATTCTGCCTTCGCAAGTTGTTACGCTGCTGCTGTGCCCAGACACATGCCGTTGTAGATCTCAGGTTGTGTACAGACTTTCCCCAATTTCGGAACACTAGTGGTTTGATTGGCTTCTGTAAGTGTGTGTTGATCTGTCTGTGCTTAATGTCGAGATACCTGATTGAGTGTTGGTGAGAGTGAAGTGAGGCGAAGGCTTGGTCTGGTTGTTAGCTTATTTCAGTTGTTTAGTTTCACTTATTTCAAAACTACAACTATGGCTCTCTGGAAATATACATTATACTGTAGAACAATAAATTCTGAACTTTTGTCAAGTAGTTATGGCATATAATTTAAAAATTAACAGTTGATTTTGGCCATTTCACAGTTGACAGGAAACGTGTGGATAAAATTTGGCAACTACACTTGAAGGCATTTGTGAAATATAAATGTGCTATAGTTAAAAATATTCAGTAGAAAATTCAACATTGCCGGTGGGACAGAGTCTCAAGTACGGTGTTGCAGTACGGACGTGCGGTAGATAGTTGGCACGTCCCTGTGTTGTGTGTTGCAGGTCACGAACAAGAGGAAGAGGTTGAAAGGCGAACAGAGAGCCGAGCAAGTGTTCGGCGCGCTCGTGGACAAGTACAAGAGCAAGCTGCAGAGTGTGTCGAAAGTGAAGAAGTGGTACGAGTGAACCGGCAAGTGGTCTGTCGGTGCAGTGTCGAGTGCTTCAAGGATATGCTGCTCCGGTACACTGGCGTTAGCCAGGTGCTCGCATCAAAGGGATACTCGAGTTGTCTTACGGCCAGCTACGCTAACGCGTAGGCTCGTGGTTCGAGTATCACTCTTTGAATAGATGTCCCATCACGGTAGCGTATAGATTACTGTGAACGTTGACTATCGTATCTACGGTACTGTTTTACTGAATATGTAGTTTTTAAAATTAACAGCAACTGAAAAGTGAGTGAGAGACTGCGTAAGAGAGTGTGTGTGAGAGTTTGAAAGTTGTGTGTGTGAAACTGTATCCAAATCCTTTAAAATACAGATAGCCTCGATTGAACCCAAATCAGAATACATGCTACTGGTCCCTTTTAAAATATGTTTTCTCCAGTGGGAATAAACTGGGAACACAAATGGAAATAAATCTAACAGTAAATGCACAGACCAAACAAATAAGATTGTTCAACAGGTGAAATGCTAGTGACGTGTGAAACACAAAATTGAATACATGACTGACTGTGAAATGTAAAAATTTTCCCCTGAATAACATTTTTGTATTGCCACATTGAACATACATTTTTCACTGAAATGGTAGCAGTTTGCTCCTAAATTATAATTATTTACACAATAAAACAGATTGGAATTCTTGAATTCAATTATTTATGCACATAAACAAAAATATGAGTTTCTATTTACTTAGCGTACATACAGTCATCATTGCAAGTTCATAGATAATGCGTTATGTGTAACGCCAACACGTTTTCTAAAACTGAAGACACATCTAGTGTTCAATTCAATTCTCTTTTGAGATATTGCTACTGTTTGATTCTAGTTCTGCTTCGAGATGTTGTGGCAGTGTATTTTGTTTTGACATATATAGACACACTTGAATCTATGCTCATCATGTTTGTTCATTTGTTTCCATTTGGCTTACAAATTAGACAACACAGAAGTTAACCAAAAACAAATGTAATTGAAACATTTTTTTATAATTTTAAGATATAACATTTTTGGTGTTTTAAAACTGAGCATGAATAAAATTTAAAGAAAGTAGCGATGTGATCAGATATCAAAAGAAGACCAGTTACTCTAACCTAATTCCCGGTGGGGTCGCCGCTGGATTTTCGCATGTGGGAATTGTGCCGAATGATGCCGCTGATCAGCAGGTTTTCTCAGAAACTTCGTGTTTCTCCTGTTCTTACATTTCAATGCTGCTCCATACTCACCTCGCTTCACCCTCACCTGGCTGTGAAGAGCCACAGAAATCTCTTCACTTACTCACTCTAACCTAAAATTTGAGGATCATGGATCATGTCGGTGAAAACCGTAAGAAAATATGTTGCAGCACTCTGCAAAATTGCTCAATGAAAATTATTATTCTTAACAGCATTTCCACGTACCCTATTAATTTTTAGTGTGAATCCACATTGTTTTTCTGCCAGCAAACATAAAAGTGCTATTATAAATGCAATTATCTTGGTGCATTGCATATTATTGCCTCTAATACCATTTTCA
This sequence comes from Clitarchus hookeri, assembly GCA_002778355.1. NCBI lineage: Eukaryota > Metazoa > Arthropoda > Insecta > Phasmatodea > Phasmatidae > Clitarchus > Clitarchus hookeri. The sequence continues at coordinate 54,215 of NQII01000533.1, read as the reverse complement.
CACTTATAACATTTAATTTTCCTCATCCCCTGAAAATTCTTATAACAAGGTTTCACTGCAATTGAAATGTGTTGTTAAAGGAAAGCTAAACTCAACCTGTTACGTAAAATCTTTGATTTTAATCCTTTCTCAAATACTTGGATCTTTGAATCATATGGATTCGAGGGATTCAACCGTCCCATCCCTAATATATATATATATGTATGTATATAAAACACTATCACACCTCACTCTCTCTCTTTCACTCTCATGGTATTGAGGTAATTATGTTTTATGACAAATTGACGGTGTCACTCGATGGAGCACGCATTGTGGTCATTGCTCCGCAGCAGTGTTGGTGCTGCGAGGTGGACACTAAGTGTGCACTAAGTGTACACTAAGCAGGCAACACAATGTGCTGAACTGACCACGAACCACCTGTAGTTACGTCCGGCTAGTAAGGGTGGTGGTGTTGGTGATCGGACAGCCACCCTTACTGTTGGCAGAGTGCCTTGTGTAGTGGCTTGGGAGGGAGCGAGTCTTTAAGCACCCCTTAAGGGAGGCAAGACCTTATGTGCCTCTCTTTTTTGCTNTGGTTTGGGAGGGAGAGAGTCTTTAAGCACCCCTTAAGGGAGGCAAGATCTTAGGTGCCTCTCTTTTTTGCTTCTCTTAAAAGTTTCATTTTGGCGTGACCAGAATCTAAATTGCATGTTGCATTAAAGGTAGAAGAATGTCTGTAACCCAGAAGTGAGAATGTATATAAGTATCAGAAAGACATTCCTATGTTTAGAGAGGGGCAATGTATACCCTGCCCCTCCCCCCACCAACCTGATTGTCACGCCACTGCAAGCACGCAACCTCAGTCAAGAGAGTTAACAGCACACCTGTGTTGTGTACTTGTGGGCACTGCTATGTAAAGAAATTAAATGTAAAAATATGTGAAATAATTTTGTTACCTATTGTGAAATTTTACATTGTAATATAAAACTGGTCAATACAAGCTTGTTTAACTCAGTCTGCAAGATTTTTTTTCCCAGTGTTAGAAAGTTATGAACCAAAATATGCATATTTTTCTTATTTTTACACCTACTCTGAAGGCTTATTTATTCCTCTCTTATTGACAGACATGAGAACTACAAGTGAACAAGATCATTTTTGTTGGTTATTTCCTTCCATTGCTCTTATTGAATCTTCCACCAAAATTATTCAGGTTACATCCCTGGCAGAATGCGGTCTAGAGTTTCACGTGTGGAAAGCATAATTAATGTTTACATTATAGTCCATCCACTGTACCTTCACACTTTTGAAATAAACGTTTTGAAAATCTCTCCAGGAGTAACATGTTCAATTGTTTTTCAAATAACTTCTATGCTGCAAATATTTAACACTGTTATTAACTTAATATATTACGTAAATTTTTGATTTAATTAAACTTTATCTTATACCGTATACAGTAAAACTCGCCTAAGACGTTCTGGTATAAAAAATTTCCAGGTTAAAACGTAAAATTGTCCCGGCCCCGCCATTTTCTCCATAAGATGTGTGTTAATATTCCCCACGTAAACATTTGCTACAGGAATGTCCTTTCTCGCATATTATGTCATCTTGGGATGTCTCCACGTGCATTCGACTCTGCTTATTCGTGTAATTGTTTTTATTTTTAGTCTACGAACAGTTTAGGTAAAGAGGTCAAAAGAATGTAAATTACTTCTTCCCTTGTTCAAGCAAAGAAGTGGATAGAGAATGCGTGAGTCGTCGTATCCCTTTCTTCCCCTTCAATACCGTAACTGCCCCTTCACTCCCCCTTCTCGAGCTTGGTTGGCTATTCGCAAACAGAGGGACAGCAAAAAGTATTGATCACAAGAGCAGCTAGAAGAGGGAGGTATTGGGAAAAAGGGAGCATACCCAAGCAAAAGTGAGACAGAAATGACAACAAAAAGAAATGGATTTTATGCTCAGCAGTTACCATTCTCTGTTCATCCACAGACTGGGATGTTTCCTTTTCCAACGAGGACAAACACAAGTGCCTGCAATTACACAGTAAGGCCGTATCATTGAAATATTACAGGCAGCTGTAATGTGTGTCCATTTTGCAAACTTCGTTGCATGCATTTACTTATTAGAAATTGCAAAGAAACAAAATGTTTTTTCCCAATTATGTCTCTTTGATTATCACTTTTAAATTCCNGCTGCGAGGTGGACACTAAGTGTGCACTAAGTGTACACTAAGCAGGCAACACAATGTGCTGAACTGACCACGAACCACCTGTAGTTACGTCCGGCTAGTAAGGGTGGTGGTGTTGGTGATCGGACAGCCACCCTTACTGTTGGCAGAGTGCCTTGTGTAGTGGCTTGGGAGGGAGCGAGTCTTTAAGCACCCCTTAAGGGAGGCAAGACCTTATGTGCCTCTCTTTTTTGCTTCTCTTAAAAGTTTCATTTTGGTGTGACCAGAATCTAAATTGCATGTTGCATTAAAGGTAGAAGAATGTCTATAACCCTGAAGTGAGAATGTATGTAAGTATCAGAAAGACATTCCTATGTTTAGAGAGGGGCAATGTATACCCTGCCCCTCCCCCCACCAACCTGATTGTCACGCCACTGCAAGCACGCAACCTCAGTCAAGAGAGTTAACAGCACACCTGTCTTGTGTACTTGTGGGCACTGCTATGTAAAGAAATTAAATGTAAAATATGTGAAATAATTTTGTTACCTATTGTGAAATTTTACATTGTAATATAAAACTGGTCAATACAAGCTTGTTTAACTCGGTCTGCAAGATTTTTTTTTCCAATGTTAGAAAGTTATGAACCAAAATATGCATATTTTTCTTATTTGTACACCTACTCTGAAGGCTTATTTATTCCTCTCTTATTGACAGACATGAGAACTACAAGTGCATTTTTGTTAGTTATTTCCTTCCATTGCTCTTATTGAATCTTCCACCAAAATTATTCAGGTTGCATCCCTGGCAGAATGCGGTCTAGATNTTCAGGTTACATCCCTGGCAGAATGCGGTCTAGAGTTTCACGTGTGGAAAGCATAATTAATGTTTACATTATAGTCCATCCACTGTACCTTCACACTTTTGAAATAAACGTTTTGAAAATCTCTCCAGGAGTAACATGTTCAATTGTTTTTCAAATAACTTATACGCTGCAAATATTTAACACTGTTATTAACTTAATATATTACATAAATTTTTGATTTAATTAAACTTTATCTTATACCGTATACAGTAAAACTCGCCTAAGACGTTCTGGTATAAAAAATTTCCAGGTTAAAACGTAAAATTGTCCCGGCCCCGCCATTTTCTCCATAAGATGTGTGTTAATATTCCCGATGTAAACATTTGCTACAGGAATGTCCTTTCTCGCATGTTGTGTCGTCTTGGGATGTCTCCACGTGCATTCGACTCTGCTTATTCGTGTAATTGTTTTTATTTTTAGTCTGCGAACAGTTCAGGTAGAGCGGTCAAAAAAATGTAAATGACTTCTTCCCTTGTTCAAGCAAAAGAAGTGGATAGAGAATGCGTGAGTCGTATCCCTTTCTTCCCCTTCAATACCGTAACTGCCCCTTCACTCCCCCTTCTCGAGCTTGGTTGGCTATTCGNCGTCGTATCCCTTTCTTCCCCTTCAATACCGTAACTGCCCCTTCACTCCCCCTTCTCGAGCTTGGTTGGCTATTCGCAAACAGAGGGACAGCAAAAAGTATTGATCACAAGAGCAGCTAGAAGAGGGAGGTATTGGGAAAAAGGGAGCATACCCAAGCAAAAGTGAGACAGAAATGACAACAAAAAGAAATGGATTTTATGCTCAGCAGTTACCATTCTCTGTTCATCCACAGACNAAAGTGAGACAGAAATGACAACAAAAAGAAATGGATTTTATGCTCAGCAGTTACCATTCTCTGTTCATCCACAGACTGGGATGTTTCCTTTTCCAACGAGGACAAACACAAGTGCCTGCAATTACACAGTAAGGCCGTATCATTGAAATATTACAGGCAGCTGTAATGTGTGTCCATTTTGCAAACTTCGTTGCANCAATAACCTGCAGCTGGGATATTTCCTTTTCCAACGAGGACAAACACAAGTGCCTGCAATTACACAGTAAGGCCGTATCATTGAAATATTACAGGCAGCTGTAATGTGTGTCCATTTTGCAAACTTCGTTGCATGCATTTACTTATTAGAAATTGCAAAGAAACAAAATGTTTTTTCCCAATTATGTCTCTTTGATTATCACTTTTAAATTCCTTACTTGAGCGATAGTAGTCACGTGGGAAATACAATTGTCGGACGTGCTGCATTGTATTTAACAGCCAACTTGTGAGCTTCCTTGTATGTCACGGCATTCGAAAACAAAGGATATCGTGATGTAAGTATGCTGCACAGTAAATGTCGGTTATAACGATAATGTGATAGTTTATCTCGCCATTGTCGGTTGTTATAGCATGGTTATACTATATACGTACAGTTAATTCCAGTCCCACAGGAAGTGACAGTTGCAATGGAGTTGAGGAATGCTGCTTACACTCGACGTTGTTCTTGCCAAGAATTATGATATATGTATACACATCTGCACTTATTGTGTTATTATTTATTTTTGTACACAATTACTTTGCAGTCGCTCATTTCACAGAGACGTTTAAACTTTTTTTATTGTATTGTAGGTCTATTTTTTCATTATAAGGCATTTACGTAGATGTATATTAGTACACCGGTACAAAGGACAATATTTTTATTTTCCCTGCTAAGAATTTTTAATTAGCTTGTCCCACGAAAAAATGTCTAAGTCAGTTTTACTGTATCATCTATAAATTACAATGTTTATTTCATAATATGTATTACAAACAGTGAGAGCAGTGATGTGTTGACAACAGCTAGTAAGAAATAGTTTACAGTTAAGATGTTATAACCTCACCTGACTGAAGACAGCGGCTTCGCCCTCATCTTCATCATAGACAAAGCCGAGGTCTTGAATTTTTTTTTGTGAGATTGTAACATTTTATTAAAGTGGTATATGTTATCTAAAATGTTGGACCAAGGTCAAGGTCACTGCCAATGCTTGCACTGTTAATGGGTATTCTCAGTGGGATCCCATGTTTTGTATTTGTAAAATATGATTGTAAAACATGAAAAAAAAAACACAGACGGTGACAGGAAACTTTTGAGTTGTTCAGATGACGAGTGAATTTTATGGCAGACCTTAAACTGTCTTTACCTTATGACTGTGGGGAGTACGATTTTTATGTTGAATATGTGGAACTCCAAACTGGATGCATATATACGCATCTGTTTGGGGGTGTACGTGATGGAAAGAATTGAACCGACAAACCCCGGGAAGTTGCACGGGACACCAAAACAAACACATGTTTCCAATGTCATATTTCCCTGTGGAGTATTGTTTTGCGAGGACACTACATCTTAATACATTTAACACAAACCATTATTATTATCATCCTTCATTGTATTAAGAGCCTAACAAAATATTTGTACTTCACAATCAGTTCAAAAAGGTGCAAACATACCTTCCTTGACCTCTGTATTTGTAAGTACTGTGTGGTCGAGCCGAGCCCGACAGGACGTGCTTCAGTGCAGTACATGAGCGAGATGGGACAGAGAACTATCATAATTTCTGCATGTCTGGCCATGCTCCGACACATCATCGATAGATTTCTCAAGGAGTATATGGGAAATTGGTTCTTGGTGTTCGAATGTGCAATTACTAAAT
>NQII01000533.1:2125-47676 GCA_002778355.1 Clitarchus hookeri | reverse complement strand
GATAACTTTGAAGTCTTGGAATCTTCGTTCAAATTCTTCATGAAGACATTTCAGGCTTTTCTCATAGCTCCTGAGTTTGTCTTCCCTAACTGCAATAGTTTTTAGTCTTGGAAAATGAGTAAAGTCTTTCTTGACTATTTGTTTGGAAAATAGATTCAATTGCATTTTGAAACCCTTGATATGACTCCAAATATCATGGATTAATTGATTTCTTTCCTGGAGGTTAAGGTTCAATTTATTGATGTGACAGAAGATCTGTAAAAAAATGCAAAGTCCGAAAGCTATACAATATCTTTCAAATGTTCGCACTCGTCCATTCCTTTTTCTTCCATGAAAGAGATTATTTCGTCTTCTAGATCCCAAAATCGTTCGAAAACCCGTGCTGCACTGAGCCACCTTACTTTAGTGTAGTAAAGTACATCAGAATATTCAGACTGCAATGAGTCAAGAAACTCTCGAAATTGTCTATGATTGAGTGCTCGTGAACGAATGCTATTGACAAGCTTAATAACAACATCAAGCGCATGTTTCATGTCTAGAGTAGATTTACACAGAGCTTCTTGATGTATGACACAATGGAGAATCACAACTTCGTTCCCAGGTAATGATTCCTTAAACATGCCTACAAAACCATATTTCATCCCTGTCATATTCGGTGCTCCATCAGTACTAATGTTACAAATATTGGTCAAAGGTACTTTTGTCGTTCCCTTTAAGGAAGGCATGCAAGCTAATTCTTCAGTAACACAGAAGTTGTCATCAATATCTCTTATAAATATCAGTAACTGAGCTGTGTCAGTTATGTCCGCTCTTTCATCCAACGCAAAATAACCGAATTTAAACTCGCTTATCTTTGACTCTAGTTGTGAGACAAACTGCTTATCAATTACTTCTATTCTAGAAGTAATTGTTCTCCGAGACAAACTCACTGTCTCAAAATCCTTTGTTTTGTCAGGACACAAAATGCCACATGCTTGGAGCATACAAGTTTTTACAAATTCGCCATCAGAAAATGCTTTGTTACTTGTTGCAATATTGTATGCTACAACGTAACTGGCATGTGTAGCTAGCTTTTGAGAACAGCTTTGTTTTTTAAAAATATTTTGCTGACCTGACAGTTTTTTACGTAGAGCTCCTGCTTTTTGCTTCCGTTCTTCTTCGGTCATAGTTTCATAAGTGGCGTTGTTATGTTTTGTCATGAAGTGTCGTGAGAAGTTGAATTCCTTGAATACGGCTACAGCTTCATTGCAAATGAGGCACACAGGTTTATCCTTAATAGGCGTGAAACAGTATTTCCAAGTCCGCTCATCTTTAAAAATATGAAATTCTGAATCAACTTTACGTGTTTTACTTGCCATTGTAAAGATCAAAAATGTCAACAAACACTACCAACAAAGCGACACTATAGAAACACAAGCCAGACACACGGCCGCAGAGGTGACTTGACACTGACTAGGTGACTGTCCGAACTACACGCACCTCAAGGTTCTCAAGAACTTAGCCAAGCAACACACGCATTGTACTCCACATCGCCATGCTACCGATCTATAGACATCTACTACGGCACTACGCAAACTTAGTTAATATTAGATCTAGATGCTATAATACCATACTTAAAACGCAATGAGAAGGAAACCGTTATTCTGTTCTAGCTACGCAGAAAATACANCCGAACTACACGCACCTCAAGGTTCTCAAGAACTTAGCCAAGCAACACACGCATTGTACTCCACATCGCCATGCTATTACGGCACTACGCAAACTTAGTTAATATTAGATGCTATAATACCATACTTAAAACGCAATGAGAAGGAAACCGTTATTCTGTTCTAGCTACGCAGAAAATACATTTTGTTGTATGTGTAATTGTAGGGGTTATTCAAAACCATGTCGCGGGACGCGGGCCGGATTGACTAGCCCGAAGGGCCACACTTGGCCCGCGGGCCGTACTTTGCCCATGACTGCTCTAGTTACTTCTTTCGCTGCTCGTTGTCTATCGCTCGGAACTAAGGCACTCATCCATTCAACAATTATATAGGTCACCCTGACCATCTGGAAGTTTCAACNATTCTGTTCTAGCTACGCAGAAAATACATTTTGTTGTATGTGTAATTGTAGGGGTTATTCAAAACCATGTCGCGGGGCGCGGGCCGGATTGACTAGCCCGAAGGGCCACACTTGGCCCGCGGGCCGTACTTTGCCCATGACTGCTCTAGTTACTTCTTTCGCTGCTCNTGCCCATGACTGCTCTAGTTACTTCTTTCGCTGCTCGTCTATCGCTCGGAACTAAGGCACTCATCCATTCAACAATTATATAGGTCACCCTGACCATCTGGAAGTTTCAACGCGCCTCGAGTCATGTTGAGAGAACGAGATCAGTAATCCAGAGCATTCTTCAGATAAACGCAGAAATTCTATCGGCCGAAGGTCAGGAGAGCGACCCGCCAAAGGGTTATCGTGGCAGAATGCCTTCATAACTGAAAACGCTGGTAGGATTGTCACTCTTTCCTCATTCAAAACATTCCATTGACTTGCCGCCCCGTTATCATCACTATTCTGTCCTCTTACGCCCGCTCGTGCGGGGCGGACCAGCGACACGTAATACTGTCTCCTCCTCAAGTCTACTCGTCCCGAACAGACTCTGCAATGTCAGGACCTTCACAGAGTGCTAGTCGGTCGATGTGGGCAACCTTTGGCTCGGACCGAGAGCCTTGATGACAGTTCGAAGGACCACATCATTGATCTTCTTCAGAATCCTGTAGGGGCCTCTCCAACATTTCTGTAGATTTGAGTACCCTTTTCGTCTGTGTGGGTTGTACAGTCACACCAGTTGTCCTTGAAATACCTCGCCCGACATTCTCCTCTCATACCGGGTCTTCATCCTGTAACCATATGGTCTTTTGTGCTGTACTTAAGGACTAATACTTTCATTACCGGTTTGAAAAGATGAAGCAACTATAGAATTTCTCCTTGCGTCTTCCTTTAGACCACGTTTACAAATATGAACAATGCTGGCACTTGCGGTGGATGCTGCAGGCTGGATCCTCCTCCGACGTACCCTGAAGCACTGGTAGCTTCTGTTGGCTACCTCACTGCCTTTCTCGATATCACGCAACTGGTTCTTTGGCTCCCGAACCACTTCCTCCATGGGCCCGCTATCCTCGGAGCAAGTATGGAGAGGTGCCATCCTATCACTCGCTCCATGCCGTAGGCACCTTCCACTGTTACGTGGCACAGTGTGCACAAGGCTTCTGGACAGCCACTCGCAGGTCGTCATGTGCATTGTCCAACTGCTCTGTGAGCTGTGCAGCTTGCGGCGTCAGCTGTGTTTGACACTAGACAGTCCCTCAGCTGTCATTTCACTTGTAGGCAGATATTTAATATCTATCAAATTATTTATTACAGCCTCCCTGGCAAAATGATTATGAATGTCATATGTGTTTTGACCTTTTATGTAATATCGGGTTCACACACAGTTTTTTGTGCACTCTGATTATCATTGTAGACAGTTATTTTACCATCAAAACTTATTAAGTCAGATAATAAACTTTTTTAATACATGGCATTTTCTGCAGCTTCACTGAGAGCCAAGTATTCTTAATCTGTGCTAGAGAGGGCAACGGTTTTTTGTTTATTGCTTTCCCATGAAACTGCAATTTTCAATAAATCAGTGTTATTACAATAATTTGAAAATATTAAGAAACCATCGACATATAGAGCTATAATGGTGTATAAACCATTCTCCTTTTTTGTATAAACGCAAGGTTCATGTGATGACCTTTTATACCCTAGTTTTAACAAAAAATCATCTACTTTTTTATACCAAGACCTTGAGGCTTTCTTCAATCCCTAAATGGTTCTTTTAAGTTTACAAATTTTATCTTCGGAGCCTTTCATAACAACATTTACTGGTTGCCTCATATACACACACTCTCCTCAAGTAATAGATTAAGGAATGCAGTTTTTACGTCTAAATGTGATATTTTAAAACTCAATTTTACTGACAAAGCTATTCACAATCTTAAAGATGAATGTCTAATTACTGGGGCAAATGTCGCAGTATAAACTATACCCTCTTTTTGAGCGTATCCCTTAGCTACTAATCCAGCACGATGACTAACTTTATTATGAGCATCACTCTTCACTTTAAACACCCACTTGCACTCGACAACTGTACCTCTTTCCGACAAGTCCACTAATTCCCATGCTTCATTCTCTTGGAAAGCTTCCATCTCTGCAGTCATTGCTTCTCTCCATTTCTCGCCATCAGGTCGAGATAAAGCTTCGGACACTGTCAGTGGTACATGTTCAAGATCCGTCTCATCAATACACATATATGTCACAAAAATCTTAAAAGGTTTTTAGGTTTCCTTTCTCTCTCAGATCTTTTCACTACTTTTGGCACTTCATCATAAGGTGGAACAAATTTAGTATCACTTGTGCCATTATCTTGAAGAAAATGACTTGAATGTCCATTGTCACTAAAGCCATCATCCTTCTGATTTTCATCCCCCATTAAGTCTGAGTCTTCCTTTGNTTTTCATCCCCCATTAAGTCTCAGTCTTCCTTTGTTTCTCTTTCAGGCTTGTTAACCATAATACCAACCTCACTACTGATATTTTCCATTATTGTTACGTCTCTGCTGGTAATAACTTCTCTGTTGCTTGGATTGTACACTCCGTATCCCTTTGTGTTTTCTTCATATCCAAACAAAATTTGTTTTAGTCCTTTTTGTCCCACTTCAACTTTTTTTCTTTCGGAACATGTACCATCACAGTACTTCCAAGTATTCTTAGGTGACTCACATCGGGTTTAACACCTGACCAATATTCATATGGTGTTTTGTTCAAACCTGAGGCTAACGGTCTGTTACGCAAGTAAACCGCTCTGTTTACTGCCTCTGCCGAAAAAAACTTTCTTCATGTTAGCGTCAAATAATAAGCACTTAGGCTTTTCAACAATAGTGCGATTTAAATGCTCTGACATCCCATTTTGTTGTGGAGTATAGGGGTTAGTTTTCTGGTGAATGATTCCATTACATTTTAAATACCTTTCAAATTCTTTTGAACAAAATTCACCACCATTGTCTGTTCTCAAAATGTTAACTTTTACGATTTTTATGATTTTCAGCCATACTTTTGAATTGTTTAAAACAACCAAATACTTCATCCTTTGTCTTGATAAAATATACAAAAGCCCTTCAACTGAAATCATTTTCAAAAAACACAAGAAATCTTGAACCACCCAATGATGTGGTTTCCATAGGCCCACACACGTCAGCATGTATAACTTCTAACACGTCTTCGACTCTATTGCCTTTATGTCAGAATGGCAATCTTGATCGTTTTTCCTCGCAACACACCACGCAGTTTTGCCTTTGGATTAGAACTTCACCATTAAAGATGAGACCTTCAATCAAACCATTTTTCATTTTATGCAAAAAGTTGCTATTTATATGGCCAAATATTGTGCCGTGTTTCTCCTGTGGCTATACAAGATGTAAGTAAACAACTGTTGTCTTTCGCAGTGTTTACTTTATACACACCATCCACAAGATCAGCAGTAGCAACTAATTCATTGTTCTTGTGATAGATTTTACAACAGTCAAACTCTGAATTCACTGTATTGCCATTTTTTATTATTTGGCTTACAGATAAGGTTTGTAGCCAATTCGGGTTCACAAAGAACATTTTCAACTTCTATGTTAAAGCGACATTCACCAACAACTGTTAAGTTCGGCACTACCTGTGCTAGTTACTTGAATATCTTCCCTGCTAGCCAACGTAATTTCCTTTATGGCCGGATCTTCAGACTTGTTTTTAATAAACTCTGCCTTTGCGGTAAGATGAGAACTAACTCCTGAGTCCACATGCCAATCCGTCTTTAAAATTTCCTGTGAGAAACACTGCGCTGAACGACCTCATACATAATAAATATGGAACCATAGTAACTCTGCCAGGTTATTTTTTGTAAGTGCCTTTCGAAATATATTATTTTTAATAAATGTAGCAAAATTATATTAAGCCTTACCAGAAAATTTTACTTTCGTCTCCCACGCCTTTCTGTACTTCCGTATGCCAGTACTATTATCTTTTGGCATTTTGCAAGAAAAGTGTAATTAAAGTCCACAACAATAAACTGCAGACGACATACTACCGTAAAGCTGGTATAAACAATACTTATGGCGTGAAAATTAACAGACGACGTTAAAATGGACGGCTTGGCCTGGAGCATTCGTGCTTTGAATCATGGGTAGCATCAGCTGTTTTTGTACAAACATTGCTGACTGTATAATGTGTTAGCATGGGTGAAAGGTTTTGTTTGCAGGAATTAGTAGTTAACTGAAATAAGCCAGGCATGGATACAGCAGTGTTTGTAAGCCTGACATCAAATAATTTTGTAGCCTCAATTTTCCAAAAAAATATTGAAGACCATTTCGTAGAACAAATAAGACGATGGCTTGAATGCCGCGATTTGCCACAAAACAGAATTAAAAGCAAAAAAAAGTTTTTTTTTGCATATTTAAAAATTAAAATCATGAAGATTCTGTAGAATAAATCTGCAGTCGCGTAGTGATTTGCAATTGAACTAAGATCAGCCCATAATAATAAATAATAATTTGTGGGCCTACGATTTTAACATGTATTGTGGAGTAAAGCTGAGAAAATTTTTTTTTTATCTAAATAATGATGTCTCTTAAATAGAACTACGGAATAACATTCAGATATTTGCAGATATGCCAAATAATAGAAATAGTAATTATAGGCCTACACAAACTGTTATGAATCAGTTAATCTTGACGCATGACTTCAGGTGACTGACGACGACGTCACGGTCGGGCAAGGTTTTATATGTTTGTCAGAAACACGGGCGGTAGGCTTGGCCGACTACTGGCTGCTAACCGGACCTCGGCCGGTGTATAGGCTAGGGCGCGTGGCTTGACGGCACGGCACAAAGTCGGCTGTGGCCTTGGTTGTCCGTATTACTGGTTGGCACACAGCCACTGGTTTGCCTGTATTGGGCGTGGCCCGGGGTAGCTCCCGACTTGGCCGCTGTTGCTGCTGAGCTCAGCCGGAACTCATGCCCAGGCCTTGGGTGGAGGTGATGCTGCGGCTGGCGGTGCTGNCCTTGGGCGGAGGTGATGCTGCGGCTGGCGGTGCTGAAGGGGTTACTAGTCCTGGTGCTCCAGAACCATGGGTTCACTATCCCCAGTGGCACGTGATGTCCCTGACAGAGGTCAGTGACGACCGGATGAGGCTGGCCGGTGGTCTTGAATGGAGGCTGAAATAAGGAGCGGGAGTGAGCTGGGAGGTGAGGCCTCTCCAACTGTTTGGCGGCTTGAGCTCGTTCCCGGGGGGGTTATACTGCAAAGTGCAGTTGGGGCTGGTTTACAGCTCACGTTGGATTCCGAGGCAGTAGCTGCCTTCCTAGCTTCCCACTTCACACCACTCCTATGGGTGTATGGCATAGAGGTAGGAACTAAGGTCTGCCACGCTAAGGAAGAGCAGGCAGTGAAGATCTGTAGCTAGGTGTAAAGCCAAGCCGAGGCCAAGTCGTATCAGATTACTCCAACCTGCAACANGAGGCCAAGTCGTATCAGATTACTCCAACCTGCAACAGTTCAGCGCGGTAGTTAGAGCAGTGGGTTTACCCTGGATGTCCGACAACGTGAGTGTGGTCCAAAGGTGGGTAGACCTCCAGAACCAGTCCGTAACTCCTTCCGGCGACAGTTCAGCGCAGTGGATGGAGTGAATTGGCTAGGCTGNGTAGACCTCCAGAACCAGTCCGTAACTCCTTCCGGCGACAGTTCAGCGCAGTGGATGGAGTGAATTGGCTAGGCTGGTTGACTAGCCGCCTTGACCTAACTCAGAGATCACCAACACCGAGATGGCATGACGTGTGGTCGTGCACAGTATGGGTGGCCGTCTAAAGAGTGTGTTTGCGATGTACGTACGCCTGGTTAAGGGAGCCCACAGTCCTACTCTAGGTTCGACAATTGTGTTTGTAAATTATGCGGTCTCCTGCTTTTCCCTAGTGGGCTGATGTCTACAAGGGATAAAAGACACAGTCACCCTAGAAATAGCACTCAGAAGTTTGAAAGAAAACATGTTTATTCCATGAGGTCGACATCTGCCAATTTTGCCATGCGACTACACACAGTTATTACTTTATATACGTGGAAAAACAGTAACCAAATTATTTATTTTAATATGCTAAAATAGTTAATGCATTGAAATAATCAATAAATTTAAATTTGATATCTTTATTCACAACATATTTCAATTAATTACATGTGCATAAGAAACACACTAGTTTCCTATGTTATAATTAACATGACGTGCGTTTGTGCAGGTGGTAACATCTTAAATAACTGTGACCTTACTGTGGTTGTTTATGTTAAATATGCTTACATTCATAATGACGAATTCAACATTTCACAAAAAAATTTCTCACCAATGAGATTTAATTTCACCTCAGAGATGGAATCAGAAGCTAACCTACCAACCCTTGACAACTAGTCCTCTTTGCGAGTATGAGCAATTATTTACAAATGAGTAATTCCTTATGAACATACTGTACATGAACATTACATTATTATTTAAATTGATAGCTTAAGTTGTAATTTCCTGTTAGATTAAAAAGATGTATCACTTTATTGCAAAAAACCATTATTAGATAAGTTATTATGTAACTGTCAGGAAGTTGTTCAACAGGTTAAAATTATAACCTTAAGATACGTTTAGGTGGAAAGAACAAGGAAAAAGAGCCAAAAATGGAAGTTTATTTCATTTTTCTAATACGGNCCTTAAGATACGTTTAGGTGGAAAGAACAAGGAAAAAGAGCCAAAAATGGAAGTTTATTTCATTTTTCTAATACGGGCGACGAAATAAACAGTTCTCAGCACAAAGCAATATTACAAAACACGTGTCACAGGGTGCCTAGTTGACGACTGAAGCTGGTTTCTCGAAAACAGATTTGTCAGAACGAAAAACTTGCGAATCTTCTAGGAAATTGTCAAATNAACGACTGAAGCTGGTTTCTCGAAAACAGATTTGTCAGAACGAAAAACTTGCGAATCTTCTAGGAAATTGTCAAATATCTCTTATTATAACAACGGCGAGGGTATTTGTTTATATTTTGTTTTTCAACTAATCAGAGCAATGAACAATAAAATAATATTTTACGTAACTTGAATAATGTATTCAGTAAAAGTGTTAAAACAGCCAGTACGAGAATTTAATTTTTAAATATTTTAATGGTTAGGATTTTTTGTTGTTGTTTTTGTTGTTTGATGTGCTACTTGATGGTATTAATGTCCTATTTGTCAAATTGTTTGTAATGCTGTACACATTCCTGCCTGTCCACGACGTGTTCTGGTGCTACAGCATTTTCCAAAGCGCTCCCGAACCGTAAGAGGTTTCCCAACATTTGTAATATTGGCCCTTACAGCTGTAGGCTCTCCTGTATCACTAATACATTCGGAGACTAACTGTAAATGTTGGTAAGAACTGAATGAAATAGTACTTTGAACATACGTTCCCGAAGATCTTCTTTCTATGTCATAGCAAACATCAGGATACAGCAAAGCTCTGCACTTTTATACGTCCAGCTATTTATGCAGTTACCCCCACCACCCTCTTTGATTCTTTGAACCTTTGTAATTTCAAAATTATGCTTGGGTTGGTATGAAAACCAACTTAATAAATTATAAGTGTTATTAAGCAATAACGTATTAAGTAACATTCTTTTATACTTTAGTTCCATATTACTACAACAAAATTTGAAACACACATGTTTCGGACAGGCGAAATCAGGTTCTTACGAACATTTACTACAGCACAAGTAAAATAATAGGGTGGTGAAATTTGTATACGCGTATGTAACCTACCGTACATAGTAGACTAATAAAACATGACTAAAATATTAACTTTACATGATTAAACAAAACTACTGNATGTAACCTACCGTACATAGTAGACTAATAAAACATGACTAAAATATTAACTTTACATGATTAAACAAAACTACTGAGTTGTTATTAAACCGACTTGTAATGATAAATATACTAATGTAATTAATGTTTGATGTTTAACAACAAAGCTGTAGTCGTTTACCTTATCTTAGACATTACTTACAAGTATTTGTGTCATCAGAAAAACATACATTTATTGAGTCATGGTTGTATTGTNTCCTTATCTTAGACATTACTTACAAGTATTTGTGTCATCAGAAAAACATACATTTATTGAGTCATGGTTGTATTGTAAGAAAATATAATAATAGATAGAATTGTCATAGAAACTTGAATCAAAGTGTCACTTTTTCGTAATCATTACCATAATTTGACATATACAGAATGATTCACAGCATCCGTATCACCCCTTCTTCACGGAAACAACACGACACCGAGTGTTCGCGTGAAAAGTGTGATACCCTATATGAAGCCTATGTGATACCCTATATGATTGGTAGTAATCACATTCCCCTGAACATACCATCATTGGTAAGGTTAATGGGGGGGNATGTAACCTACCGTACATAGTAGACTAATAAAACATGACTAAAATATTAACTTTACATGATTAAACAAAACTACTGCGTAGTTATTAAACCGACTTGTAATGATAAATATACTAATGTAATTAATGTTTGATGTTTTAAAACAAAGCTGTAGTCGTTTTNAAAGTCTATGCTATACTGCTACACTTTATCTTTAAAAGGGTTGAACAGTGCATAAAGCTTTCTTTTTAAAAAATTTACACAGTTACATATTGGCACACAAAAATGCATAAGCATTTCTCGGTAACTATACGTATTAATAAAATCAGATAGATAACAATACTTTTTCACCAAAATCATATTTAATGCAAATACAGTGAAACGATAATCAACTTCTTAGCATCTTTAACAAGTTACTTCACTATGTTTTATCCATTCCCCCTAACATACCGCGGAAGGGGGGGGGGGGGGTGAGTTTTGAAATTGCAAATGGGAACGTGGGTCGTATAAGGCATAGTTGGAAAAAGTATACAAGAAAACAACATTTACAAAGACCCTTTTTTTTCTGACGCGCATAGTTTACGCACAATAAATTTAATCATCAAAGCATATGGTTTGTGATGTGCGTAGTTTATGCACAATGAAAATTGATCGTAAACAAGGTTTTCTCAATACAATCAAAAGGAAATCAACGGAACATGTTGTTTTTCTGGCGTGCATACCTAGTGTAAGTACATTCAAAAGGACGTCGGATGTACTGTAAATACCGGTATGGTGCGAGAGAATACCTTGAAAACTGGGAACACTCATTCGCACACAGCACCCTTCATAAGTTCCAAATGTCGACCATCATGTATCAGACACGACTCTGCTCTCCTTCTTACATTCGCGGATGCTCGGTGGACCTCGGCACTGATGAGATATCCACATGCTACTCTGATTCTGTCATTCATGCAATTTAAAACGAATGGTTGTCTAAATGAACGAACGTTCGATTGTCAGTTAACTTGCATGCGAAACCTGCAGTTCCTGTAAGTGGTAGATGCCTTATCTGTTTACTGCTCAGTGTTGCCTTATTCTCCGCGTTTGTTCGGAAATAGTCTAATAATAACAGTTAAGTTTATCCAATTATCATTGGTTGTGTGTAAACTATGCATGTAAGACACACAATGTGCGTCATTACGGTATTGCCGGTTGGAGTGAGAGACTCGCTTTGATACTAGCAGGGTCCTGTGTGCCTTTTTGAATGAACTCGTGCAGTATGTATTAGAGTGTTTCCGAGCAATTGCGGAGAATAATGCAGCACTACGCGGCAAGCAGATAATCCATCTACCACTTACAGGAACTGTAGGCTTTGCATGCAAGTTAACTGACGATCGAAAGGTCGTTTATTCAGACAGTCATTCATTTTACATCGCAACCATTAATCGTGCTGTTGTTTCAGTGTCAGACATTGTCTGTCTGTGGTATTACTTTCTGGATGGAATGTCGTTTACAAACGAAGAAGCATTTGACATGCCGATGATATTAGGAGAATGTTGTTGGAACTGCAGAGCTGCTGCCAGTTTCCATGCAGAGGGACACCCACAGCGTGCCCATCATTCGTACAACATCTTCCAGTGTCTTGCATGTCGCGCACGCACAACCGGGCTAGTGCAACCGACACGCAACAAACGTCGTCGCATCAGACGACCTGTGAGAGACGAGAGGGCTGTTGATGTACTGGCTGCCATGGTAGTTAATCCTCATGATTCTACAAGGAGGATTGCCCGCGACTCAGGATTGTCTCAAAGCACAGTGTGGAGAATCCTCGCTGATAAACGTTTACATCCATACCATTTACAGCTGCACCAAGAACTTTAGGATAATGACTTTTCTAAGCACATTGATTTCTGTAACTGGTACCTGAGCAAGGACCGCGCTTTCCATCGCTGAATTTTGTGGACTGAATAGGCCACATTCAAGAGTATTGGTGATGTTAACATGCATAATGCCCATTACTGGTCTGCAGTCAACCCACATTGGCTCCGTCAAGTGGATAACCAGCATGTGTGGGGCCTTAATATTTGGTGTGGCCTTCTCACACATCGTATCATAGGCCCATATTTTTTGAAGAGCAATTCAATAGTGCAGCATATGCAGACTTCCTAGAGAATATTTCATATTAGCTAATCGAGGGTGTCCCTCTCGCTCTGAGATTAACACTGTAGTGTCAACAGGATGACTGTCCTGCTCTTTTTTCACTCAGAGCTCGGCTAGTTGCTGGCATGTTATTCCCTAGACGATGGATTGGGGGGATGGGTCCTGTAGATTGGTCACCACATCCTCCAGACTTGTCCTCAAATGACTTCTTTTTGAGGGGAGAATGAAAGATATCGTCTATGGCGTGCGTCCAACAATGAGGGAAGACATGAAAGTCAGAACCAGAGGAGTATGTGGATCTCTCAGCTGTGCTGAAATCCGCCTAGCAACTGCGAAAGTAAGAAGGAGAGCAGAGTCGTGTCTGATACAGGATGGTCGCCGTTTCGAACCCTTATGAAGAGGGATGTGTGCGAATGAGTGTTCCCAGTTACCATTTCACAGTATTTCTCTCACGCGAATCGCCAGTGTGTAAATTTATTTACGAATTTGAAGGTGTAATTTTCCATACACGAGAAGGTATATAAAAACTTTGAATCCTTCCGATTTAAATAATTTTTCACGAAATCAAACATACGGTAGGCCATACCCTCCTGCAATCACACTTTAAACTGTTAATGCGATTGTTCATTCCAGGGCAGGACCTTGTAAAAAATATTTTTAAAAATCAATTCAATATACATATTTTTAATATTTACTTTATTCAATTTGTTTTTACTGTTGTACAAAAAAAAACCTTAATTAAAAATAATAAAGCCATCTAAGATTGTAACCATGCACGCACCGACAGGCGCACGAGACAGACGCACATGTTTAGACAGGAGCTTGTGGCAGGCGACGTTCGTAGTACAGGGTCGCAAATGTTCGTCGCGGCTTTCGTAAAGGATGGGAAGGGGCGGACGGGAATGGGTTTGTGCAATATAAGCATTTCCACAGGTCTGCAGCTGCGCGGCATTAGGTAACTGCATACGTTCTTCCGCGTCGATTTCACACCTGCTTGGTGTCGGGTTAACCGTGAAGTCAACATGCATGGGAAGAGCAGTGTTAGCTACCTCCATTCCCCTAATATTGCATATAAGTACCAGCAAGAATATAATAAATGTTAATTAAGGAAAAACGTGTTTTTATTTTTAAATAATACATGTACATAATAATATGTATATTATATATTTAAAACATTGGTAGTTCCTTTTTCAGAATGTCTTTCTTGTCGACCAAGGAATCGTCACGCTTTGAGTATCCGAGCCACATCACGTACAAACGTCCATTATGTCGTTTCAGCATCTTCTCGACCAAATAAACATCGGGAAACTTCGTAGGCTGGATCTCCTCTGTGTGAAAACCTCTGACAGTGGGTTTTCCATGTAGGTCCTCGAGGTAATACATCAATGGGTACCAATGTCGTATGCGAACCACCTTGTACAATTCTGCCTACCAGTTTTGATGATAGGCCTTGTGGAAAATGCCCGCGCTGTTGGGAGATGAGCACCAGGTCGCAGATCTTCGCTTTATGCTTGCGCGGGTCCCTCCTCGTCGGAATAGCATACACGGTCCGAAGCAGGGAGTCGTCCTCGACATCTTCGAGCCTTATGCGAGTGGTAGAATGATCGGTAGAATTATACTCGTGGACGAGTTTTGGCAGTAGTTCAAGTCACTCGTAATTTCTGTTCGTCGTGAATGTCTCCACAATTTGGATTTTAGAGTCAGGTGAAAACGCTTGACGATGCTAGCCTTGAGTCCAGAATACATGGAATAGTGATTTATGCCATACATTTACATCAGTGCATAGAAGTAGCATAAAAATATTCTTTACCATCGTCAGTGTGGATATTTATCGGTATGCATCATTCGCTCAGCACATCCGCCATGGCCTTGGTGACGTCACATGCATTCTTCGACTTGAGCAGCCTGACCCATGCATACTTGCGAAACGCTGTCTATTATGGTCTAAGTGTAGCAGTGGCCTTTATTCTCACGAGCAAAGACTTGCATTTCTATCAGGTCAGATTGGGAAGTGTCATCCATCCCTTTCATGACGTACTTTCTCCGAGGATAATTCCTTATGGCCGACTTGTGCAATTCCCCGGAAACTGCATATTTGGTTACCTCACGATGTATTTAGCTTCGACGAGTTCTTCGATAATGGATATAATCTCGTTGACGTGTGAACGGTTGCCCGCAGACTGCGAAGCGACGAGTATCCATCATCTATGGATAATTTCGTTCGGATCTTCCCAAAACATGTAGCCTATCTTGCATTTGGCGTCGATCTTCTGCAGGAGCAGACCCGATCCAATAGCATCGACCAATCGCGGATACAGACCCGCGATAATGCTGAATTTCACATGGGGGTAGACTTAAATAGCTGCGTTGATGGGTTATTGTTCACGTAATGAGCACGACTGGACTGTAGCTGGTGACGGTACTTGCACACATCCGATTTGATATAGTGTCCGGGACGCCAACGAAACAAAAGTTCGCACAGACCATGTGTCATTTTCATCTTGTGCTTGCCGATATTCATCACATCTCCTGGAAAAAACATCACTTCCTTTTTTACCGAGAAACCATTTTTCATCTTCGTGTTGCAAGCCGTGCGTCTTGTCGCTATTCCGATCGGTTTAGGAAACATTGTAGTGCCAGACCAGGTTACACACCTCGGGACCATGCTCTCGCGTTTGTTTCCATACTCGCGCACGCAGTATATCGATCAGGGGCAAACCGTCTTCGTCGCTAGTGATTCCCCCTTCCGATTCGGGCAGTTCCGGACTTATTTTTCGTTTACGCATCGGAGTCAGTCCTTCCACCTTGATTTCGTGTTTGATATCTGACAGAGGCGAAGCTTCCTCCTGGCATTGTCGACCAAGTTCGTAGAGATGGCTGGTTATCGTCTTGTGCACCTCTTCCCTTCGATTCTCGAGAGCCAGTCTGTAACTTTTCGCGAGTAGATATTTCGCGCGAACAGTTACGATGGCCTGCTGCAGCTCGGTCATCAGTTCGGTTCTGTCCACCATCATTCTTAGAATGAAATAAACACACAACCACACATGTATATATACATATTCACCTTCGAGTTGAGGAAAGTGAATCTTCGATAATTTCCAGTAGGTCACTGCACGTATCCAGCAACTTCTTGCTATGCCTCCCAACATCGGTTTTTGCAGACAGTTTGGATGTTAAGATATTATGAAGTCTTCAATTTTACCCATCTCTGCGCATTCAACAAGTTAATCAGGCCTATTATCCATACCTCTGCACCCCCTATATGCCGGTCGATGGGCACCAAATCTTCCACCACTTTTTTTTTATGCTCTCGATCTTTTGCCCAAGAATCTACAGGCCCCCTGCGAACAGAAGTGAGGCGAGCTTCCATTAGCTCATTTCCATCATTATCATCGGAGCGTAGACAATGTCCGAACTTGGAAATTGTATTGTGACTCATGGTAGGCATCTTACTATAAACTGATCAAAGCCACTCCTTACCTTCACTTATGTACTGGCGAATCCTTACCGATCACCAATATGCCATACTCTTCGTTCCAGCACAAAGAACACATATACTTAAATTCTGCGAACATCATGTCTGTATTGACGTCGTCGTCATACACATGCCAAAAGTTCGTATCGTCCATGAGGAACAATATAATGAAATTCGCATTATCACATAGTAGGCCTAACTGTTTTGGCATTTGCGAAAAAGTTTGGCTCAAGTATATACAGTCCATGTTAGCATGCAGTCCCATGCTAAAGTACTTCTTGATCCAAGTCTGTTTCTCACATGTCACATCGTCGAAAATAAACACCGAATTTGGCAATACTTCGCTCGATGGTACGATGGCTTCGTTATCGCTGCAAGGGAAATAGTGGAGGCATTCCACGACCTGCAGTACACGTGCCAGATGCTGGAATTTCGGTTGCTGGAGCGATTTGGAGTACATGTACATGTTCTCGAACCTAAGACCATTCGGTTCCTCCAAAAAACTGAGAAGCACACATATCTTACCGCAACCTGATGGTCTGCAAGATAGTCCCCTTATGGTATTGGGTAACAGCATACAGTGCCGTGCATCATTAGATGTTTCGACATCTTCCTCGGTGATGTGGATGGCAAGGGTAACATCTTGTTTGACTATATATATATAATACCACTACTATCTTGTGGAACAATTGTGGAACATGTGGAGTGATTGTGGAGCATGTGGAGATTGCACTGATAATTAGTGCTACATGATTTAAAATGTCTCTTCAAAGCATCCCTCCGAGTAAACTGCCTCACAGATTTTGCATTCAAAAGTCACACCTCAACTTTTCATTCTGCAGGTCTTATTTAATGCCGTTGTAAATTCCGCAATGCTATAAATGCTATACTGCATAAACTACAAAGAAGATGCTTCATTAGCACTTAACATCTGTACTGTTCCAAGTTTAGAATGATAATGAAACGAACAGTTTGTAGCGCAGTAGTGTGCGATGACTCATAGAAGAAAGATCAAATCTGGAAGAGGGATCGTCGATACACTGATAAACAATCTATCTTTAGAGCTGCACATTCCCGATACAGATTCTGCGGGCTGGGAACCAAGCTAGCTAAAATGTTGGCATGCAGCGATACAGGCATTAACACGCTTGCCGAGGAATGCAAGTAACACAGTATTGCTTACTCCCTGAAAAAGGATCTGGAAAACCGACACCAGGCAGACACGATAGTTGCACAGAAGGCCGACGAGATAAGAAAACGCCAGATACCGGACTCGGTGAAAAAATTGTAATGTTGGGCATTTCGAACGCGGTGAAAGCCAAGGTGAAGATGGGCATGGGGGCGAAGGAAGCGCGACGAAGTTCTAGAGGAAGGGGAAGAAAAAGATGTGAGGATTCCTTCCTGCCTTGATACCTGCAATCGGTTCTCTGGGCAGTATCGCCGGGGCCATAACGAATATTGTAAGTGCAGTGAAACGAACCTCGAACGAACGTAAGCAATTGGAGAAAAACCCCAGCCACAACCGTAAACTGGAAGCTATCACCATGGGTAAAAAAACAGCCAAGGACTTTACACACGATGGCCTTACCGATGAGGGAGGAGGTGCGAGAAAAAAAACATCGCAGCAGGAGGAGGCGCTAATGAATATCTACCGAAACGACCGCTCACGAATGTAGATTCGGAACTTTTTGCACGAAAATTGTAGATACCTCATTTTCGCGGTGTGTTCATGCGAGATACTTTGCCAACTTAAACCCAAATATGACGAACGTGCCATTATCAATCTGGACACGACAGCAGTGCCAGGAACGCAGTGGGTAACCTATGTCACATGGCAAACATGCAGTATACCACGGCAGTTTTGGGAATTTGCATCCACCACCCGAACTGCGACTGTACCTGAAAAATCGCAAACTGACTTACAACTACGAGATGGAGCAGATGCTGAACACATGGAACTGCAGAAACTTGTGTCTTCGCTTTCTGATGTGGTGGAATAAAAATAAATCGTAAAAGAATAATTGTTCGTTAACCTTTTACATAAAAGGTGTTCGCACCTTGATGTGCAGGGGTTCGCACCTTGATGTGCAGGGGTTCCAAGGATGCTGATGTGGGTCCCCACCTTACCTGTCTTACCCAAGTTAAGGCGAAATTTGGTGAAATTGCCCGGCCCCATAAGTCGGTAAGCATAAGTTAGTGACGGTCGTGCGGTCGACGGCCCATGAGTCCCTGAATTCCTTTGTCGATTTGGAGTTCTTGCAGATACTGAACTGACCAATAATTGCACTACCTAGTGGGTTCAATTATTACACTGGCAAGGCTGTAGGTCACCTCACACACCTTACTTATACTTTGCTACATTAGGGTGCAGTGCCCGAAATACCCTGAGTAGATGTAAAGTAAATCAAATGCTCATAGTGATTTAAAATGTTTACTTACTGCTCTTATACATATTAATTTATGCTAATATGTTACAAGTTATTGCGGATCCGGCACTCTGGTCTGCCGGTGACCTATACTGCAAAATCACCCCAATCAATTTAAATTATTGAAAATATGTGTAGTGCGTTAAACTCTGATTAAAACACAGCGAGGCAGATGGTCGTCTTTTCGGTACTGAATATGCAAATGTTCCGATTGATTAATGTTACTATTGATGATGAAGGTGGTTACGGCAAAAGTTGGGTGTTCCGAGGAGTAGTCTAATATCTCCTATTTTCCATCATATTTTGTCTATTCCTGCCCCTTAATATTCAGATATAGGTATTACCAGGCAGATGCCGCATATATCAAGAGAATTGAATACACCTACATTCTTACATTGCACACACATAGCCTGTACAACAGTAAATATTAAATGTACTTGCGCACTCGTAACTAATATTTATAGACAATGAGTATAGTTGAGTGTGTTTTTTTTAACAGTAATTTGTGGATAGAAATGTGTGCTTCGAATGCTCGCAAACAGGAAAGCGAAAATACTCCAGGTGCGGCAGTAATTTTTTTCTCATTATTTCAAGCATGCACATATATGTTTTTATATACGTTTGCGCGCGCATGTCTAGGGCGTCGCCCACGACACTGCGGATATGGTGCCGCGAGTTTTGCCCCCTGTGTTGTTGTGTGAATAACTTTTATTAGGTTCTTTTTTTTTAGCTTCCACATGCATGAGTACGTGCATTATAATCTTTTGTTTGCTACATAGGTGAAACTTTTGTAGAGACACGCAAGAACAAATACATCTTAATACGTAATGTGTGGCATTGTCGGCGGCAAGCTCAGATGGCGCGGTAGCTGCACGGCCTTGGGCTAGACACGTCCGCAGCTGACAAATGCAGACTCACCTCCTCTTTACTTGCCATCTCGTGCTGGCCACAACATGTCAGTAGTGGCGCGTGAGGACTGTTCAAACGAATTATGCTAAGGCTGGGTTACAACCAGCATGGAATTTAATACCTGTAGCTCACGTCCGTACGTATGTGGCATTAAACTTTCTTATAATATATTTTTACACAAGCCAATCGGAGCGTCAGAGAAATTATTCATCCCTTCTATAACTTTTTTTTTTCTGTTTCCTGCAATCGCCTAGCATGTCTTATGAGAGAGATGTTTCCAAAACAGCTGCATTATTGTATAATAGAAAATACAAGCGAAATACATTCAGCATGTTGAGCACATCCACTTGACTTTCACTACACATCTCGGTTGTAAACAGCGGATTTTTTCTTAAGCTGTGTTTAATGTCAGTAGTATGACATTTTTGATAGTAGAAGACCCTTAAGGATGGTTAGCAGTATATCACATATGCAGTACATTATGGAATTTTTTTTAGCTAAAAACGAGATTTATTACATATTATCGTTGGCGAATTTAAATTTACCGAGAAAAGTAAATTCCTATCGTTCATTAGTAAGTGACTTCTGTTTCCTTCGGCATGTGAATAAACCAAATTGCATTAGTTTTTTTTTAAACACGTGACTTTTTAATACTTAGGAATGATGCATAGCAGCGCGAGCTTTTAAGCCAGCCAAGGCCGAACCGGACCACGGGCGGGCTGTTATCATTATATGCACTCAGCACTGTGCCCCACTAGCCTTAGCCAGCGTACTACACTCACATTGCCTTCCTGATAAGCCATGCAGACTGCATTCGGAGCGCCCGGCTGCATTCGGAACTTCTCTGAGCATCTCTCTGCTCGCATTATAAAAAAAAACAGTAGGTACTTACTCTCTGTACTGTAGAGAAATGGCGGTGCATAGATCTGGAAATCGCAGATGGCAGATAGCTGAAGTTGCGTCGCTGGTAGCAGTAAGCAGAAAGATGGCAAATGATTTAGTTTTTATTTCTAACCTACCCTATTGCTAAGTGTTAAGTGTGCGTCCGAGGTAGGGACGGGAGTTTATTGAGTCTTAGGACTAGGCCCCATACACCTACAGGAGAGGGAATTTCATGCAAAGGAGGCGTGCATCACGGCAGAGAGGGATTTGTAAGGCAGCCATGGTCGCGATTGGGGCCATGAGCTGCATCCCTGAGTGTTCCTAAAGCTTCGGCTATAGCTAAGAAGGGGGAGGGGAAAAACCGGCATAGGCATCGTAAATACCGCCCCGACAGGAAATAAGTTCAAAACTTATTCATGCATTAATGAAAATGCTAGATGAAGCAGAAGGTGTGGATTTAATGCTTTTTAATATGGAGTTGAAAATCTAGAAGAGAAAGGGGCGGGGTTGTGGGCGCAAGCACCCTTGAGGTGGAACTGCTGTCAATATTTCTGCACAGGCCTTCCAGCATAACAATATTGACAGCAGCTGTTGAATCCAGGTACCCCTGCTTCTCGTTGTAGGTCGGCAAACTGGACAGCTCAGTCATGGCACCTACTCCATCTTCGCTCTTCTGTGCTGACATCAGGGTCTCCATGCCATGGGTGAAGGTGGGGAGCTATTGCGCCGGAAGCCACCCCTTCGCACTCCTTCAAAATAGTCTGTCAGTCTTCAGGCAGGCGGGACTTCGTGGACCTATCAGGCTGGTGTCGGTGCAGCTGACCCAGGATTGGAGGCTGACATCAGGAAGCTTCCAAGGTCCGATACATTCCAACCCATTCCTCATGCATCCACAGTCAGCAGCCCACAGAATCTGCCGCAGCCGAATCCTCATATGCCACCAAATGGCCTTGGTGTCGTGAGACCGGGAGCCTTGACTCCCATAACTCACAGGGTGTTTGTAAAACAAATGCACCTGACACATACTCAACTCATTGGGTCGGTGGCTGGGCGCTGTGTAGCTGTATTTTGTTGGGTACTGGACCTGTATTACAGCCGTTTATTGGTGTTGCCTATATTAAAGTTACATTACGTGTTTTTTGTTTTCTGTAGGGGAGTGACATGCACTCCAGCCGGGTGGCTGGAGTGAATGTGAGTTCCGTGATGTCTGTCTGACATGTTGATATGTTGTATACAAGTGTGCTAATTAATTTCACATGTAATGTGTCGGTGAGTCCCTAGGCTCCCAGGGGCAGCCCACAGGGTACGATTCATCGTTTCCTCGTTTGTGACATTGAATAGGAATAAAAACCAGTGTTAGTAAATTACAGTTGGAGAGGTCTGTCGTACCAGAATCTGTACAGACTCCAGTATCGGTGGAGTCTCACTTCCCGAGGTCCAAGTTCTCTTCTTCCCGACCTGAAACAGACTATCAAGTCGGTGCGTCATTTGGAGTACATAGAGCAGATGTTAATTATAAAGTTTGTTGTAAACATATATATTTTTTGTTGTTTTTATAACTCCCCCCCCTTTTTTTTGCAGAATCCAGCTGGTGCATGATCTTATATACTGTTCAGTCCTCTCCTTCCCCTGCATCCAGTTATTTTCTCGCGGTGATGCAAATCTCTCATGTATGATCAAGGCCATTGGCCCCCTTCGCCTGCGGTTCTCTACGGACGTTGCCTACCGCATGCGCCTATTATAACAGGCGCGTCTATATCGCGCTCCTGTCGGTGTGTGCATGAGTGCGTGGTTTATCTGTGTACGATTGAATAGTTTCACGCTTTATACGGATTTTGTTTGGGCAGATCTTATTTATTTATTTCTTGGCATGACTCGTGTAACTGAGGATGGAAATGAATATTTCTTTTCAGCTTTGGTATGATGGCAAAGACATACTGAGGAATGTTCACCACTGAATACTGATAGTTCACTGTGAGTGTGTATTCCATTTCTGTTTCTGACAGAGCTGCAACAATTACACAGCTTTGAAGTTGCCGCCCTAAGTCAGAAACTTTCATTCGCAATAGTTTGTGAATGCAAACTTTAGTTGTGAACGCTTGTGAATAGCTATTTACTAATCCAATCGCGAAAATTCGGTTATTGTTTTTTTTTTTCCATGTATTCGTTCAATACCATCTATATGCTACAAAATAAACCAATTGTAAAAGTAAAACTATTCTCGCTAGAGTGCAGAGCAGAATGTAAAAACTGTGCAGTAGAAAAAATATCTCTACAATTATTTTAAAAAATGTGGCCTTACCCACATTCTAAGTTATGTGATTCTGCGTTGTGTGTTTCTAAGTTGCGTGTTTCTATCGTACGACTGTTCTAAATTGCGGCAGTTCTAATTTATGACTTTCTAAATTACGATGTTTCTAATTTTCGTATTTCTGCGTAGTTTGTTTCTAATTTACGATTGTTCTAAGATTCGTGTTTCTAGGTTATGAATTTTCTAAGTTATAACTTTCTAAGTTACGAGGTCTTTAAATTATGTAGTTCCTTATTGTGTGTTTCTAAGTTATTACCTTCTATTTTAGAACTGTTCTAAGTTGTGATTTTCTAAATTATGACAGTTATAACTTATTATTTTCTAAGTTTTGATAGTTCTGACTTGTGGAGATTTTTCAAGAATTATAATTTATAAGTTATGACTGTTTTTAATTGTGTTTTTCTAAGTTTCGTGTGGTTTCCTTTTTTCACCCTAAACGGCCTAATAGACAGTACCACAGCTGTTGGACTTATTTGGCGCATTAAGTTCACCTCGAGAAGTTACGGTTCGATTTTTTGGACCTCTGCGTTTGGCTAGCAGCGTCATTTTGTGTTTGTACGTTTTTTTCCTTTTCATAAGTTAAATAGATTTTCGATTCTTAGATATATTGTCTAATAGAAGTTTTTCTTCTTTTTTGTTTTGTTTGGAATCGTCGATTTTGGCCGTGGGTGCGTATTAGGCCATTATAATCCTTAAAAAAAAATTGTAATGGTTAAATATAGTTCCAAGGATAAAGTATTTGTTTCTCGCTCCATACTTAGGAAACTTTTACCGTTAGTACAACAATTTGACAATAAATGTAAATTACCTAGTTTGTTGCCTTTTTCTGTCATTTTTTAAGTGTTGTTTATGATTAAAATACATTTCTGATAAATGCATTATTCAACTTTATAAAATTCAAAATTTCAACTCTCTACTTCGCGTTTCCGGTGTATTATTTCCGTTGAGTATAACATGAAATGATTTTGTTCGTGAAGGCACTTCCTTTGCTAACATAACTTTTCAAGTTAAATAAAGTGCAGGTTAAATACTACCTTTCAATAATATTATGCTACTCAAATGGTTTAGTCAGTTTTGAGATTCAAGTCCTGATGTTTACCAAAAAGTTTGGACTGTTTTTAAATGCATGCTCTTGTCGTGTTGCAGAAAATTTTCTGAATTTGATGGCGTTAAATGTGTTTTTTTTTTGCGGGATTCTCCATAATGAAACGTTCTCGATATTATTTCGTGTTTTTGTCTACATGCGTCTTTTTTAGTTTTGGACTTTTGGGGCGCACAAAACTATTGCAAAAGAAAAATATAAATGTAATGGGAAGTGTTTTGTGATTGCACGTCGATCTCCTTGCACGTGTAAATTTACTTGTTTACAAATATGTAGCGATATTGTGGCCTCAGCATGAGGCCCCAAGTCCAATTTAAAATGTGCCTCTTTCAGGCAGGTACAGAAACTTGCATTAGGGTATAAACTAGTATCCCGGTCAGGGGCGGATCCAGGGGACCTGCCCCCCCCCCCAGCTTGGTTTTGTCTTTTAAGTAATGTTTGCTCTTTTTTGTGGTATTTATAAATTCATTACACATACATTAACTAAGCGATTTTTTTGTACTGATGATAGAATCATCACATTAAAGTTATTTTCGGTCAAAGCCAGCATGGCAAACGAAGAATGATGGTTGTTAGTAGGTATTTATGTCAGCGGTGCCGAGAGGTTTTTTCTTGCTACCAACCACTAAGCAGTCGTGCAGGTACGAACCCTCCTCTTCCCCATGTGCATCCCTCCTGCTACGCTTCTTCCCCTCAAGCAGCTCTGCAATTACCTTATCATTTGTTGCAAGTCCGATGTTGCACGTACTTGAAGGCAGCTGCTGCGGTTTCCAACATTATGTAGCCCCATGGTGCAAAGAAGGCGTAGGTGTAGTGATAAGCCAAAACAAGTTATTTATTTCATTTATGATTGAAAGTCTCGTCGAGGCCAAGGAAATTAGAGACGGAGACTTAACACAGTACCACTATTCTGTGGACTTGGGGGAAGGACTCGGCCATGGCTATTAAGTTTTTTCAGGAAAACGGATAATCGAAAACATGAGATTCGGACCTTGTGTCGTTCTGAATACAAATCCATTATATGACCTCTGCACCGCTTTGCTGGGTTCTAAAACAAGTTGCTTAGTAATTGTCATTCAACCCAAGTGTATATGCAACAATAAGTTGAGAGTTAAATGTTATAAAGAATACTTCAACTGCTAATATAATTTTCTCTAGTCAAAGAGTTGTAGGGATATTTCTATAACACAGATATTGGACAGCCAAGACTGCTTTTCCTGTATTACTTCCTTCGAGACATCTCACAATCTAAGTTACTTTAAGATCCCATTCAAATCTCGATTAAAATTGTGTAAATAAATTTTTTACATAATCTTAATGCAGACTGTGTCCATTTTTGTAATTTAGTTATTTACATACAAATTGAGAAAGCATTGTAGATAGCATGTTCCATGGTATTTGAGAACATCTTGAGGCTTGTTTCAGACCAGCTTCATAGCATTGTTAAATAGCGAATACTTATGAATTACAAAAATCCTCAAGGTCCTTTATCCTTAGTAATTAATTTATAAAACTTAGAAACTGTTCCGTATAATTAACTCCTTGCATTTCAGTTTGTGAACTTCCCGATAATTGACCAGAATCCAGCTGTAACAGTTAAAGCACCATGTTCTTGGCCTTGGTGTGTCTGTCGCTGAGAGTGACTGACGTGTCCTCCCCTTCGCACACGTCTGCACAACAGCAGGCGTGTCCTCGGTTCCCAGTGCATTGTTTGCCGCTGACGAAGTGTGTGTTGAGCTGAACAAGTAGCCATTCTGTCATTCGTGGCAGAATCGCGACAATGCCAAACTATTCACAAATATAACGGGACAAATCTAAAAACATTTTTATATTTTCCTTACTGGCGAAACACCAAGAATGTGGAGCTCAATGTGTTGCATTAAAGATAGTGTATATTCATTAGTGATTCTACTTGAAATAAACCGCATTGTCAACAGAGAATATTAGTCATAAATTTAGTCAATGTTTCATTATTAGTATTATTATTATTAAATCCATTTTGTGAATGTACATTTATTCCTATAAAATTGTTATCCAAAGCAGTGAGCATGAGATGTGAATGGGTGCCAAGGCCAAGTTATAATTGTATTGGAGTTCCCGTAATTTTTCTAAAAGCAGTACATTCATTCATTTTTGTATGCTCTCAAATTGTGACATTTTCTGTTATTAATTTAACTTTATTAAATTAAATATTTTTTGTATCACTAAACTGTTTATAAAGAACAACGTGCATAACACGGAATACAATAAACACACAACTTAATGATACTTTTACATCATTCAAAAACTTTTTTCTTTATTCTTAAGGGATCATGTGAGTGTGTATGCTTATAGAGAACAAGTAGTGGAATATATATCTGTATAGATTTTGTCACTTTTGTTTTATATTTTGATTAATTTTTCAGCATTAACATNTCATTCAAAAACTTTTTTCTTTATTCTTAAGGGATCATGTGAGTGTGTATGCTTATAGAGAACAAGTAGTGGAATATGTATCTGTATAGATTTTGTCACTTTTGTTTTATATTTTGATTAATTTTTCTTTCGTAAACCGTTTATTCAAAACAGCAAGCATTTGTGTGTGCCTGTTTATATATATATATATATATATATATATATATATATAGTTTANGTGGAATATGTATCTGTATAGATTTTGTCACTTTTGTTTTATATTTTGATTAATTTTTCTTTCGTAAACCGTTTATTCAAAACAGCAAGCATTTGTGTGTGCCTGTTTATATATATATATATATATAGTTTATATATATATATACATATATAGACACACACACACACGTACATTTGTGCGCACACGTTTGTATCTACTACTTATGCACGTAAAAAGACATCTATGTATCAGTAAGTCCGACTTAATGGGACCCCCTCCCCCCCTTTACAAATGTCTGGATCCGCCCCTGTTCACGGTACTTTTCTGATCCAAGAAGCACTAAATTAATTGATGGTTCATCTGTGTACGTCAGGTGATAGCATCTTTTTAAAAGTTTTTGTAGGGGGAAGGGGGTGGCAATATGAATTGTACAGAGGTACCCAATTCTTGTTAATTACTGTGTGTACATTACAGTGCGAAACGCAACACTTTAACACAATCTGTCTTCACAAGATAAACTGATACGTGGTTTTCCGAGCACGTGGAGGTGGCGCACTATTCAGTAGGCAAGCACAGGAAAATCATTTGGAGATAGCAGCATCCATAGAAGTGAAATTAACGCCCCCCCCTTGCGTCAACCTGCTGCAAGGGATCACGTCAGGGTCGCACGGGAAAATGAGGGAAAGGTTCTTGTGAGTAATCACACAGATGCTAACATCAAGTTATGTGAAATGTTCTCCCGCGGGCAACAACACGCCCAACACAGCTTAGAAGAAGACTGAATCATGGCTGACGCGGCGGGCGGAGCTTGCCGGCTACGTGTGGGATTGCCACAAACACTATTAGGTTTACATTTACACACACTAGCCCTCATTTACACACTAACCCTTTCAANATGGCTGACGCGGCGGGCGGAGCTTGCCGGCTACGTGTGGGATTGCCACAAACACTATTAGGTTTACATTTACACACTGTAACCATTTCAGAAATTAACAATAAATGAATCAAACATGGTTCACTCCCAACTACACTGCTTCTAGTTATTTTTGTCACGCTGGTTGCGTCAAAATTACATGATACCTGGGAACACAGTTAAAACGCTAGTTAAACTTTAATCATATGCTAGGCAGATGTGAATATTTATATTCCTGTAAAAGATAATAAAACATGCCCTTCACACTAATAATTAAAATATTTTAATGCAGCTTGAAAGTAAGAAATGGCATGTCCACTGACTGAACGAGCCGTCTATTCTTTGGAACAGCCAAGACGGCAGGCATTAGTAAGGTTCTGTCAGCTCAATCTTCTCTTCAATTAGTAGCAAAGCAAACTACTCTATAATCGTGTGCAAAATCATTACCTGATTTTAAATTTGTTTCTGCAGATGGCAGTCGTGACTGTGCAAACACAAATTGGAATTAGAAAGACCTAGCACTGTGCTCAATGTGAGAATTTAACTTAACAGAAGGACCGTTGCCCGGCACGATACTTGCCGCACCGACTTCAGACTTATTATTCATATGTAAACGTCTATAAATCATAACAAATACAGTTTAAAAAGTGTTTAATTTCTTTTAACAAAACTGTGTATTGTTTAACCCTGGAATGTTCACTGGCTCTCTAGTGAAATGTCTGTGTTGAGGTTGAAGTGGATGGTGTCGGTCGTGTTTCCGTGGCATGGCCATTGCCTCCACAGCTCGTCGTCAGATGGTGTGTGGGTGCACTTCACTTCTACTCTAACGTACAACGTGCTTCTCATTAAGCAGTAGTGCCCACGCCACCAAATAGTCTGAAAAGCACCGTTTACGTCGATATGAAATGAACAATGCATATATTTAGCAACACTGTAGAACATGTTATTACAATTTACTTAGGCCTACTTAACTGTTAAAAAATATCCATTAATAAGATTCTATTTTTTATCAAAATTTAAGCATATTTCCATTTTCAGTGCTTTAGAAACCATATTTAAAAAAAACTATATGGAAGACCATTATAATAATTACGTCGTTGCATATAATAAAAAATTAATAATAATTTTTACTAACAGTTGTAATAACTGATTTTATGCACACCCATTTCAGCCATGAAAGTTGTCATTTTTATATCTGAAATGAATGAACACAAAATCAAACATTACAAATATTTGAAAGTTAGTAACGATTACATACAACCATAGTAATTATTATGATTGCCATACGTGATGGTGTCATCACATAATGTCTCATCACTAGATGCAATTGTATGGTGAATTGAGATAAAACAGAAGTAACACCGAAATGCAAGTTAATGTACCACACAACACCAAAATATAAGTTATAATATTGAACTAAAGTCAGCCAAAGGACACTATTGTACCTGCGAAGCTGTGACCAACGATTTGTATCTGAAAATGTACTCATTAACCAAATTATGATAAGAATAATTTAAGTTTTCATAAATTGGTAGAAAAAAAAATTAATTTCAGGTTATCATTTAGGCTGAGTGAATAAAAACATTAACTATCAGAAACTGTATGGATAAGACTAAAATAATAATTTAATGAGAAAAGGAAAATTGTAATGGCTGGGCTGTTAGAGGATCTGGTGCAGGCAGTTGACGAGGGTAAGCTGGTTGATGCCTGCTTCATGGACTTAGAGAAGGCATTCGATAAGGTGCGCCGTGGGACTTTGATGAAGGAAGTCGATGAACTGATACTGGACAAGTGGGTAGTGGAATGGATTGGGGACTTCCTCAGGGGGCGAAGACAGAGGGTGAAAGTGAAGGAGGCAATATCGGAGGAAGGAGAGGTTACGTCAGGGAAGTGTGCTGGGCCCTTTGTTGTTTACCATAATGGTAAATGACTTGGGTTTCGGGATTAGGGGAAAAAAAAATTGTTTGCAGATGATTGTGTATTGTATGCAGAGGGTGAAAACTTGCAGGCGGACATTGACAGGATATAGTTGTGGACCATGGAGAAAATAAAATGAAGATAAATGTAAGAAAAACTAAGGTAGTGAGCAAGGAAGAAGGTGATAAGCAGGGACGTGTACAGATGGGAGGAGTAAGAGATAGAAGAAGCAGCAGAATATAAGTACCTAGGGATTGTATTGCAGGGAGACCTCAGATGGAAGAAACAGGTAGAGAGGTTGGTTTCAAAGGGAAGAAGGGCTTTGTGTATGTTGGGAAGGGCGCTGAAGGGAGGTAGCTGTGAGGTGAAGGAGAAGGCATATGGCACAATGGTTCGGCCGATGTTAGAATATGCGGCAGCAGTGTGGGACCCGTACGTGGAGGTGGTGGTGCAAGAGCTACAGAATGTGCAAAGAAGGGCATCAAGATGGGTGAAGGGTAGGTGGAGAAGGCAGGGGAAGGATGGTGAGGAGGAAGGGAACTATAGGTCGTCAGTGATGATGAAATAAATGGGGTGGAGCTCGTTGAAGGACAGGAGGAAAGTTGAAAGGCCGGCCAGGATGTACAGGGTGGTGAATGGAGATGTAGGGTAGGGAAGTTTACTTTGCCAGCTTAGTAAGAGGGTGTTTAGAGGGAGAAGAAACAACAGTAAGAAGCTTCAGCGGGGTGTGGAGGAGAATGGAGCGGGGTAGGCAGTCTATGCTTGTGAGGGAGTGGAATGTGTTGCTGGGGAGTTGGTATCTGTGAGGTTGCAAAGTTCAGGAAGGGCGTGGAAGTGGAGTTTGGTCGGGTAGGGGAGAGTTGAGAGAGCTCGCCACCGGGCGGTAGCCCAATTGCAGGGTATTATTATTATTATAAGCAAATATTAAAATAATTTCATTTCCAGGAATGAATTTGTTTCTCTATAAAACAATTTCAGAGCCATTCGTCTAAGATGGTGACAAAGAAATCCACACTATTTAGGAACCTCAACATACGAGTTAGAAAAAAGCTTAAAACCCTAGAAAATTATTTTTTACCAATGGTAATGCTCTGTGTTATCTTAGTTCATATAAAATGCTTACTCTTGTTTATGCAANGGGGAGAGTTGAGAGAGCTCGCCACCGGGCGGTAGCCCAATTGCAGGGTATTATTATTATTATAAGCAAATATTAAAATAATTTCATTTCCAGGAATGAATTTGTTTCTCTATAAAACAATTTCAGAGCCATTTGTCTAAGATGGTGACAAAGAAATCCACACTATTTAGGAACCTCAACATACGAGTTAGAAAAAAGCTTAAAACCCTAGAAAATTATTTTTTACCAATGGTAATGCTCTGTGTTATCTTAGTTCATATAAAATGCTTACTCTTGTTTATGCAGTTGCATAAATGTTAAAAAAAAAATTTATGCATGTACGCAAAAAATTGTTGTTAACTGTCCACAATTTTTAATAATNATTGCATAAATGTTAAAAAAAAAATTTATGCATGTACGCAAAAAATTGTTGTTAACTGTCCACAATTTTTAATAATAAAATTTGTGTTAAAATAACACAGTAAATTTTTGGCTTTAAAAATGTATTATTTTAGTAATTGAAGTTTCAATTTATGAGTCTTAAATAGTAAAAGTGATAACACTACAGTTTGATATTATTAACAATGAAATTTGCCTTAAAATAACACCACAAAATCCAGCCCCTACTCATCACATCATACTTGCTGCTTAACTGCAGTTTTAGGAGACAGACAGATGAGGCGTTGTTTTTACCACCTTTCTGACTCCCTGCTCACTGTGATGACATAGTTGCTTCTCCTTTAATACTCTCTGTTATCGTAGGGCAAGTGTGATCTCCGAGACATTTGTTTTTCAGGAATATGACATCGTGGGCACTAGACTGCAAACTAAGGCTCAACTTTGGCGGCAGCAACAGTGGTCGAGAGGTACCATGCCAGACCGTAAGTGATCCAATAACTTGCGAAGGAAGTGGAGGCAACGTGGTAGACGAGGGCAGCGACTCGGACTCGACGTGGTGCGAAGAGGCAGAGAGGATCACCGGTGGACAGCCGCGCCAGGACAGCACAGACACAGCTGGCGGGATAGTGTCCCTGACCGACCAGCTGAGCATGAAGGACGAGGAAGTTGCAGAGATGCTGGAGGCGAACCTCGTCACGCAGGACTCGGAGGCGCTGATGGACTGTGCCCTGGCGGGGCAGTCGCAGCTGGGAGTGGACTCGCAGCAAGATGCCCGCGCTGTGGACGCACCGCGTGAGTCGGCTCGGCAGACAAGCACGCGTGGGATCAGCGACTCCACCAGATATTCACTTCGCGATCAACCTAAAAGGAACATTACATTTGGTAAGAGAAACTTTAAGTTTCTAGCTGCCAAAAGAGCTTAATAGCCTGCATTTAAATCATGCGTCCACATTGTTGTGCATTGCACATATTTGTAATTTTTAATGTTATGGACCAATGTGACTTTTTTTTTTTTGAATCGAGAAAAACATAGTTTTATGGCTGTAGTGATGAATTGTAAAGAGGAAATATGGACTGGGATAAAATTTGGTGACCTTAGTGGTTGAGTACTAGGGTGCTGCCTTCACATGCCATCATAATTGTCAACTAGTTTGCTAGAGGGCTGAGGCAAGAAGTTTAAAGTTGATGGGGAGCGTGGATCGTTGAAAAGATCTCGATGAGTGCATGAATGTTGTTGTGCGAGATGCCTCTCCGCTGAAGTCGTCCTGGGGCCGGGAGCGTCTCTAGCCGCCCGCGACACCACCGCAGACGCCAGCCTGCCTGGTCTGCTACTCCTGAACGGTCGTAAGCTGTTTGCTTCGTCTTGCAACTTTTACGTCTTGCGAGATGTTTTGGCAGAATTAAAGATTGGTCCTTTTCAAGACTTTATAGCAAAGTTAACATTTCTTTTGTCCCGTTTTACCCATTGACATCGACTGTGATGCAGGGTTACGAGCTTTCTGGCTGGAGCCTGCAGAGGAAAATTTATTTACACTCTTAATTTGGAGTTTACGGTCAAATAATTTCTTTAATTTCATAATTTTGAACTTTTATAAAAATTATATAGGGAACTAATAACAGCATACGTATTAAAGTAATGTGATGAGGCTTTATGTAATTTAGTTTTCTAAGTGAACTGAAAACTTAGCATGTGCCTTACATTTTCCCTTCAATATTTGTTATAAGAAAGGATGTAGGTGCAACCTGTCACATATGTATTTATCATTTTTCAAAACATTTACAATGAACAGAATTATAATTCACTGTTGCATCGATGCAACATATTTCCTACGTGTCCATTTTCTCTCTAAATATTTGTATAAATTAATTAACTTTATCGTATGCTTTTATTTTAGTAATACGATGCACATGGAAGTGGTTTTGTGTGTCATCTGTGCTGTTTGGTGTCAATGTCTTGTTTATTTTTAAGGTTTTCATGTATCCTATATTTATGCTGGTTACATTGAGGGCGTAAGAGGTTGTCTAGCAAAAGAAAACGTGCGTCGTCTCTCTCCGCCGCTACCACTTACACACCTGGCCACAGTGCACCTGGCGACCGTATTGATTTTATCAAGATTTTCCGTTGCTCAAAATAGTTGCACCTGTCATCACTAGTATTTCGAAGCAAATGGTTTCATCTGAAAATGCTACACAATACATTTTAACAAGGAATTATTATTTGCAAAGATGTTTTCTTTTGTGATTAAAGGTAGTTTTTTTCCCCGTAAAGTTGGTGTTTAATTGTATCTGGTGTAAAATCAACATGATTTTAAAACAAAATATTAATTTAACCCAATGGACAGCATCTTCGCGAATAAATAGATATACCCAGAAGCATATGCTTCACCTCCCCTTGTCAACCAAAAATGGTTTGAACATTGAGCGATTTGTATTACCAAGCGTAAGTTCATTTTCAGTAACTTCCTGTGAGGAAATCGGTGGATTTATGTTAATTTATTTCAAAGATATGCGTCTTTTGAATAAACTGATATCCTGCAAGGGCCTATGCGTCACCTTTTGCTGTCTAATAATGGGTAAGCACCGAGCCCGAGCGCAGAGTAACTTGCGACAGGGAATATCAGAGGACGTGGTTTTGAACAATTAATTATATACAGTGAAGAAATAAATTTTAATCACCTTGTCTCAAAATTATAGGTTTTCTGCAGTGAAATATAATTATTTACTTTAAAAGACAGACATTTGCCAGGCGTGCTAGGTGTCGGCAAGATGTAGCGGCGTGGGTGGGCGCCTCCCCTTCTCCGCCTGCTGCCGTGGACACGCTGCCCGATCGATAATCTCTCCATGCACTCTCAGTTGATAGAGTGCACGTGCAATATTCAAAATTTGCCTTGCGTTCAATGTCATATTATTTTCATTTCCAGAGGCTTTGAAGGATTGGGGGTGACTTGTATTCAGTGTCGGATTACAATCGGTTGTTTAGGCCTACATATCTTGAGGTGTTATATTCTTTATTTAAACGAGTTGAGGTGAAATGTTTTTCAATGTATTACTTACAGTTATGCTAATACCGTAATACTTTAAAAAAAAAAAATTCTAATATTTATTGTGTTTATTAGCTAAACTTTATTCATAATTCACAGATAATGTACAGCTCTCATTATACTTAAAACAAAGTATAATATCAGAACCCTCGTCTACTAAAATCCCGCATGTATGGGAATTTTTTGACTGTCCCCTGAAAAACGGTAGATAGGGAGTCGGCTGTATTTAACAAGAAAAACTTGACAGTCAGATACTGTACGTGAAGTATTATGGTGGTAACAATCACACAATCTTCACTACTTATTATCAATGTTTTTTCTACTCATTGATTACTTCTTCCTGTTTTATTATTGTTCCTTCAGATGTCCCATGAACATTGTGTTATGGGCCATCAGTTTATTTGTTAGACAATGGTTTTATTTGAGGCCCACTTACAAGTTGATTTTCAATTTTGGGAACAGAGCAAGGTAGTAAACCTCTGTTTCGCATTCAGAAGGATCTGGGTTTGATTCCCAGTACGGCCATCGGAATTCCGGTTTTCCACGGTTCAAAGTCACTCCAAGCGAACGCTGGCTTTGGCCAATTCCTACCCATTTATGAATGTCTAGCGTTCCTCTACCTAGGCCTTGTCGCTGTTTGGGGGCACCCACAACACCAAATATAATTACAATTTTGTTTAAAAGCACTAACTTGCATTAAGGTTAAAAAGTATATACATTTAAAAGTAGACCACAAATCCTGCGAATGCTGCTGTTCTCTGGTAATTTGCTGCTTGATGCACCTTGCCCACAGATGTTTACTGGAGTTTGTCACCTAAGGGGAACTACAGAGAACGACTGAAGACAAAGAAGCGTAACAAGAAGAAGACACTCGGTTCTAACAAGAACAAGGTTAGACAAGAAGTTATCGCAATGGTAGATCAATTCATTACGTAATGCAATCTTGGCTTCAGTGTTATGTTGGAAACAAGCTTAGTTCTCAATAATTTCCGATCCAATAGTCCGTGGACATATGCTTTAGTGGGCGGAGAGGAGAGGTTTAGGTGGCTTTTAACAACAAAGTCTTGAAAGCAGATGAGGGTGAAACAAGGTGGAAATGGAGCAGCGCCAGAATGCGAGGGTGGGGGGAAATGTGCCGACCACCATCGTCGTTGGGCAGGGAATGATGGAAGTCCAGATGGCTGTACAGTACAAACTGGAGTAAGGAAACCCTGTGTGGGACCAGCAGCAAGTTTGGAATAAGAAGTACACTCCTTGACTGCAGTCAGCCGTAGTTGAGCCACTGTTACTCTGATGTTTACATATCTGTGTTGCAAACTGTCCGCTACCTGGAACGTGGCCGCTCTGCTCTATTGTCAGTGTATCATCAAATGACTGACACCAGGCAAAGGGTAAAGGCACAGAAGGAAACTGGGGTAGCATGTGCATACACACTGCACAGTAGCTACACTCCATCTTACATTCGACTACATATAGCATTNAGGAAACTGGGGTAGCATGTGCATACACACTGCACAGTAGCTACACTCCATCTTACATTCGACTACATATAGCATTGTAGGTTATAACACTGTTTTTCCTCTATC
This sequence comes from Clitarchus hookeri, assembly GCA_002778355.1. Classification (NCBI taxonomy): domain Eukaryota; kingdom Metazoa; phylum Arthropoda; class Insecta; order Phasmatodea; family Phasmatidae; genus Clitarchus; species Clitarchus hookeri. Next base: position 12,344 of record NQII01000533.1, on the reverse strand, counting down.
CTGGTTGTATGCAGCTGGATCGTGTTCTAGCTGGTCAAAGTATTTTATTCATGTAAAGTGGCAGGTCTGTTGGAAATTCTAAAGTGAACAAAGAAGTTCATCACTGTTGACAGTGGCTTTGACAGTTGTACTGGCAGTAGGTGACACTATTGGGGAAGCTTTGGGGTTCTAGAAAATAGCTCAATACTCACACATGTATAAATCGTGTTTTACCACGTACTTTTTTAAAATCCGCCATAAATTCAGCGGCCTGCCAAAAGTAATATTTCTCAGCTAAACAGTTTTAAATTCTGCTAAAACTGGTGGAAAATCAGTTAAGTTGGGAACACTGCTGATCTTTAACAAGGTCACGGCCCTGTAGCTATGTAGCCCGTACCAAGTATGTGATACTCGGCAGAGCTAGTTCCTCCCCTTACACTGCTGGTGGGGTGGGAGCTAGTTGCCTAGCAACCAGCGTGGCGTCCTTGTGCCCTCCCTCTGGGGGCCGACCAGTTCCTCCCTCCGCTGGTGCTTCCCCTTCACCACCATGAACACGCTGCTAAATTGTTAACCATTCCACATGCTGTCTCAGGTTATTGAGTGCGTGCGAGACATTCCAATTTCTGCTTGCATTCAGTGTCATATTATTTTGTTTTTCAGACGGTTAGAACAGTGATTCCCAAAGTTCTATGAACCGCGACCCATTAAAAAAAATGCCAAAGTTCAGGACCCACTTTAATGCCTTATGCGAGAAACGTACCGTTTCGCTGTTCCATCATGTTCACATTGTATTCCTTACGTAGCGTAAGGAAGTGAAGGGTAGTATTTTACGTCTGATTGACAGTTGCATTGCATTTGTGTAGGTTCTCAATTATAACATTTATAACTCGTGCATATGCTTATGTATGAAATTATAGTTTTCGGGGCCCACCAAATATTAGTCTGCGACCCACCAGTGGGTTGCAATCCATTCTTTGGTAAATACTGGGTTAGAAAGTTTGGGATCAGTTTGCATGTGGTGTCAATTTACAATCAATTAGATACAGTATTCTCTGGCTTCGCACCATCTCGCTTCCTGTACATTCAGTACAGCTGTCTCTTGATGGTCAGCTGGCATGAGAGCAGGGATGCTGAGGAACATAGTGAAAAATCATGTAATTGACAATATATGGCTAAATTAATGGAAAAAGGTCATCTTGTCAAAACACACTCGGGTGCACTGTTATTGAGAAATCAGTGTGGACCTTTCACAGCAGATGGTGGGTGGCTTGACAGAATGGCCTAGCAGAATATGGGATGGATAATTTGTTTATATAATATCCTAGTAACAACCACTCTTAATGTAGACACATTTTACTGTTGAAAATGAAACGAGAAACAAGAAAGGTCCTTGGTAAACATCATGCAATTATAAAGAAAATAGCGAAGTGTAAATATGGAGGCAATATTTTTAACACATTTTGTGCTGCCGTCAGGAGAATTGTTTATTTTTGGGCGTTAATAATTTTTGATAGAAATTTAGTTGGGAAATAAATTTATTTCAGTAAATTTAAACTTGTTAGCCAGGGGTTTGTGCTACATTTTGTTACTGCTTTGGAAGTTTGTGGCTCTGCCAGTTCACAGCCGCAGTAGCATTGCATGCCTGAGACAGTGTCTCGGACACGTTACCTCGGAGCCGCGCTAGTCTGCGCACTCACTATCGTGTAGCTGCATTCTACTCCTATGCTGATAACCACTCTGCGCGCTGCTTGACGCGCTCCGCTCTTATGTAATGCACTTTGCAGAACTGCTTCTACTTCTTTCCTCTATGAGATCTGCTGACATATTCCCTGTCCAGTCTTTCTTTCCCCTTTTCCTCTGAGAAGCCATCACTTCCCTGTGTATGTACGGCCAACTTTGTTCCCCCTCCTCTGTATAAACCTGCCACCATCAGTATAATGTACCACCATTTTGGCATACACTCGTAAGTTACTGGTGTGTGAAACGTGTGCAAGTTTTGGTTCCAAGTCCATAACCATCGGCATGTAGTTTTTGAAGCAATGTTCTTCTTTTAATTCATCCATTTTATTTGTAGTGATGTTGTGAAGTGCNCCATCGGCATGTAGTTTTTGAAGCAATGTTCTTCTTTTAATTCATCCATTTTATTTGTAGTGATGTTGTGAAGTGCATGCAGAAGACAGCTGCCTACGTAACACAGTGCGTCAGAAATGTTCCCATGTGAAGTGTAACGTTTGGCACTTGTTACCTGGCCGATGTTTAAGTTGCCTCGGCTTGCTCAACGGTGGAACACGATAAAAATATTACTAAGCNCCTGGCCGATGTTTAAGTTGCCTCGGCTTGCTCAACGGTGGAACACGATAAAAATATTACTAAGCTTTCCAAAGCTTCATACACTCGAAAGAATTTTACACCCGTGTCCTGAAAAATTAAGAATATTGCATCATTACATAACCCCCCTCGGTTTGGGATAGATTTGGAAGAAATCTTTCCCAAAGCAAAACCTATATTTTATGCGGCTGTTCTGTAAACCACTGTGCCTCTGCTCCTTGACAACAATTTACATATATAACATGGTAATTACTCATAACAAAATTATTTACTTACTTCACTCATGACAAAAAACAAGATATTGACAGGGATGCTGCAAGAAAATTACACCTTTATGGTTTCAATTAGTTACTGGTTGTTACAATTTGTGTGGTTGAGGGTATATTTCCACCTGTGCCATCGATTCTTCATTTTGGGTTGCTGCCCTTTGGTCTCTCACTGGGATCAGCACACCACTTCTCCAAAAGGGGACCCAGGTCTGCCCAAAACTATAACAAAGTCACTGCGACTGCCTCTTATTAGGCCAGTGCTGACTATAATAAAGGTCCCAGACCTGTCCCAATCCAACTACACTTACTCCTTGTGCCACTGATCCCAGGACACCATAACCTGCAGCAACATCCCCTACTACTTGTAAATATACTTAAGGCTCAATACTATACAACACCTCAACCCCCTCAACCTTCGGAAATTTAAGTAATATTTACTGCATCCTTAATTAATCTTCCTTATAATGTTTCACGATTTGCAAAAAAAAAAAAATTAAAACTTATAAATCTTCATACAGCACTTCCGGTTTGGTACTCTGCATTAACAAATTACTTAGTTACAATTACATCATAGCCAATGACAGCTTGAGCTTCCACTACATAACTGTGACGCGATCGTATACCAGAGTTGTAATGTAATGATTATAAATTGCCCAGCGCCATAGCTCTACGGTGAGCTAATGAGATTATTTGGGTCGTTCGGCCGACGGCCCAGGGGTTCTCTGGTAACACACCGTCAGATATTACGAAATTGTGAGCTGTATGGCCGCTGCGCACGCCTGAACTAATAACGCACTCAAGTTTTATATGTATATAATTATTTTATTGAACACTTTGATCAAACACGTGGTGACCGCGTGGTCATATAAACACACTGCTGGATTATAATTACTTAAGGCGTGTGACGCTGCTCTCTCCTTGGTGAGATGTAACATAAAAATACTAGTTGCTTCGTGAATGATATGATGATGCGATTGCTGAGTGAGGTTGCAGCCTGAGAGGCTGGTACCGAGGTTCTTGTGAAACGAGAGACTTACCACGTCCGCTCGCGCCGAAGTGATGTTGCCTACTAGCCTTACCAATGCATCGGCTCGCGCCACCTAAGCACGGCCGACACCTGGCGGTGGAGAGATGAAACAAATGCGACTTAAAATGCTAATGAGATGTAAACATGATATACCTTATATAAACATAATTAAACACAATTTACATAATAAAACACAATTACCCTTGTACTTACATAATAAAACACCATTATATTAATATTAAATATAAGTATTGACTCGTAGCAGCCACTGCATTGCCAACTTGAAAATGTCACATGTCCCTGGCTGGCTATGTATGTGATGACTGTTTTGACACACGATAATTATGGTATACATCAATACTGAATTAATACTAAACACTAATGCACTATACTGGCGAAACTATATTGGTAAATAATAATGATTAAATTGTTAAACTGAATAATTAATGACACGGTGCACTATCACACATGGACAAATACACTTGATATACACTGAACACACTATCATTCTTGCACACATGTGCGCTGGTATGGTGCATCTGGAGTGGAGGACACTACTGCGGCAGTTACAGTGGGCACAAAGGTAATCGTGAGCGCCTGGTTCACGTCAACTGCAAAGGTAACAAAACCTTCACTGATACACTTTACAGTAATTATAATATTCAAACATTTTCATTACATTAATTCGCAATTTCTACAAATGTTTTTTTTAAGGACTTAGCAATTGCCTTTTCTTCAATTGAAAGTGAAAGTAATTAAATTAGAAAACATGGTAGAAAATTTTATAATATTAACTGTAGTACATATTTTGAAATAAAAAACTACTTACATTTAAAGAAAATTCCCAAAGTTCTTTCATAATTTAAACCTGGCATATGTATGCTCAGTACAAGATATACTGTTAAACTAAAATTTTCAACCATTGCAATGTCAAACTTTAACAATCAACAAAATCACTATATTTCAAATACAATACTCATCTAATAAAATACTCAGAAGTGTTTTGTGTTTATACTCAATAAGTAATTTCAAAATAATTTTAAAAAACTTGAGTAATTACTTTTTCAAGGCAAAACCTACTGAACAAACTGAATTACAAAAATGCAATGCAAAAGAGCACACTATTCTGATATGCAGTTGCCTGGAACCACATAACCTGTATTGGTAATTATACTTGCAAAATATAATGATGACAATCCACTAAATAGTAACATAACCTCAATCAGTAGCACAAAAATTCTTAAATATTTTTTTTAAAAGGAGTATTATTCATTCTAAAATTCATTATTCCCACGACACTGGATGTACGTCACAACAACTTCAAATGATTATTTTCTTACAACAGTGGCAGCATTTATAAAAATTATTCATACTTTTTCACTTTTGGAGAATGTAAACGACAGTTGAATTAATTCTATGACCCTACACTATTGAATTAACTTAAAATTTCTGTTCCTTACAAGTTTCACTAACATGAAGGACTGTACAGTATTTACTTGCTATAAAATGATTCACTGTTGTTAAACAGAAACACACACTTGCGATGATTAATTTTTACCCAATTAACATTTTACAGGTCATTAGTCTGATATAATGTCTATTTCAATTAAATTATCAATTATTTACTTGTGCCTGAGAAGGGTTTACATTGTAACTTACTTGTAGGGTTCTTAACAAAAATTAATTTTTCTTCAAAATAAAAACAATTATTTGTCTCTTACCTTATTATTATAATATATAAAAATTGATACAAGTAAAAAAAAAAATTCAATATCTAACTTGCCGTCTTTTTCTGCTATACATTTCTTCTTCCTTTTCCTTTTCGTTCTCTCCTTGTGTTTCAATTTCCTTTCCTTTTTCCTTACTACCTTCCTCATACTATACTTTAGCACTCTCTTCCTCTTCTCTACTGTCCTAAATTTACCCCTCTTTTTCCTTTTCTTTTTCCCCACGGTCTCTACCTTCTTATTCCTTATCTTTTCCCCGACTACTTTACTAACCCTTTGTTTTACTCTTTGCTTCTTCCTTTCATAACGTTGCCTAAACACTTCATAATGTTTCAATCTACGATACCCCTTACTCTCAGCAACTCTTGCCTGTTGCAATTCAATATCTGACCCCTCTCGTAGCGTTAATTCCCTATTACTATTTACTCAACCCCCTTAACATGAAGTCTCCCTTCCTTTATTACCTTTCTCTTAGACTTACTAACCTTACAACAGTTAGGTTCACTCTCCACTAAATTATCTGCAACTCTATCTTCTTTAATGATAACCTCTGCCTTTCTATCTTCAACTTTAAATTCTTTACTTTCTTTTTCACATTCAGTATTCCCTTCATTTTCTATGCCATTGCTGTTTCTGTTATTGTTACTTGGGGCAGTTACTGTTGGACCGTTTCCTAATCTCTTTAGAGATTCAACCCCCCACTTGTCTATACTTATTAATAATTCATAAAAGTTTTTCTCACTCTTCTGGTTAAACTCCTGTAAGAACAACAGGATCCTAAACATTTCTGTCTGACTATCAGTTTTCTGTTGTAATTGCGCCATTTTTAATTCAGTTACGACGACGTGGTAATTAATATAACTATTACCTTTCTCCTTTACAAAATGACTCGTTGCAAAATTTGCACACAAAAAAAAACAAACAAATAAGTCTTGGCGAATGTACTTTATAATCACATAACCTGCATAAAAAAACAACTACAATTCCCGTGGTCCAATTACTTGAAATGATGGCTTCATTGATGATTTGAAGATTTCGTACCGTTACTGTTGATGAAATATGCCTCGTACCTGGAACTTCGGCGTCGTGCTGCTGGAAGCCTGGACTGGAACTGCCACCGGTACCGTGTTGTTGTGCTGCTAGATGTTCGTATTCACGTGGTCTAATTCGTGCCTCGCGGCTGGGTCGCCATTTTGTAACGTTCTGCACTTGTTACCTGGCCGATGTTTAAGTTGCCTCGGCTTGCTCAACGGTGGAACACGATAAAAATATTACTAAGCTTTCCAAAGCTCCATACACACGAAAGAATTTTACACCAGTGTCCTGAAAAATTAAGAATATTGCGTCATTACAAAAGGTGAGTGGCTTACTTCAATATTTCTCCCATCCTCCCCACCTTTCGTGCCTCGTTCGTTTCATAAATTCAGCTTGATTGGTGTTATAGTGGGTTCAATGATTTCATCATGCCCCAATGAATCTACAATGATGTGGAATTCACAAGTTTGGAGTCCTTCGAGCGGTCCAGCCTTGCGCATGTGATCCTCGCTGGTTGAGATGTCTCTCTTTCAGCCAGTTCAGTTTTCTGTACTTTGTAGCATCTCCAAGTCTCTTCTATTTCAACAACGAATATGTTGACTTGGTTATAATGTATAATATGACTTAAGATTCTCAGCAGTTTAATCTATCAGAAAACATAGAGTCAAAAATTTTAAGGACTTTAAAATATCTTGTTTCCTAATATGGTCAACAAAATTTGTAGTTAATGTAATTGTAATGGGTAGTATAATTTAATTCAAAGGATAACTGATCCCCTTAAAAAAGTTTTTTGATTTAAGTATACAATATCTTTAAATACCATAAATATTCTATAAAAGGCCAATGATGGAAATAAATTTGTATTTTAGTGTTGAGCAACTTGTGACCTAATGAAAATCTTAANAATGTTGAGCAACTTGTGACCTAATGAAAATCTTAAGCAGAGTCTAAGTCAATTGTTAATGAACTAATAATTTTTTTAAATTTGTTTTGGTACTCTGAAAAACTGTGATGATACACTGAGATTTATTATGTGAAAAGTAAACAAATATGTATAATTGGATGTTTTCCTGAACAGAGGACCTGGTTACGTGTATGTTTATTTACCTGANGAAAAGTAAACAAATATGTATAATTGGATGTTTTCCTGAACAGAGGACCTGGTTACGTGTATGTTTATTTACCTGATGATCAACTAGCTTTTAAGCATACTTAATGGCCTTACAATTTATTTAAATTTAACGGCTTTATTTATTTTCTTTGCGTGTCCCCCTTGGAGAACGTCTGAATGCCTACAAGATCTTGGCTTCAGGGTGGTAGCCACATCACTGTTGTTTTCCTTTCCGACGTTTCAGAAGACATTGCAGCTTCCATCNATCTTGGCTTCAGGGTGGTAGCCACATCACTGTTGTTTTCCTTTCCGACGTTTCAGAAGACATTGCAGCTTCCATCTTCAGGCTGAAGTAGCAGCAGCAATAACTGAAGATAACAGTTATTGCTGCTGCTTCACCCTGAAGATGTCTGGAAGCAAAACAACAGTGACGTGGCTACTACGCAGAAGCCAAGACTTTGTAGATAACAGCCACGAAAGCCTGCCAANGGAAGCAAAACAACAGTGACGTGGCTACTACGCAGAAGCCAAGACTTTGTAGATAACAGCCACGAAAGCCTGCCAACTCCGAATGCTTAGTACAATTAACGCTTCCAAAGAGCTCAGCTCGACAATAATGATAAATAAGAAGGTGGGAGGTTTCAGTTTCAAGTGATTGTTTTTTATGTCATATGTGCTATTTTTAATTGTTTTCAACAAAATTTAAGTGAGTTCCGTTTGGAAAATTGAAGCTTGCAGCATGAAATAAGTGCTTCAAACCCAGAGGAATAATTTGTAGGACGACAGCATAACGATATGAAACAAGAAGTTACTGATAACTAACTAATGAGCCTACTTTCCTCTACACGGGTGCAAATAAATTTTAGCGAAGTTCTTAAAAGCTGAGATGGCAGGTAGGCGTTGACGTCTCATTGACAGCAATATCAGTAGATATGAAACCAGAAACATGTGAAACTCTAGCAAGACAATATAAATACACGAGTGACTTATCCTGGATTCAAATTCAGAAAAACTTGTAAAATTAAGCGAGCTTGCAATCAACTGCGTCACGGAGGTAGGATTCGGAGCATCAACTTCGTATATAATCAGTTCACTGCTTTGAATGATAGGGTTCACCAACGTGAAATACTTACACTACCGTCGTTTTGAAAGTAAGTGCCTGAGCCACTAAAAACACATTAGTTTACATGACCTACCACAACGTTACTTGTGTGAAAAATTTGGTCGAAATCGGTTGATTGGTGCCCGAGAATAAGGCATAAAAACCTTAAACCTTATTTTCTTAATCGGTGCTATCTTAAAAACCGCCTAAAATAATGATCTTTATACTGTGTGTGTAATAAATACTGTCAGCATTATAAGTTTGGTTGAATTGTTAAATAGATATGCCAAACACATCAAATTATTAATATGGCTGCCATTTTGAAAATCAGTGTCTGACCCTATTTAAATCATGTAACTTTACATGGCCTTCTGCAGGTGTGCAGAATTTTGTGGGAACTAGCTGAGTTATTCCATAAATATGGCAAAATGTTCATTTTACTCACGTGACACCACCTTGCAAAAATCAGGTAAAAGAGGATCTCTGTATGCATAACTGATGATTCTAATTAATACTGTTTGCATACAAAATCTGGTTGAATTTTGTTGAAATGTTTCCTAGATATTACAAATTAATCTAAATTATTTATATAAACCACATTAAAACATGCATGCCACACATAACACATGCTAATTTTCATACCATACTGTAGCAATACTTGCGTGAAATTTTGGTATTAATCAGTTGATTGAGATCTGGCATAAAACCTCCATTGTTCATGTCCTCCATCATAAATGGAGGACAAAAAGTTAATGTATTAACACCCTCCATGATTGTCATAAATTCAATATGCAAAGTTAGATTTAAATCTGTTACATAGTTTAATAGATATAGCACACTATTCTAAAATGTTTGTATGGGTGCCATTCAGAAAATAAGAGACTATATACTTAAGNCTACACACTTAAAACTTATAAATTAATATTGTCTACCACTGTACATCATCATCACCAAATTTGAAAGAAATCGGTTGACGTTTCCCCGAGATACGGCATAAAAACTGTTATTTCATGTGGGGCTATTTTCCAATATGGCAGTGAAATGAGGCTTTGCATAGAACATTTTGATGAATATAACTGATACTGTCAGCATACAAAAAGTTAAGTGGAAAATTTTTTTTTGCAGTTTTGTAGATAAAACATTTTGAGCTAGTATGTTTATATGGTCGCCATTTTGAAAATGTGTGTCGGACCCTCTCAAAGTCCTAAGATGTGACAAAAAAAAATTTATTTATTTGTGTGGCACTACCTTACAAAATGGAGGACAAAAGAGGATCCGTGTAGACTCATTTGATGTTTGTTATATATACTCCCAGCATACAAAGTTAAGTTGGAATTGATTAAATTATTTAAAAAATTAGCATATTATAATAAAATAGCTAGATGGCCGCCATTTTGAAAGAAAATGTCTGACTTACTTTCGACGTGAACCAGGCATCCACACGCGCTCTCGTGACCACTTGCGCCTCTGTAGTCACTTACACCACCTGGCCGACACCGGGCATGCTAGTATGGGTCGACGAGAACGGAATGCACCAGCCTCGTCATCATGTACTACGCCTCAAGTGATAGTCTTGCTTTATTTACCTCAAGAGGTAACTCTTGGGGGAAAATAACAAGCGGTCCAACACAGTGTCCCCCC
>NQII01000532.1:744968-804400 GCA_002778355.1 Clitarchus hookeri | reverse complement strand
CTGCACCATACTCGCCTCGGCTTCACTCTCATCGGCTCTGAAGACCTCAATGTTAGGGCAGTCCGAATCTCTCCACGCCACGCTTACCCAAGCTTTCGACTCGCGCCTTGCCACTGCTTGTATGACAAAGAAAACTTGAAGATTGATGGTATATCTAGCATCCTTGCTGAGTTCAACAAAAATTTAGAATTTTCTAATTGTAGCTGTTGGTGGCTTGTAAAGGCAGCTGAAATCTGCAATAGTTAAGCCCATTTTCATTGCTTGAGATACAACTCTTTAAACAACTGGAAGAAGAGCCAGTGAGTAACTGGTGAAGATAGGAATTGTAAAGAACATTTTTGTAAACAGCAAATAATTTCATCTAATATCGGGCATTCCACAACCTTTTCGGCCTCAATGATTTCATGCAGATGGACACATGTTCTTTGCAGTTTTCATCTCTAGCTTTGACTGTGACAAAGTCAAACACTGTTAAGAATACTCTAATATTTTTTTTTATTGAATTAAAAAGTACTTTATGATTTTATTCTCTATTACCCAGGATGCCAAATTCTTTTTGCTACCAAGAAGCACTAAAACCCAGAAACAACTTTGACCCACAGATGTGAGTACTGAAATTAGAGTTCCCGGAGAAGTCTTCCATGAGAATAAAAAACTAGCTCTTGTATAGTAAAATTCAAATGAGGAAACAATCTTTGCACAGCTTTGAGGAGGGTTATTGGGGGAGGTATGTATATAAATTTTGTGTATGTTGGATCATATTCATGAGTTCACCTCCAAAATATTAGAGCAACGGAGGTATAAAAACTGTGCAATCTCTTACAGAAATATATGATGCTCTAGAGGTTTAGTTTCAGGCGATGCAGTAGCGTCTCGTATCATTTCTCACATTTTGCATTTTTCTGAGTTTCAAAATTTTTGTATTTTTGTTCCCTGAAAAGTGTAAAATAGGGTTTTATGTATACAAAAATGGTGATTTTTGGACTAAAATATTTTAAAAGAAACCAAGGAAACAATTTTCCCTGACTTTTAAAGGCTAGTGGGAACACAATAACACAACAATGATGGCAAGAACCACAAACAAGCATTTCTATAAATTGTCCTAGCAAATTCACTTAACGTGTGACTCAGCTTTGATGACCATGTACCCTTTTGTATATATGACTTTGCAACAGATTTTTCAAGTTATTCTGAGAAATGTTGAAGCAAAGATTTTTTTTCCTATCTTGTCACCGAATGCTGAATAATCTTTCTTCTGCTAAAACTTTACCTTCTAATCAAAAGTAATTATACTTCAACGTGGGAAACCTACCTACCGCATTATCTACTGTATTAAACATATTTTGTTAACTCAATAGGAACATGATAAGCAAAGCCAAAAGTTTGAGTTCTTCCAAATTGGCTTGTATATTGCTAAAATGTTATAGCCTGGTAGCTACAAAAGAACCTGCACAGACCCCAGTGGCATCACATCGTTCTTGGGCCAAGTGGAGAAGGTCAGTTTATCACGAGGGACGGGCCGGAAAATATTGGGTGCGTGGGCATTACGTTCACACGTTAATACTTCATACAGAGCTGTGACTACACAGTGTAGCCTCATCGTTGTATAGTGCTGTAGTTATTGTAAGACTCATTTGAAGTGATAACTGTACGGCGCTGCAGGTATAATTTATATACATTACACCAAATGTAGGCCCAGTCAGTAAACTCGTTTTCATGTTTTTAGTGTTTGTGTGCATAAGTTAACTGTTAAGGTGCTTAACAAATAATTTTATCCAGTATGGCTTCTACTTTGAGTAAATCATCATGTCCATCTGGTCGACCCTCGAGAGGCCAAGCTCAAGAAATTGTTTATAGTGTTGCAATGCACTTTAAAGAAAAATATATGGTCATTGCAGTCTGCCACACTCTGGATTTGTTTGTAGCCCTTAAGTAATGAAGTGCTGTGTAAATTTAAAATAAATATGTATGTGTGTGTATTATATATATCTGTGTGTGTGTGTGTGTGTGCGTGCATGCGCACACGTGCACGCAAATGTGCATGTAGTTTACAATTGGAGGAACAATTTCAAACAAATTACTTATAAGTAATATAATTATTATTATCATAGCTGACTAATGCCCCTTGAGGTATTAATGATTGCAGTCTGATGTGAAGCCTAATGATTTTGAGTCTCTTAGGATACATTTGCAATTAAGGATATTGAAATCAACTTAATTCCTACACAAATTATTGTAATTATTAAGTTTATACAAAAGTTTTATGCTGATGGAAAAAAAAAACTCAAGTTTATGGCAGCACTTACTACATGTTCAACATTTTACTTCCAAAATTAATAAACATATGATTAATTAGGATGATCATTACATACATAATTCCAAAACTGAGAAGTGAGGAATACTTGTCATATTTAAAATTATAATGGNTATTAGGATGATCATTACATACATAATTCCAAAACTGAGAAGTGAGGAATACTTGTCATATTTAAAATTATAATGGTGAATTCACACAGAACTTCTGTGTCTATTTTTGAATTTCACAATGTACGAATTCATTACTTCAGTTACATTTAATGTCTGGCTAGAAAATTTTCACAATTTATATGCAATTCCAATGTTTTTGAAAGAAAATGTTCTTGTTCTGTGACTTGCATAATGAACTTGTAACAACTGCATATTTTATATCTACAACACTTTCATCTCATACTCCAACTGGAAAAATTTAATACTGTTAGTGTTTACAGCATTACTGGTTTTTCTTCTAATGGTGTTTAGTGTGCCATGAAAACTCACATAACTACTAGAAGTGAGTNGTTTACAGCATTACTGGTTTTTCTTCTAATGGTGTTTAGTGTGCCATGAAAACTCACATAACTACTAGAAGTGAGTACTTATTTCTCAGCTCCCAGTGGAGTCGCCCCCGGATTTTTGCATCTGGAAATCATGCCAGACGATGGCGCTGGTCGGCGAGTTTACTCGGGGATCTCTTGTTTCCCCCACTCTTGCATTCTGGCACTGCTCCATACTCACCTTGCTTCGCCCTCAAGACCTTGATGTTAAGAGCCGCCCAAATCTCTTCACACTCGCCATTTGTCAACCATATTTGTACTCAANGGCCCTCAAGACCTTGATGTTAAGAGCCGCCCAAATCTCTTCACACTCGCCATTTGTCAACCATATTTGTACTCAACTGCAATGGCTTTGAAGTCGGCATGCACTTCATCAGTGCACGTACAGTGGATATGGAACATGTGGCAATCAGCAAGTGTGCAGGAAGTGCAGTAATAAGAATTCACCAATAATCATAAATAACTAGACTATCTTGTATATATGGAGTAGCTGTGCATTTAATTATATAATACAATTTGATCTTGTTTCCACATCTTTCCTCCCCTCAAACTCTACCATCTGCAGGTGTTCACGCATTACATAACAACAACATTATTCANTGTTTCCACATCTTTCCTCCCCTCAAACTCTACCATCTGCAGGTGTTCACGCATTACATAACAACAACATTATTCAAATATCCTTAAAAATATGTACAATCCCAATGTTCTGCATCTGATACTGATAAAAAAAACTTCATTATTTGGTTGGCTAATAATTTTTACTACAATGTTTTGCACTCTTGTTACAATAAAAAAAAAATTAATTGATTAGNATTATTTGGTTGGCTAATAATTTTTACTACAATGTTTTGCACTCTTGTTACAATAAAAAAAAAATTAATTGATTAGATACACTTGAATAATAAGGACTAGCTCGAACATTTGTTCTATTCTGTAGAAGCGACAATAAAAATTTGCATATAAAAACATGCAACCTTCATTTTGCACCGGAACTTTTAAAACTTGACATTAACGTGATAACATCATTTATGAAAATGCAACGATAATATACACAGACTTAATAAAATATCACAAATATTATTAACATTACAATATTATCAAGGTGAACATCACAACACAAAATTACAACAAATTAAAATANAATATCACAAATATTATTAACATTACAATATTATCAAGGTGAACATCACAACACAAAATTACAACAAATTAAAATACTTTACATTACTATATTCATGTTCAGACTACTGCAGATCATATAAATATGCATATATTTACCATGTCAATGAAAGTTTGAGAATCTGAACTGATGCACTCCTAAAAAATAACCCAGTACTAATTACCATACAACATTCATGTATGACATAATTTTTTTAGAAACTCCAATTGTGCACAGATAATGGCATCTCAAAAAGCGTTGAGACTATTATTGCCAGTATAAAATNATTTTTTAGAAACTCCAATTGTGCACAGATAATGGCATCTCAAAAAGCGTTGAGACTATTATTGCCAGTATAAAATAGATATGGGGGGGGGGGGAACCTATGGAGAAGGTACATAATAGGGTTAGCTGGAGTCCCACTTGGTGTACGTACATCAAACAATACGAGTAAAAACACTTGGTAAAATAAATAAAAAGTTTCACACTGAGGAATAAAATGTAAGAGTGCTAACATTGCACAAATTGACAGTGATATTTCAGCAGTTGCATCTCTTGCACAAGTTCCATGTAACCCAGACATGTCAGATATTACAACCAATCAGAGTATGAAAGTTGCAAATATTACCATCATCAAACGTTTGGCTGGGGAAATACCGTAACTGCAACTGCTGCACATTTTACACTGAACATTTAGCAACAAATTATTTTGCATTATACTTTTTGAAAATAACATAACTTTAATCCAACATAATTGCACACACAAAGTGTAAAATGCCATTGCAGACATGTTCTTTTAAGCAACAAATGTATTTTTATATGTAATCATTGTGTTGTGCTACATAGTCGAGAAGCACATTTNGACATGTTCTTTTAAGCAACAAATGTATTTTTATATGTAATCATTGTGTTGTGCTACATAGTCGAGAAGCACATTTGTTTTGGTTCAATTAAGGAAAAATACAACTCTTTTGGATGATAAATACACAATGGTAATGTTTCAACATAAATGTATAGAACACTGGAGACTAGAAAATATAAATAAAAAGAATCAAAAAGAACAATGATATTTCAGTTTTTTTTTTTTTTAAGGAATAAAAGTATGCAATGCAGGCAGGAGACATTTGTTGTTTCTTTGTTAGTATCACTTACTCATTGTGTCAGNGACATGTTCTTTTAAGCAACAAATGTATTTTTATATGTAATCATTGTGTTGTGCTACATAGTCGAGAAGCACATTTATTTTGGTTCAATTAAGGAAAAATACAACTCTTTTGGATGATAAATACACAATGGTAATGTTTCAACATAAATGTATAGAACACTGGAGACTAGAAAATATAAATAAAAAAATGGTTGCCTGTAAAGTCGGTTTTACGGGCGAAGATTTTACGTGACAACGTAGTGCTGCGCGCGCGGCAGACCGGCTCCACCGCGTCGTTCGTCTTTGGAATTGCTTCCATGCAAGGTGGCTTTCTCCTTGGCCGGCTCGGCTCCCCTCCTGTTTCCTCCCCTCATTTCCCTCCCTTGATTACCCCTCCTCGGTGACTCATCGTAACGTTACCGAGCGTTACACTTTTTCATAAGTGACTCCCAGCCGCAACCTAATTTAAGACGTTGTCACGTCAAAAAAAAAATATCTGTCACTGCAACGAATATTCATTAAACATATTTTTTTAGTAATGCGAGAGCGTCTTTATTTATCAAGCGCGTTATTAATTTCCTTGTGGTTCGTCTAATTACATTTATTAATTGTAAAACTGCGACGCTAGCTCCACCGCGTCGTTCGTCTTTGGAATTGCTTCCATGCAAGGTGGCTTTCTCCTTGGCCGGCTCGGCTCCCCTCCTGTTTCCTCCCCTCATTTCCCTCCCTTGATTACCCCTCCTCGGTGACTCATCGTAACGTTACCGAGCGTTACACTTTTTCATAAGTGACTCCCAGCCGCAACCTAATTTAAGACGTTGTCACGTCAAAAAGAATCAAAAAGAACAATGATATTTCAGTTTTTTTTTTTAAAGGAATAAAAGTATGCAATGCAGGCAGGAGACATTTGTTGTTTCTTTGTTAGTATCACTTACTCATTGTGTCAGTNAAGGAATAAAAGTATGCAATGCAGGCAGGAGACATTTGTTGTTTCTTTGTTAGTATCACTTACTCATTGTGTCAGTTTCCTGCGTCCCAGGTCAAGATGTGGCTTATTGTCCACTGCATTTTTGACCAAAGATTCACAGGAGGCATTATTATATTTGTATTTATATTTGACAGAGGACATATAAATAACATGCATACAGAGTAATTTTAGTGATAGAAGCCTTCAATAATTTTTGAGATATAAAAGTGCATAGGGGTAACCTGAGGAGAACAAAATTCTCATAATGGGTGGTACCATCTCCTGGTTTTACATGCCAACTACTTTTAAGGGAGATTCATACCCATCATTTGGAATGCTGAATTTTTCATTACAATATGACAGTAGGTACTGATTTGGTAACAGGACATTGCTTGGTAAATTTTTCAAAGTCAGTACTGTCTGATTGCTGTTGGTATTATCACCTGTGTAGTCACCCAAACAAAGTAGTCATTTATTTCTTCTTGGCTGTAACACCTCAAAAATAACCACAGCAATAAATGTGTAAAAGTTAAAAAACACTTCAGGAAGTTATTATATATGCTCTGCCAAGCTGATTTTGGTAAGCCAACTAAAATACAAGTTTTAGCAAGGAAAAAAAAATCACAAAACTAAGACGCGAGACATATCCTCTCTAATATGCAGCGAGGTGAAGGCTCAGCACAAGATGTATTGAAAATGCTCCCTTCGAGTACATTGCAAAGGGGTTATCTTTTTCTGTAGTGCAACTAAACTTGCGAACAAAATGGAAAAGTACATCAAGTCTCATAACATTCATCATGTGCTTGGGGATCTGTAGACTACAGGGAGCTGTATTTTCTATTCATCGTTTCTCAAGGGACTGATAAAAAATTTCAATACGTGTGGACTTTCAATCCATCTGGGTTCAATAGATTGAGGTTTCATTGTAGTGTTTTTACAAACACCTGCATAAAAGTTTATCATGATCATATCAGTACCATTTCATGGTAATACATGAACTCTCATGCTGAAGATCTGNCACCTGCATAAAAGTTTATCATGATCATATCAGTACCATTTCATGGTAATACATGAACTCTCATGCTGAAGATCTGTCTGTCTAAGAAATGAAAATACATTTAACACTGCCCCAATCACATAAACACAATTACAACTCACCTGCAATATTTTTAAGGTACAAAACACACTTTAGTTTTATGGTATCAGCTGTAATTAACTGAAGTGCAGGCATCACAAAAACTCAAATGAGAAGTTTACATGTTTCTTAGCTAAAGCAAATCACTTTATTGATTCCCACCCTTCCTCCACGCTAAACAGTGGAGGAAGAAAGTTTTAAGGGCCACTGGAAGGATCTATAAGACAAAGCTAAACATCAGCATTGAGCTAGGAGCCCAAATTAGTGCAAACAAAACTGACTATTTCTGTTAATGAGACAAAAGGTGATTATTGCAACATCAGTGTACACTGGTAACATAGCTTGACTGCACTATTTAAGTGATTATTAGAGTTTGCTCTTCTACCATATCGGTCAACGAAAAATTAAAAACAGTATGCAATTACAAACCATGATACAAATAAACTTATAAAAACATTAGTAATAGTAAATTAGCTTCAATATTTCATTTAACATTATTTACTTTCATTTTCAGGCAACAGACACTTCCCAGAACAGTAATTTCAACATCTTGTTAGTCCAGCACTAACACACACTTCTCGAATGATTACAGTTTCCACATGACCTTTGAAGCAACCGTTAACAGTTTTGGTTCTAATATTAATAGGAAACTTTGATTTTTATTCGTGCCATGCTTTTTTTCTTTTCTTTCATATAAGTGCACAATATTTATATTTGATTATGAAGATTTCTATAATTTATGTCTCCCTTGCACACCTGTCTAGGTTTCAAGCATGGTCATTTACATTAACACTAAGGTAAGTTAGAAAATAACTGATTACTGTTTTCGGAGTTCAGTTACTGGCAAAAACCATTACTTTCAGGTAGTCTCCCAGCATGGTTGCATCACAAGGCCATCACAAACATTCTAAATGAAGGAATTGTAAAATTCACGATTGTGAATTCTCACTATATTTGGAGAAAAATGCAAAAAATTAAAATTCATGAAGAAAAAATATTCCCGCAGAATTCTGGCACAAAATAGTTTTCCTGCAAAAGATATTTTCTTGCATGTAGAGACTACAAAAATTTGCAAAAAGCAACAGAAGTAATTTTTTTTAATACAAATTTATGCTATTACTGCAATTATACATNTTAATACAAATTTACGCTATTACTGCAATTGTACATTTTGTATATAACTTCAACAATTCTTTGTATAACATTTCTATTTTTACCCGCATATAGAATAACAACAAAAGTGGTGATTACTCAAAAATAAGACTATGAAAAAGTAGGATTACTCAACAATAAANCAACTCACCTGCAATATTTTTAAGGTACAAAACACACTTTAGTTTTATGGTATCAGCTGTAATTAACTGAAGTGCAGGCATCACAAAAACTCAAATGAGAAGTTTACATGTTTCTTAGCTAAAGCAAATCACTTTATTGATTCCCACCCTTCCTCCACGCTAAACAGTGGAGGAAGAAAGTTTTAAGGGCCACTGGAAGGATCTATAAGACAAAGCTAAACATCAGCATTGAGCTAGGAGCCCAAATTAGTGCAAACAAAACTGACTATTTCTGTTAATGAGACAAAAGGTGATTATTGCAACATCAGTGTACACTGGTAACATAGCTTGACTGCACTATTTAAGTGATTATTAGAGTTTGCTCTTCTACCATATCGGTCAACGAAAAATTAAAAACAGTATGCAATTACAAACCATGATACAAATAAACTTATAAAAACATTAGTAATAGTAAATTAGCTTCAATATTTCATTTAACATTATTTACTTTCATTTTCAGGCAACAGACACTTCCCAGAACAGTAATTTCAACANAGCTTCAATATTTCATTTAACATTATTTACTTTCATTTTCAGGCAACAGACACTTCCCAGAACAGTAATTTCAACAACTTGTTAGTCCAGCACTAACACACACTTCTCGAATGATTACAGTTTCCACATGACCTTTGAAGCAACGGTTAACAGTTTTGGTTCTAATATTAATAGGAAACTTTGATTTTTATTCGTGCCATGCTTTTTTNCACATGACCTTTGAAGCAACGGTTAACAGTTTTGGTTCTAATATTAATAGGAAACTTTGATTTTTATTCGTGCCATGCTTTTTTTTTTCTTTCATATAAGTGCACAATATTTATATTTGATTATGAAGATTTCTATAATTTATGTCTCCCTTGCACACCTGTCTAGGTTTTAGCTCAGCTCCTGTGTTTCAAGCATGGTCATTTACATTAACACTAAGGTAAGTTAGAAAATAACTGATTACTGTTTTCGGAGTTCAGTTACTGGCAAAAACCATTACTTTCAGGTAGTCTCCCAGCATGGTTGCATCACAAGGCCATCACAAACATTCTAAATGAAGGAATTGTAAAATTCACGATTGTGAATTCTCACTATATTTGGAGAAAAATGCAAAAAATTAAAATTCATGAAGAAAAAATATTCCCGCAGAATTCTGGCACAAAATAGTTTTCCTGCAAAAGATATTTTCTTGCATGTAGAGACTACAAAAATTTGCAAAAAGCAACAGAAGTAATTTTTTTAAATACAAATTTATGCTATTACTGCAATTATACATTTTGTATATAACTTCAACAATTCTTTGTATAACATTTATATTTTTACCAGCATATAGAATAACAACAAAAGTGGTGATTACTCAAAAATAAGACTATGAAAAAGTAGGATTACTCAACAATAAAANGCATATAGAATAACAACAAAAGTGGTGATTACTCAAAAATAAGACTATGAAAAAGTAGGATTACTCAACAATAAAACTGCCACAAAAGTAAAGATTACTTGAAAATAAGATGTCCATGAAAGTAAAACTACTCAAAAATAAGATGAACATCATAGAAGGATTACTAAAAAATTAGATAACTGCAAATTTTTGGAGCAAAAATAAATGAATTACCAAAAATTAATTAGGCATAATTTTAACAGCTATTTTGCTGTCAAATAATGCCAAAACAAAAATTTTATGAAATTAATTTTTAGTATAGTGGATGGGGTGAAATTCGACCAACAAATTTACAGGACACTTTCTACCTAAGCTGAATATTAAGGGAGATATAAGGCCTTGAAAATTGAAATTTTGAACTGCATTTTAGCAAAATATTGGGAACTAAGTGAAATTAAGTTATAATTCTTCAAACATTGTTTAATGTTATCGGGATTTTCAACCTCAGAGCATGGTTCTCCTGTTACAACTGCCAAACGCACACAAAACTTCAGCTGCAGAGATGCACTGCATAGCACCCACATGCGTCTATGGTACGCTGCAGTGCCCACTGCAGACGATGGTGGACATATTTAAAACTTACTGCAAATAGCATGTACCATACTTTTAAGCTTACAGTGCCAAAGTTGCATGTTTGTTTCTGACAAAGTCAATATAGGATTCCCTGCAGGAAGTGTTGGTACTGCGTACACACCTGGAACTATATCGCTGCTGCCAAAAGTTGTGTGTGCATTTTACATGAAAAATGGAGTGTGCTAGACAGTAGCAACACGTGGGTGATTTTTGTTAATTAGGTCATACTGCTCAATGAACCAGCATCAAACATACATATTTCCTGACGGTAAAAGAGTTGTCTGCAAGAAGAGGTGGCCACCCCTGTTATTTTCATTACAGGAAGAGTGGAGTGGAGAGGTTTGGACGGCTCTTAACAGCAATGTCTCGAGAGCCGATGAGTGTGAAACGAGGCGAGCATAGAGAAGCGCCAGACGGCAAGGGTGGGGAAAATGGGAGGTCTCGATAAAACCTGCCGACCAACGGCATCATCCGGCACAATTCCCACATGCAAAAATTTGGGAGTGACCCTGCTGGGAATCGAAATCAGTTTGCTTTGATGGGAGGCGAGTAGTCTGACCACTACATCACTGCAGCCCCTTAACAGAGGGAGGTATTATTGCGATTTTGCTCTTAGGTCGAAGATCCCGATAACATAAAACAATGTTAGAAGAATAATTGTAATTTAATTTAACTTAATTTCTGAAATTTTGCAAAAATGCAGTTTCAAAACTCAACNAATGTTAGAAGAATAATTGTAATTTAATTTAACTTAATTTCTGAAATTTTGCAAAAATGCAGTTTCAAAACTCAACATTCAATCTTCTTTTTTATTCAATTAGGGTAGAAAGTGTCAAAAGAGTGTTAGGCTATTAAATTACGCGACATGCAGAGGTCAGGCTGATCATTAGCTGCCNAGGGTAGAAAGTGTCAAAAGAGTGTTAGGCTATTAAATTACGCGACATGCAGAGGTCAGGCTGATCATTAGCTGCCTTAGTTTGGCCAGTTTTGCCTCAGACCAAGTGGCACTTGATTTCCAATTGAATTTACATCAGGAATTACCTCACGAAGTTGGTCTATCGAATACTGGCCCATTCTGTATTTAATTCCATTATCTCTAACCTAAGCTAGATACGTTAAGACACTACTTTTGAGATTGCAATACAAAGAAAGCTACAGGCTGATACTTTGGGTGCACTAAAAATTTGGAAATATTTTTAGAAATTATGCATGTTGTCCGAGAGAGTAACTCACCATATTAAACAATAAAGAAAACATCATCAAGGAACAATTGAATATTCTGCTAATTCCCCAAGAAAGATGATTGTAGTCTGGGCTTACTTCCGACTTTTCCAAAGTNAGGAACAATTGAATATTCTGCTAATTCCCCAAGAAAGATGATTGTAGTCTGGGCTTACTTCCGACTTTTCCAAAGTACAGCTTAAGTTCTACTTTCGGGCTTCTCACAATGTATCCTTCTGCCACATGTAAACAAGACTTAAAGAGAAGGCAAAGAGAAAACAATGCACTGTATTTTTGTGTTTGCTAAACAGATAAAAAATAATTTTTTTATACATAACAATGAAATATTTTTCCAACGGTGCTACCTGAAAGCCTAAACATGTCAGTGAGAAACTTTTACTTTACAAATAACACAGTAAAACTCACTGTAATAACATTTTACAAGAGAACTATTTCTTACTAGCCATTACCAACATACCTCTTTTCTCACTGCTTTCAATTCACATTATTTTTTGGGAAATAAATATTACTATATATTTTATAGGCAAAAATTAAATGAATGTTTTGTTCAAGATTTAAATACGGTTACCGAAGTGTAAAATTATTGCGATGGCCAATTTATTTAGGAAAAAATTAAAAATGTCTTATATAGGGTGATTTTTCAAAGGTTTGATTCAAAATGTGTGAAGATACTGTGAACAGACTGTCTCGTACAAAGTTTCCACTATGATGTTAAATGTTTTCAAACATTCACAGTTTCATGTTCATAGCAGTAAAGGTTTGTATAAACTCTTTTTTTCTTTTGTCTACTAGAATTTTTGTTTTATGGTATCCTTAATAAATATCCATATGAATATTTGACAACTTTTTTCATATGATTTTAAGGTTTAAACACTTGTATGAAAACATAAATTTTCTGTTTTCAAATTACCACTNGACAACTTTTTTCATATGATTTTAAGGTTTAAACACTTGTATGAAAACATAAATTTTCTGTTTTCAAATTACCACTTTTTGCCACTTCAAAACAATTAAATTTTCCGTTTCCAATGAATAACATATATTTTATCGAACACAAAACATATTAAACAATTTGATAAATACCTTACAAAGTTCGCTACTTTGAATTCCTTGAGCATATAAATACTAATGTAGGCCTTTACACTAGATTTGCTACCTATGCTTCACGCTTGATTCGACAGTAGTAATAACTGCAATGCTTGGGATAATACCGAAGAGCAAAAATTAATTAATTGCTGCTGAAGCCACAAAACCCAGATACATACACATGCAAATAATATCCTCAGCTAAAATAAAAAAATTAAAAAAAACAANAGGAACAATTGAATATTCTGCTAATTCCCCAAGAAAGATGATTGTAGTCTGGGCTTACTTCCGACTTTTCCAAAGTCCAGCTTAAGTTCTACTTTCGGGCTTCTCACAATGTATCCTTCTGCCACATGTAAACAAGACTTAAAGAGAAGGCAAAGAGAAAACAATGCACTGTATTTTTGTGTTTGCTAAACAGTTAAAAATTAATTTTTTTATACATAACAATGAAATATTTTTCCAACGGTGCTACCTGAAAGCCTAAACATGTCAATGAGAAACTTTTACTTTACAAATAACACAGTAAAACTCACTGTAATAACATTTTACAAGAGAACTATTTCTTACTAGCCATTACCAACATACCTCTTTTCTCACTGCTTTCAATTCACATTATTTTTTGGGAAATAAATATTACTATATATTTTATAGGCAAAAATTAAATGAATGTTTTGTTCAAGATTTAAATACGGTTACCGAAGTGTAAAATTATTGCGATGGCCAATTTATTTAGGAAACAATTAAAAATGTCTTATATAGGGTGATTTTTCAAAGGTTTGATTCAAAATGTGTGAAGATACTGTGAACAGACTGTGTCGTACAAAGTTTCCACTATGATGTTAAATGTTTTCAAACATTCACAGTTTCATGTTCATAGCAGTAAAGGTTTGTATAAACTCTTTTTTTCTTTTGTCTACTAGAATTTTTGTTTTATGGTATCCTTAATAAATATCCATATGAATATTTAACAACTTTTTTCATATGATTTTAAGGTTTAAACACTTGTATGAAAACATAAATTTTCTGTTTTCAAATTACCACTTTTTGCCACTTCAAAACAATTAAATTTTCCGTTTCCAATGAATAACATATATTTTATCGAACACAAAACATATTAAACAATTTGATAAATACCTTACAAAGTTCGCTACTTTGAATTCCTTGAGCATATAAATACTAATGTAGGCCTTTACACTAGATTTGCTACCTATGCTTCACGCTTGATTCGACAGTAGTAATAACTGCAATGCTTGGGATAATACCGAAGAGCAAAAATTAATTAATTGCTGCTGAAGCCACAAAACCCAGATACATACACATGCAAATAATATCCTCAGCTAAAATAAAAAAATTAAAAAAAACAATTTAAAATATAAGAGAGAGAGAGAGAAATAGAGATAGTGAATGTTGCCCAAATTCTGATCCAGTTTACATCATAAAAACTTAACTTTACAAATCACATTTGAGTANAGAGATAGTGAATGTTGCCCAAATTCTGATCCAGTTTACATCATAAAAACTTAACTTTACAAATCACATTTGAGTATACAAAATCACATTTTGTGTGACAGGTTTCAAGATACATTTGCAAATATCTGGAAAATTAAAAGTCATACATATGATTTAATGCAAGTATGTGANGTGACAGGTTTCAAGATACATTTGCAAATATCTGGAAAATTAAAAGTCATACATATGATTTAATGCAAGTATGTGAAAAACAGATGAACACTACTGTTTGAAAAAGCAATAAATAGAGCACTTTAAAAATCTGTTCCCTTATAGGAAATGGCNAAAACAGATGAACACTACTGTTTGAAAAAGCAATAAATAGAGCACTTTAAAAATCTGTTCCCTTATAGGAAATGGCATTGACAACAAATGTCTATATCATATGCAATTATATCTTAACATAATTTACATGTCTTTACATAAGAAAATAACATTTAATTAAAACCCAGAAACCAATAAAGCAAGACAACTGAATCTGTTTAACAAAATAATAATAACCTGTCGACACATGGTATGTCTTTACATCACACCACAATACAGCAGAAATGTCATTGTGTCACATTTCTCACACACTGCTGTAAGTTCAATTGTTTATATTACAATATAAGCATAGGTGTGCGCAAGGGGGGGGGTACGGGAGTGCAGCTGCTCCCCCTGTTTGCATCATGCCACTAGGAAAAAAAAACAAATGTGGCCAATTTTGCTTTTTCACCAGAAAGTTCTGCGTGTTTGAAATTACCACTGAATTAAAAATATGTATAATATGGCCAAAACTTATTTGTGTTGAATAAATTTATTCTTTACTTTGTACTTTTAATTTTGTAAATATGGATCTTAATTTTGCTGTTTGCACCTCCCACCACATAACTCTGCACTCGCCTATGAATATAAGCAGTGGTGTCGCTACAATCTCACATGGCAGATGTCCCGAAGACGAGCTCAGCAAGCAAAGTACCGTCCCACTGCCACCATCATCTAATTCACTGGCATAAAGCTGGATTCCATGACATGGTTGGCCAAGTTGCCTTTTATCAGCGCGAGGGGCTCTGGATTTAAGACTCCTAGTAGGAAAGACCACATGTTTACAACCAGGAAGCTGGGAATAAGTGGTGTGTAGGTAAATAATGGTGAGCACATCCTGTTTTGGACCACAGCCATAGGTATAGTCTATTTGCGGTTTCTTCACACTTTTTTAATCAAACCTTTGAAATATCACCCCATGTATGACGTGTTTAGTTATTTCCTGATTCTGCCATGTATCACAAGCGTTTTATACCTTTGTTAACATGAAAAATTTTATTTTACGTTAAATTGAAGTTTTATCTGTATTTTATTTATAAATTATATTTCATTTATAGTAACTATGAATAAGAACAGTAAGAAAACGTGTGTTGGTAGCTGTTCGTAAGAAATAGTTCTCATGCAAAATATCATTACTACTGGGTGTGCACGAATTTGGTGCATTGCCCTTCGATGTAGTTTCCTACATTCAGTTAAGCTTAGTTTGCACGAGGTGGAGGAATATCCTGGAAGTAGAACTTTAGCAGGGCTTCAGAAAAGTGTGAAGTAATCGTGGATGGACTATACTTGTGTTCCACATTCCGACCTCCCTAGCCCTCTCCCCTCTCTATGCCCAAAAGCAAAACGGGGGCCAGATGATCAAAGATGGTACAGCAGCCATGCCACGCAGACCATATCCTGCAACATCCTCTGGCAACTCTATAACTGACACATAACACCTCGTCTAACAGCTACCTAGGCATACCATGACTCTGAGGTGTAATTTGGCCTAACAGCAACACCCAATGCAACATCGCAGTCGGTCACCTCCCAACCAAGAGTCGAGGAACATATGACCTTGACAAGTTTCCTTTGCAATGTGATTCAAGCAAGGCCAAACATGTTTCCTACTGTGATCCCACTGGTNATAAAGCTGGATTCCATGACATGGTTGGCCAAGTTGCCTTTTATCAGCGCGAGGGGCTCTGGATTTAAGACTCCTATTAGGAAAGACCACATGTTTACAACCAGGAAGCTGGGAATAAGTGGTGTGTAGGTAAATAATGGTGAGCACATCCTGTTTTGGACCACAGCCATAGGTATAGTCTATTTGCGGTTTCTTCACACTTTTTTAATCAAACCTGACGTGTTTAGTTATTTCCTGATTCTGCCATGTATCACAAGCGTTTTATACCTTTGTTAACATGAAAAATTTTATTTTACGTTAAATTGAAGTTTTATCTGTATTTTATTTATAAATTATAATATTTCATTTATAGTAACTATGAATAAGAACAGTAAGAAAACGTGTGTTGGTAGCGGTTAGTAAGAAATAGTTCTCATGCAAAATATCGTTACTACTGGGTGTGCACGAATTTGGTGCATTGTCCTTCGATGTAGTTTCCTACATTCAGTTAAGCCTAGTTTGCACGAGGTGGAGGAATATCCTGGAAGTAGAACTTTAGCAGGGCTTCAGAAAAGTGTGAAGTAATCGTGGATGGATTATACTTGTGTTCCACATTCCGACCTCCCTAGCCCTCTCCCCTCTCTATGCCCAAAAGCAAAACGGGGGCCAGATGATCAAAGATGGTACAGCAGCAGCAGCCATGCCACGCAGACCATATCCTGCAACATCCTCTGGCAACTTTATAACTGACACATAACACCTCGTCTAACAGCTACCTAGGCATACCATGACTCTGAGGTGTCATTTGGCCTAACAGCAACACCCAATGCAACATCGCAGTCGGTCACCTCCCAACCA
This sequence comes from Clitarchus hookeri, assembly GCA_002778355.1. Lineage (NCBI taxonomy): Eukaryota > Metazoa > Arthropoda > Insecta > Phasmatodea > Phasmatidae > Clitarchus > Clitarchus hookeri. The sequence goes on along the minus strand of NQII01000532.1, from coordinate 787,203 downwards.
AGAGTCGAGGAACGTATGACCTTGACAAGTTTCCTTTGCAATGTGATTCAAGCAAGGCCAAACATGTTTCCTACTGTGATCCCACTGGTNGTATGACCTTGACAAGTTTCCTTTGCAATGTGATTCAAGCAAGGCCAAACATGTTTCCTACTGTGATCCCACTGGTACAAACTAAGTTAGCTAAGGGATTAATTTCAAAAATTTATATTTTAGTATTTGGTCTAGTGGAAAATGTTACAAATTTTTCCATTACATTACTTTTATCAAATATAATTTTTACAATTCTTTACCTATGAATTTTTTGGTAATATGAACCCTTGATAAAACCAGTTATTGCCACGTGAAACTGGGACAAAGAAGTTTGTCCCAGAAGAACTCAATTACAGTTGAAGTGTGTGATAAAATCAACATCATGAATACCAACAAAATGATGTACAAATAGCATGTCATACTGTTTGAGATAACCACAGACAAACTTCATTTCATACAACGTAAAAATTAAGAAAACATTTCATACAAAGATAACTGTATAATGCAAATGGTGATAATCTCTCAAAAGCTCATGATTTATCAAAATAAAAATGTAACATTTACTGCTGTTTGACAAAACTGAGTACATGAAACAAATAAAAACTAATTCTTTGCATTACAACATAATTTACGCCGCATACAGCAACTATAGTCCATTCACGGTTACTTGCAACTTTTCTGAAGCCCTGCTAAAGTTATATTTCCCAGACATTCTTCCGCCTCAAGCAAACAAAGCTTAACCTAGTATAGAAAATCACACCAAAGGAACAGGGCACCGCATTCAAGTGCACTCAATGTAATATTATTTTGCATAAGAACTATATCTTACTAGGTGTTACCAACACACCTTTTTTTTCCCCCCATTTTTAATCATATTAATTATAAATGAGCTATTACAATTTGTAGATAGAATATAAGTAAAAGTTAAATTTAACTAAAAAATAAGGCACTTTTTTGTTAAAACCTGTATAAAACAGTTGTATGGGGTGATTTCTCAACAGTTTGATTCAAAAAGTGTGAAGAAACCGCGAATAGAAAAAAATAAAACACCAACAAGAATTTCAGAGTTGATCATAAATTATTTATATTTTTTTAAATATTCATTATCATGATAGTAGTGAAGGTAGTACAAACAATTTATTTTCTTGCATAAAAAATATTTACTTACACATATTCTGCCCAGATACTTTAAACACGTTTTGGAAATGGAATTTCAGAATGATATTTCACAGATTTAAAGAAAGATACGACAATCTTAAAGAAAAATGTTACACCAATTTTATTAATTTTTTTTACTACAATTCACCCATGAATAATTGACAGCAAACCTCCAAAGCTGTTTTTTCATAACTTTTAACTGAGATGATCAACTTCAGTGTTGTGTGTATGACATATCTCTAGTGTGCAATTTAACAACCATGAAAATCGCTGGTCTGGCCTCAGCTACCCTGAATCTTTTTCGTTTTTCTGGGGAGAGCTTTGCAGTCACAACTGCTAAATTGCATGATTATTATATTGGCAACTTAATGGTTCAGAGCTAACTAAATTCAGGAGACCCAATCCTTTTTGCCCTTCTGTACATAACCATGACACATATGATCCAATATTGGGAAATAAAACTTTTAACCCCTTTTTATGAAGGTTTTTCTGCTATTTATTTTGTGTACATGCGTGCATGAAAATTAATGTGTGTGTGTGTCTACACAAACAAAACATCTAGTCTTGCCTCCCAGCTCTAGTGAGACCACTAAATCACTGTATAGTGGNATAAAACTTTTAACCCCTTTTTATGAAGATTTTTCTGCTATTTATTTCGTGTACATGCGTGCATGAAAATTAATGTGTGAGTGTGTCTACACAAACAAAACATCTAGTCTTGCCTCCCAGCTCTAGTGAGACCACTAAATCACTGTATAGTGATTTTAAAAAAGTCTCAATATGAACAACTAACAAAATCAACCCACACATCTGAATGTCCCAAGTGTTTCCTGGATANGTTTTAAAAAAGTCTCAATATGAACAACTAACAAAATCAACCCACACATCTGAATGTCCCAAGTGTTTCCTGGATACCAATGACTTAGATTTTCACCAGCCCACGTTTAGCATCCAGACCATAAACGTACAAAACATTTTTTTTTCTTCTAAATAATAAAAAAACACATTGTAGCAACTAAATTCAATGTGGGGGCATCTTACGACTTTTACCAAAATAAATCACCAATATTTCATCAGCATTTCTTAACAGTATGGGAATAGTAATTAGTAACCAGTAGATATTTCTTAGTTTTGGAATACTCAGCACAACAATTTACTCAAGTAAACAAGAAAGTAATCAATTATGAATTTCACTTTTATACTTATCTTTTTTAAGCCCANCAGAACAATTTACTCAAGTAAACAAGAAAGTAATCAATTATGAATTTCACTTTTATACTTATCTTTTTTAAGCCCACGAGACATTTTACCTATAAAAACCTAACACTGCTGAACTGCAAAACTATATATTTTCATCAGAATATAAATTTAATNCGAGACATTTTACCTATAAAAACCTAACACTGCTGAACTGCAAAACTATATATTTTCATCAGAATATAAATTTAATTTCATGGTTATTCTGTTCCCGTTTTTCCATACAAATGCCACCAGGAATATTTCATGCTTAAATCTACAACCATCCAACATCTGTAAAAATCTTTAAAGAACATTTCTTGAATCATCTACCAATGTCTGATTTTACTGGAGATGCAAGATTTCCATGAATTCCAGTAAGTTTTGTATTATCAATAACCATTGTGGCCTCACAGAGGATGCTATCTAGCAGTTCACAAAATGACTGTCGGCAAGTATTAATTCTCCTAAGCTACATCACAGTGAGGACGTAGTGGAACATGAAAGTCATGGGAAACAGCTTGATGCACGACCAAATTGTCACCAAAAATGATTAACTATTAAATTTCGGTAACAAGTACATAATCCTAAAAAAATTTGTCAACATTCTGTCAAAATTTTTATATAAAAGTACACATCACTAAACAGAAGTATACAAAGTAAAAGCTTATTACCAAGTTCCATTCTAAAAAGTTTGTACCTGCTTGATAAGCTTACATAAATTTTCACCTGCCCAATAAACATCAAGTAATTTGACCTTCTTAAGTAGTTTCCCCGGTTAAAAAGCCCAAATTTGTCAGTCCAATCATAAACATCTAGCAACTTNAATTTGACCTTCTTAAGTAGTTTCCCCGGTTAAAAAGCCCAAATTTGTCAGTCCAATCATAAACATCTAGCAACTTCTACAAAGTGTACCACGGAAAAACATTATCCAACCAATCTCCTCCTATCAGCATACAATTTCATTACATTTGGACTGCTGACCTAATTCAANAGGAAAAACATTATCCAACCAATCTCCTCCTATCAGCATACAATTTCATTACATTTGGACTGCTGACCTAATTCAACAAAATTCAACGAATGTTACAGGTGTTACATCCCTAGCATATTTTTCAAAATCATTTCATTACATAATTAGCTTAATCTGTATGTGCGTCACTTGATTTTACGAATTGGCTCTTTTCTTTATCTTTTATAAGTACTCCTTCCTTTAAGAAATCTATCTACCCTTGAACACAAGTATGTTATACTCTGATGTGTTGATAACACTTTGCTACTCATAATTGTAAAAACGTTTGCTGAAAAAAAAAANACAAGTATGTTATACTCTGATGTGTTGATAACACTTTGCTACTCATAATTGTAAAAACGTTTGCTGAAAAAAAAAAATACATTTCAAAAAACATGTTTGAGTAAGAAAACAAATGTTCAGTTTGAAACTTTTTGTTGTTCATCAAACATCAGTGCATGCTCTAAAAAAAATGTTATANTAAGAAAACAAATGTTCAGTTTGAAACTTTTTGTTGTTCATCAAACATCAGTGCATGCTCTAAAAAAAATGTTATATCAAAGCTTTAATAGTAATATTTATAATAAGAATTACCAAGAAATAGTATTTTCACTTTCAGCATATAGTTGTTCTTATTTATATAAAAAACATTTTATCAATTTTTTTTAAGAAGTCTGAAGCTGCAGAAATTCTGTCCCATCAATTTTGTGGTTTCTTTGAATAATACAATTACAGTTTCAATTATTGAGACAGAATAGATACGGAAAAATGGCGAAGCATTTACGTTTACAAAGACAAGCTGGAGAAATAGAAAAAAGATTTCTGGAACCCACAAGAAGAAATAAAGTTCTTTCCCCATAGCCAGTGACTTGCTGTGTGTACTATTTAAGATTATGCATATATGAAAAATACTACAGAGATCAAGGAAGCGAAATACCAAGATACCATATAAGAACGTAATTGTAACCACTTTGCTCTTTAAATAAACTGCATAAATTTGTTTCATGTACTTAGGTCAGGTAATAAAGAATTCCACATAACACAAAACAAAATGACTGAAAAAAATTTTTGATTACGTACACAGTTTTGTACACACAGCCTAATATTTACAAGTACTTGTAATGAAATGAATCAATTATTTCTTAAGAACTGCCATGATTATATATTGCAGTGATAATAAGACTAGCTAATATTGTGAAGTTTGTTCTATACACAATGGAAAAAATAAAATTGGTGAACTACTAAACACAGCTTACTGTAATAACTGCAATCTCTGTACTTATAAATAAAAATATACATAACACCAGTTCCTTGCAAGCTCNGTACTTATAAATAAAAATATACATAACACCAGTTCCTTGCAAGCTCCCAACAAAATGTACTCTGAACAACATAAAATTGCATAACTATGAAAGAGTAAAACAATTACACTCTGAATACCAATTTTTTTTCCTGTACATATATACTTTCNTCCCAACAAAATGTACTCTGAACAACATAAAATTGCATAACTATGAAAGAGTAAAACAATTACACTCTGAATACCAAATTTTTTTTCCTGTACATATATACTTTCAAAACTTTGGACAAACAGACAGCTCACGTTGAAAAACAAGAGTCAACAATATATAAAGTTTACATTAGCTAGCAGTTTAATGACACAACTGCAGACAAGTTGTCTAACCCTCCGTGTTAAGAGGCTCACGGGCATGGTGAATCTTGACGTGCTTGTTGTGGTTTGATTTGGTGCTAGAAGCCTTGCCACATATGTTGCACACAAAGGGACGAGAGCCACTGTGGATGCGCAGGTGCTCAGTCAGGTAGTAGTTGCGGTGAAACAGCTTGCCACAGATGTTGCAGGAGAAGGACTTGGTCCTCTCGTGCTCACGGACGTGCCGCTGGCAGTTGTACTTACGAATGAACTGACAGCCGCAATAGTTGCACGTGTACGGCCGTATATTGCGATGCGAATGCATGTGCGACTTGTAGTCGTTCTGGCGAATGAATGCACTCTTGCACAGGGAACACCTGAAAGGTTTGGAACTCCGCGAGGAGTGCGTCCATCGGTGGAGATTCAGGTTCCACTTGGTGGTGAATGTCTTCGAACACACGGGACAGGAAAAGGGCTTTGTGCCAGAGTGTATGCGCATGTGCGTCGCTAGGGATGACTTGAAGAACACACCACCGCACACTGTGCACGGCACCAGCTGGCTCTTGGAGCTGCGCTTTGAAACGTACGTGTTATCGTGAGCTTTACGAATGTGTCTCGTCAAACTTGTCTCGTGCACATATTTTTCACTGCAACACAAGCACGACTTAGGTTTTGTGTCGTGAGTTTCTTTGTGCCATTCTAATTTTTTCTTTGAGTGGAAAATTTCACCACAATGACAAACAAAATCTTTCACTTTCTTTTTAAGTTTTAAATGATGTCTGTTTTTATGCTCTATTAAATTACTGTACCGTCGAAATCTGTCGTCGCAAAGGGAACACTTGAGTGGACTGTTACCCGTATGAGTGTTTGTGTGTTCCTCTAACTTCTGCCTGGTAATAAACGACTTATCACAGATACCACACTTATATGGTCTAATGCTTAAATGACGTCTAATATGAAGCTTAAAATTTTGTCGCCTATAAAAATACTTTCCACATCGTGTGCACTCTAAAGGATGAATCTTAAAATGAACTTGCATTAAAGTTTCACTGAGAAATCTTTTTTTACAAATTTTACAAGTCAGTTTTATTGTCCTTTCACTGATATGTGAGATTCGCATGTGTGCTCGTAACAGTCTCACTGAGCCGAATGTTTCCTTACACCGTAAGCATGAATGTACTTCCCTTAAAATCATGTTCTCGGTTTCATCAAAAATTTTTCCTTCGCTTTTCACTTGCTGTACTTCGGAAGTACAAACACTTACTTTACTATCTTCACTAACCATCGCTTCATCTCTGTCCACTACTGCCTCCGTTTTAAGGATCACCTCTTCGAATCTTGTGAATTGTGGACCGCCCGAAGGATTTTTGACTTCAACAACATCCTTTTTCTTATACTTGACAGGTTTTGACTTTGTTTTGCATTCCTGTTTTTTAACAGAAGTTCTTTTCCTCATCCTGACGCTACCTTCTCCATGGTGGGTCATCCGCTGATGGACTCTTCTTTCTTTCGGGCAGTCAAATATCTTATCACAAGTAATACATAAATACGTTCTGGCAATCTCAACTTTTGGTTTTCTATTTGCCCTTGATGAAGAGCTCTTGCTGCTTTTAACTACACTACTGCATCTCTCTAAAATCAACTTTTCACTCTTGCTTCTGTCTAAATTTAACTTTTCAGATATACTAGGTGAGAAAAGTCCATTTCCCTCACCATCTGAACCATCAGATGCTTCCCAACTCTCTCTCGCCAGAAGATCGTACGATGCGCACACATCATCATCGGCTCTTGTAACCTGCCAACAAGTAAACAATTGGAGATGAAATGCTACTGCTTACAAAACTTAACCGTACATAATACTGCTGCACTGGTTTGGCAAGCAATTGGTCACTTACCAACAGCTCCATGAAATCAATACTTTATAATTTCTAATTAATTAATGAAAAGTAGAGTTCATAGCACCCAATGTAAAAATTTATTTGTGTATTTAGTCAATTTGAGCAAACCAAAAGCCTACCACCCCAACACTCCAAGCAACTAGCACTTTGACAAAGGACCCAAGGCTGGTTTAGCTGTNACATCATCATCGGCTCTTGTAACCTGCCAACAAGTAAACAATTGGAGATGAAATGCTACTGCTTACAAAACTTAACGGTACATAATGCTGCTGCACTGGTTTGGCAAGCAATTGGTCACTTACCAACAGCTCCATGAAATCAATACTTTATAATTTCTAATTAATTAATGAAAAGTAGAGGTCATAGCACCCAATGTAAAAATTTATTTGTGTATTTAGTCAATTTGAACAAACCAAAAGCCTACCACCCCAACACTCCAAGCAACTAGCACTTTGACAAAGGACCCAAGGCTGGTTTAGCTGTNGCAAACCAAAAGCCTACCACCCCAACACTCCAAGCAACTAGCACTTTGACAAAGGACCCAAGGCTGGTTTAGCTGTTAAGACACCAGCCTCCCATCATCTCCGGGATCCCCCGTTTCATTCCAGGCTCTGGCAAAATGTAATTACTTGGACAAGGATCATCACATGAGGTGCATGGGAGTTTTCTGAAGGCACTGCCCTTTCTTCCCCTGCTATTCCACCCCTTTCTCATCCCTCGGGCTGAACATGACGACAGGCGTGTTCGAGTAGGGAAGCTGGCTACAATTATCTCCAGTCTCCTCCTTGTGCACACTGACCCCAATGACAGCAAGTACGAAGTACAATATATCCTGGACACCGTGAACACACTCGAGTGACTGACACTCGCTCAAGAAATACCTACTGCACCTGCAGTGTACTGCAGAGAGAAACAACGCAACACTACATCACTGTCACCGAGCTGGCCGAGACCAATTGGCAAGTCTCAAATAAAAACGGTTAAGTTATTTACCAAAGTTTTTTATGCAGGGAAGCATTTCCAAAACTTCTTTTTTCTTGTAAGCAAGAAAGTGGAACGTGTTGGCATCCTAATATAATCTGAAACTTCCCTAAAACCGAGGGGCAGCTCAAGGCGTGGTGTGAAACAGTTTTTTAATGTTTCTCACATAAAAAATTTAACAAACTGTGGGTGTTTTTACAAAACTGGCCATAACGTATCTCCAACACTTTACCTAAACACTGCAATAAAATGCTTGTAACATTTCCNTGTTTTTACAAAACTGGCCATAACGTATCTCCAACACTTTACCTAAACACTGCAATAAAATGCTTGTAACATTTCCAGTGCATTCATTAAATTCTGGCCAAAATGTCACTTCAACAGTTTATCTGAACAATGCACAAAAACACCTGTAACATTTCCTTTGCATTCATTAAATTCTTTAGGAATAAAGTTTTCGGTTTCTTGCTTTACTCAGTAGCCAGTGTCGCGCCCAGTTATAGTGAGTTTTGTAACAGACCTTGAATTCTGCATTTGTTTTTCACCATAATGNGGTAGCCAGTGTCGCGCCCAGTTATAGTGAGTTTTGTAACAGACCTTGAATTCTGCATTTGTTTTTCACCATAATGAGGATAAGAAGTACAATTCTCAATGGCATACTTCCAGGAACTGTTAATATAGCATGATGCTTAGTTATACCATCATTGCACTAAAGCCATGCATTTGTTTCTGCAATACAACATTAGACTGTGCTGACATCATCCTAATTACACTGAAGAACCAAAAAACTGGTACACCTGCCTAATATCGTGTAGACCCCCCCCCCNTGCAGGAGGCAATTCACACCATGAATCCTGCAGGGCAGTCACCAAATCCAATCTGCGCCAATTTGAGAAAGGGTTGCACGTCTGTCACGTTTAATGATTCTCGTCAGTCATTTTCCCCATTCTTTCACGATCTTTTTCAGGCCGCAGCGATGTCGAAGATGTGATGTTTTACCGGATCCCCAATATTCACGGTACACTCGAGAAATGGTTGTACGCGAACATCCAAATGTTATAGCTACCTCGGAGATGCTATGACCCATCTCTCGTGCGCCGACTATAACACCACGTTCAAATTCACTTAAATCTTGATGACCTGCCACTGTAGCAGCAGTAACCGATATAGCTGCTGACCGCATAGCGTTACTCTGATTGGTTCCATACCTCTGTTATTTGCAAACGCACGCCTATACCAGTTTTTTTGGCTCTTCAGTGCACATACATTTCCTGAAGGATCCATGTCTGCAGCACAGTGTGTAGTGGTGTGCCGTGTTTTCATTTCATTGGTTACCTACTTGAAGAAACCACTTTGATTCCGCATATGCAGCTTTATTGTTCTTCCTTCCAGGAATGAGTACACTAACAAAATAATACTGGATTCCAGTCATTTTGTAAATGATTTATGATTTTTAGATGAAACATTTCTGCTAACATGCATTAAATAACTTTAATATTTTACTGTAAATTGCAATTGCACTGGAGNTCTGCTAACATGCATTAAATAACTTTAATATTTTACTGTAAATTGCAATTGCACTGGAGGCATGCATTTTCTAAATTTGGTAATTCTCATTTTGGCAACACTTCACCATAACATTACCAAAAGGAGACAACACTCACAAATAGCATAATTGAAGTTCTGTTGACTAATGGTTACAGCATTAGGTAATTATAAAGAATGGTGGCTTTTTGAAGGAAACATAGTAGACCCACAAAAGTCATATAAATGGTTTTTGCACACCTCATCTGTTTCATGTTTAGGAGAACAGAATGATAAAATAAGCAGAAAGTCGAAAATAAAATAGATAATATACGAGGAGTTCGGCCGCATTGCTTATGCGGATGTCNGGCATGCATTTTCTAAATTTGGTAATTCTCATTTTGGCAACACTTCACCATAACATTACCAAAAGGAGACAACACTAGCATAATTGAAGTTCTGTTGACTAATGGTTACAGCATTAGGTAATTATAAAGAATGGTGGCTTTTTGAAGGAAACATAGTAGACCCACAAAAGTCATATAAATGGTTTTTGCACACCTCATCTGTTTCATGTTTAGGAGAGCAGAACGATAAAATAAGCAGAAAGTCGAAAATAAAATAGATAATATACGAGGAGTTCGGCCGCATTGCTTATGCGGATGTCNTGATAAAATAAGCAGAAAGTCGAAAATAAAATAGATAATATACGAGGAGTTCGGCCGCATTGCTTATGCGGATGTCATGTTGTATAGTCCTGCAATGCTGTAGTAACGTAAACAAATGTGAATCGGCAGTCACCTGTTTGCTGTGGATGTGTAGGCGTTACTTAGGTTAGTTGCAGTTTAGATGCAATACAGTGCGGTTCATGACGAGTGGAGTGTTGCTTCACGTGAGTTGTGACGTTCGAATCGGACCGTGCAAAGGCTTGTGATTTTAGAATGGAGGGTGCAAGCACGAGTGTTTCTGTACATGACATTCGTCTATGTGGTGGGTGTTACCTAGACGTTAGCCACTTTATTGAATTAACATTGTTTTGGCCTACCTAGGTGAGTAAATTCAAATACTCCCAGTAGATTTTATTATGTGTGGTATATGTAAATGGCAGGATTTTGCATTTTGTGGTATGTCATCAAGGGTTTGTATATTTCTGTGTATGTAGCTATTTGAAATGTACCAAACCTAACCCAATTTAACCTAAATTTACAACAATTTCCCTGATCTTCATAGTCCTCCCCAATATTATTTGTGGTTTGTAATCATATGTTAATGCCCCTAGTAAATTCGTGTTCTTTGCAATTAGTAGAGTCCAAATATACCACTTTTCGGATTTTTTTTATTTTAGGAAAAGCTAGTATTCTTTACAATTACCCCGCATTTTACCTTTGTAGTTTATTCTTAAAGTTGTTTATAATGCAATATAAAAGACAATATTTCAATAGTAATATAGTCTATACAAGGCAATCATTTTGAAAAATAATTAATTAACATGCAGATAGGGGATCACATTACACAATGTGATACGAACTAAGGGGGCAACAAATAAATAATTGTGTGAGTGCCAAAATTCTATGATATGAAGTACCAGTATCACAATTCATGTGTTTATTGTTTTGTGAAAGAGAAAATGTTGCATATTTTAGTGTGCGAAGGAGGAGATAGGAAATGTACTTTATTTATTTCACTTTCATTTGTCTTGGAGGGCACAACCTTTATTCTTACCATTTTATGTGCGAAGCAGTGTAGCCGTATCATCGGCTAGCTGTGGCTAACAAAACATACACACAATCTTCACTGGTACAAACAATTGCAAGGAAGGAAAATAAAATACTTTATCTTGCAGAATTAAAANGGCTAACACAACATACACACAATCTTCACTGGTACAAACAATTGCAAGGAAGGAAAATAAAATACTTTATCTTGCAGAATTAAAAATTCAGTTGTAAGTATGATGGTAGAAGATACATCAAATAGTGAAAAGAAAACAAAATGAATGTGTGTAACTTTAGTATTTTGTTACAAAAATTATTTATTTATTACTTTAATTGTTCTAGATGAAACATTAAAACTTATGTGCTGCCTGAAAAGAAATAAATTTATAGTTTGCGTGGAAAAGAAAATTATAATCCGTGTAGGTTGGAGTATAATTACTTCACTTCACCACCATCCCTACAATAATTATTTAAGATAAAAACAAAAAGAAAATATTAACAATGCTAAATTAATGCTGCNTGAAAAGAAAACAAAATGAATGTGTGTAACTTTAGTATTTTGTTACAAAAATTATTTATTTATTACTTTAATTGTTTTAGCTGAAACATTAAAACTTATGTGCTGCCTGAAAAGAAATAAATTTATAGTTTGCGTGAAAAAGAAAATTATAATCCGTGTAGGTTGGAGTATAATTACTTCAATTCACCACCATCCCTACAATAATTATTTAAGATAAAAACAAAAAGAAAATATTAACAATGCTAAATTAATGCTGCNCTTCACCACCATCCCTACAATAATTATTTAAGATAAAAACAAAAAGAAAATATTAACAATGCTAAATTAATGCTGCTTCACTTTAATTATTACTCAAAAGTCATATCGGAATTACTAAAAATAAGGTTGCCTCACGTAACTGAACTTACTAAGTCAATTCAAAAGCTCCAAAAGACAAATTAAGTTTTAATGCTTCAAAAGTTAAAAATCCACAAAATTTAGGTTTTCTCCTACTAAAAATCTCCCACACTTTCTTCTCGCTCGTTCTCAACAAAATTAAATTCTCAGGGTTCATTTACTATTCTGCCCCGGGTACTAGCTCAATCCTTAGAGCGGCGGACCTCTAGTTTGCCATATCTTCATATAAAATCCAGGTTCAAATTTTCAAAACCCTTATTATTCCAATTGTTTTAATGTAGATTGTCAAAATAATGCTTCAAACTACATGGATGAGCCCCTCCGGCTCAATTGAAGAGTTGGCGTCACCTGGTTGGAAATGCGTATTCTCGCGCACGTAATGGCACTTGCTAAGCAGCGCCGCGTCAAAAGCCGACTGGAACAATTCCTAAACTAATCCTTAAGCTTACGAACCTCTGCCCTCTTCTTGAATGACTGGGTTCGTACCTAACCTGTAACTTCTGGGACCAAGAAATATTATTTACCTTAAGATGTCGCTGGAGATTTTGCTAATCAAAATCCAACGAAAACATTTTGGCCGTAAATTCGAAGGTCCCTCCCCGAAGCAATCTACTTCCAGAAACTATCTCTATCCTTGGAAAAAATGGAAAACCTACTTCCAGTGACGCAAAAAATAAAATAACAAGAAAATATAATACAATTAAAACAAAAATGAAAAACAATTACCAAATAGTGTCTAAAACAAACATTGCACGTTAATATACATCCAAATAAAAACAATTAGTTTGCAATAGCAAAATACCTTAAGGCAATACATCAGTTGCATTTTCAAAACCACCACATCAATTTATCAAATGTGAACACTGAATGGCCAGTTTTGTGGAACAAAAAAAAATCCCCCGAACAAACTATAAACGAAAACGCAAGTTNAATGTGAACACTGAATGGCCAGTTTTGTGGAACAAAAAAAAATCCCCCGAACAAACTATAAACGAAAACGCAAGTTTATCTACCAGTTTGCAGCTGAAAAAAAATATTTTCAGTGCTGCCAATGTAATCGGAGAAGACAGGAATAGTTATGTCTGGTTAAAAAGCAAAAGAAAGAGATGAGTAGAGAAGAAGGAAAGAGAGGAAAAGGAAAAGAGGGAGAGAAAAGGAAAAATGAGAATCGCGCTCACATGTGTGTGCATGCATGTGTGTATGTACACAGGTGAGTATGTAATGATGTTTGATGCATTCAANAATGTGAACACTGAATGGCCAGTTTTGTGGAACAAAAAAAAATCCCCCGAACAAACTATAAACGAAAACGCAAGTTAATCTACCAGTTTGCAGCTGAAAAAAAATATTTTCAGTGCTGCCAATGTAATCGGAGAAGACAGGAATAGTTATGTCTGGTTAAAAAGCAAAAGAAAGAGATGAGTAGAGAAGAAGGAAAGAGAGGAAAAGGAAAAGAGGGAGAGAAAAGGAAAAATGATAATCGCGCTCACATGTGTGTGCATGCATGTGTGTATGTACACAGGTGAGTATGTAATGATGTTTGATGCATTCAANGAATCGCGCTCACATGTGTGTGCATGCATGTGTGTATGTACACAGGTGAGTATGTAATGATGTTTGATGCATTCAACACATTATTAGACATACTATCAATGTAATCAAGACAAGATCTATTGAATCTGATACGTTTAATGAAATTTTGTAATATGACTTGTTCTATAACTGTTCCGACTTGTAGAGGCCAGGAGATTTACTACAGAAATAACTGCACCAACTCTGTGCCTGAGCAACTTACCGGGGCCCAAAGAGAGCTGTCGTTGCCACCAACACTCTCCTGCTCCGAGAGCTCTCCCTTGGGCGGCATCATCTCGTCTGTCTGAATGTTCATGGTTGTCACATCCGGCTCTGCCAGCAAACCCTGAGGCGAGACGGCCCTCAGCTCCGCCATGACATGCGAGTCTTGGCTGCCGTCGAGATTCTCCCCACAGTGCTCTGGCGAACCAACAAACTCACATGGACCAACAACGTGAACACCACCAAATGTAGCAAGGTTCATGTTCTCCGAAGTGCAACTGCTTAAGAGCCCAGATTTTGATATCATGTTCATAGATTCTTTTGACATTTTGAAATCATCCTTACCTTCAGGCCTACTCGAAAGTAAGAAGTTTTCTTTACTATCGTAAACGCTATCCGAAGTGATGTACTCATCTTCCGATGAAAAAACCTGTATGATACATCCAGAAGAACTGGCTACAGACACAAGTTCCGGAACTTTTGAGCATTTTTGTTCCAGAGACTGGTCTTTCGTCTTACTGTGTAGTTCTTCTACAAGTTCACAGTTATTTGAACTGTTTGGCGAAGTAACTGGCGAGCCTCTGACAAAACGACTCAGATCGTTTCGAATCCTTAGCAGGCTTTCTGGACTTGATGGTTGGGATACATTACCCATATCACAGTTCTCTGAACAGTTTTCATTCGTAACATCACATAAACTACCACCAGTTCTCTCTTCATTTTCTTCAGTACCAGCTTGATTGACAATTTCTTTGGATAGTTCATCATGTATGGTTACTTCCATCTCAATTTCTTTTGCCACTGCATCATTCAGCCTAACATGATCTACAATGGATGCAGTCAGTACTTGAGCACTGTAAACTTTTTCTGAAATTTCCATCCTTTCATTACTCTCTGTGCTGTTATTTCTAGATCTGGAATTCCTAACAGGTCCAAAAATTTGCATTTTTTCATTCACTTCTGTGGCAGTTCTTGACTTTTTATACTTGCTGCACACACCTGAAGTTTGTACTTTTTCACTAACTTCCACGTTACTTCTTGATTTAGAATTTCTATACAAGACATTGTTCATCGCATGAAGGCTTGATGCACTCGTACCAGAGTTATATTGCAATGGTTTATGCTGTTTCTGAGTTCTCCTGGTGGTTGTCAACAAGGTAGACTGAGAAAATGAACTTGGGTTAACTTGTGTAACACTTGTAAAAACACCTGAACACGGGGTTTTAATGGGTGGACTTGATGTCCGATGAACAGAGTTCACAGATGTGGATAACCTAGCCTGGCTTACAGAAGATGTCAGGGCAGAAGGCAAATGCGAACTAAAGGGACCGGAACTAGATACTGAAGTTGTTACTTGTGGAAACTGTTTAGCAGTTAGGCCTACTGGTTTTGATCCATTTGATGACCTTTTAGCAGCAGTAATTATTTGCACTTGCTGCTGTTGAAGTAAAAATGGATTAAATACCACAGGCGGAGGGTGATGATTACATTCTGACCCACTTAAAAGAGTTGACAAAGGAACATACTGGGGCAAAATGGAAGTTCCACTAGCTCTTCTACTGCTTAACAGCTGGTAATTTATAACTGCCGACATACTTCCACTCTCAGGAGATAAAAAATTACCTTCGGTGCTAGAAATACACTGGCTTGTTGCAGCCCTTGAAGCTGATGGTGGTAACAGATGAACATTTCTGAAATATTCAGATGGTGTTACATGAACTCCAGCCACATTTGACAGCCTTACTAACGCCTCGATAACTCTGTCTTTCGGATGTGTGTCCAGATGGCTTTGTAAGGTGATTCCTTCCCTCATGTACAGAGTACACACAGGGCAACAAACTGCTATATTCCCCAACTCCATTTTGGTAATTTACGAATTAAAATTGCACTAATGAAGGTCGATTTTCAACAGCATAAAAAGTGTATCCAGAAAATTTTAGATACACTCAAAATGTTTCAGACTGCAAGCCATTAAAGAATATTTATGGTTGAGATACTACTAGCGAAAAAAAAAAATTATTCCTGCATAATGCAACCTTCCTAAAGTTAAAAACAGTCAATGAGATGAGCGCAATAAACAACGCAACAATTTCTTTCATTTCTGGCACTTCTTTTCATCAATTTATAAAACAAAACAATCAGAATCATACACAGCATACATTCATTCCATAAACACCAACGAGCACACAAATACATTGTCCATATCTCGGGCAAATAGCTCACGCCTTTGAGAAAATACAAGAAACAAGAGATTTAAAGTTATTTTTAGTATCGAAAGATATATAAAACAGAAATAAANCGCCTTTGAGAAAATACAAGAAACAAGAGATTTAAAGTTATTTTTAGTATCGAAAGATATATAAAACAGAAATAAACACATGATTATTATCAAAGTAAATAAAATATATAAATTAATAAAAGTAGCATAAAAAAAAGGCAATTTCACAATAAAAAATATTTATTTAATTCAATTTATTGAACCAAGAATACCTTAATTTGTATTTCAAGGAATTGCAAAATTTGCAAGACTCCACATGAAAATTTATTACAAATTATTTAATGAAAAAAGTTTTATAAACAGCAAGATCAAATTTTAAGAAGTATCTACAACAAGTGTAATACGATAACAATTTATCATACCAAAACAAATGGTTTTCATATTATTGAACATTTTCCTTTAATCAAGTATTTCAGTTTGTAAAAGCATAGGGTTTAAATTATAAACGCCATTCGAAAGTCTGCTGGCCAGCTGCTGACACACGTTCGTCCTGCATCTTGCTGGTGGGAATTATTTTTTATTTTCTGGCAAGCCCCCAAATCAGCATGAGGAGAAATGGATTATTACAGCTGTTATCTGACTTGTTCCAAACTAATACAATTACACACCTGTATATGATACGAAATGTATGATACTTTCTGTATTAGATACAGGAATTACCGAGCTTCTCAGGTGTGGGCGTGTTGTCAGGTACACAGTATCAGGTAGGCATGTATCATATACACGTATTATCAAGTACATGTTTAAGTTGGTGTGGTGTGTATTATATTTCACAGTGAAATAAAATATGGATAGAAAAAGATTATAATAAAAGACTTCATTTGTGCGAAAATATTTCAGAGAAGATAATGAACTTGCAACTAAACCATAATAAAAGACTTCATTTGTGCGAAACTATTTCAAAGAGGATGATGAACTTGCTACATATGCAGTCTCTAAATCTTAATCAAGAAACTGGGTATCATCTTAACCGCACATATTATATTCAATTAAAATTTTATTATCTCAGAATTACGTGGAACAGAAGATACAACATNATCATCTTAACCGCACATATTATATTCAATTAAAATTTTATTATCTCAGAATTACGTGGAACAGAAGATACAACATAGAGAGGGTGAATGTTAGTCTGACGCTAAATGTATCATATACTTCGGCAGACGGACAGTGTACTTATTTACAGAACATGATACCATGTGTTAAAGATGAGGTAAACCGATCTCGCTGTCTGCGAATAACCAATTTCAGATTCCCAACATTGGAATGCTGTTTTTCCAACTTGTCTAGGGAAAATGCCATGGTTTCGATTTTAGGTTAGAAAATTGATTTCTAAACAAATGTTTTCAGATATTTGTATACTTCATCTAACCAATCTGTAATGTAGTTTAATTAAGTTCAAATTGTTAAAAGCATTTTATTTATATAATAGTGCTTGCCATTTAAAAATATTATGATATAAAAAAACACTTTCATCACTGATTACCATGGGGCATTAACAGTTGTATTCCTTTGGTGTAGGTCAATGTAGGGTATATGTGCAGTAGACGAATAAGCCATCGACCTCTTTTTTTNACAGTTGTATTCCTTTGGTGTAGGTCAATGTAGGGTATATGTGCAGTAGACGAATAAGCCATCGACCTCTTTTTTTTAGTCCATGCTTGATACAAGAGGGTATAAGATACAAAGTAAGAGGCTGGTAATCTTTGACCCTACTCTAAGCGTGAGCTCTGTCACAGTTATGTGAGCAATCCGTCATGCATGCTAGTAGCCTAGATGATTGGAGAATGGGTTGCAACTCAGGGCAAGTCCTATAAACCTTAGGTCAAGTTTGTTATGTATAAGAAATATTAANGATTGGAGAATGGGTTGCAACTCAGGGCAAGTCCTATAAACCTTAGGTCAAGTTTGTTATGTATAAGAAATATTAACACATTGCAGAAAAGCGAAGAGGACACTGTGAAAATCTGTGTGACAGTTGCGAATAATAAAATATATATTTCTTTAACTGGTTTAGGGCGGGATAAAGTATGGGGATTTGTTAGTTTGCACAGATAGACTTTGTGAATTGATTTAGGGTAATATTAATTTAGTAGTGCAGTGCTGAATTGTAACCAGGGTCATGCTGTGTAACACAGTAAAGCATTGCAGCCTGCTTCCACATGATTTAATCGCTTGCATCAAGAGCATTGGGCACTGCCAGTGTATGAAAGAATTTTATGTTGTTTATTTACAGTTTTATTTCTTTACGTTTTGCTGTGACATTTTTGTTGTCAGCAGTTTATTTTATTTATATTTATTTGCCACAGCTTTATTATGTTATCAGGTTACATTATTAATTTTATTACTTTAGGTTATGTATACTAAATAGGTATTTATTTGAGTTAACTTTTAAAATGTGGTTTTGAATCTGTCAGTTTCAAAAAATTTATATTTTATTTATATTTGTCTATGTATAGGTTAGTCTTTTTGTGATTTCTTGGGTGGACGATTCAAAATTACATGTACGCTATTGAACTTATGAACTTTATTATTATGATCATAGATCTAAAAAAAAAAAAAACCAAATACCGTACCTTAATCACACAAGGGAGAAAAGAACCTCGGATGATTGGAGAAGATAGCGGCGATGGGGATCGTTTATGCATGAATAACAGGATGTGACTCTTATCCACAGAAATATTAAAACCATGGTCATCCAACTAAAATGATAAAAAAAATCAAAGGCCGTAGTCAAGGAAGTACAAGCATTGTTATAGGAGATACAATCCACAATGTTATCAGCATACTGAATAGAACGAGCATGGGAGCAAAAGGTGAAATATGATGTCTTAAGTATACAAGATAAACTGCAAGGGGTTATGAGTACTACCTTGANAAAAAAAAAACCAAATACCGTACCTTAATCACACAAGGGAGAAAAGAACCTCGGATGGTTGGAGAAGATAGCGGCGATGGGGATCGTTTATGCATGAATAACAGGATGCGACTCTTATCCACAGAAATATTAAAACCATGGTCATCCAACTAAAATGATAAAAAAAATCAAAGGCAGTAGTCAAGGAAGTACAGGCATTGTTATAGGAGATACAATCCACAATGTTATCAGCATACTGAATAGAACGAACATGGGAGCAAAAGGTGAAATATGATGTCTTAAGTATACAAGATAAACTGCAAGGGGTTATGAGTACTACCTTGAACCAAACCATTAGACAACTGACGAACAAAATCTGCTCAATTAGGAACTCTAGGCACGGACACTAAACAAAGAATGTATACATCGTGTGTGGGTTTATGGTAAACCAAGTTTAGACATTTTACTATAAGTCAGTTAAAGATTGACATTATCAAATGCCGATTCCAAGTCTACAAACATGGTACCCAATACATTCGGATGAGTGTAAGTGTCCCAAATACGTGAAAACAGTACAGCAACAGCATCCAGAATACCAATACCAGAATGAAAACTAAGTAGTTCTGGCCGAAGTAAACAATAATATTCTAATCACCAAATAAGTTTATGTTTGACCAATCTCTCAAGAAGTTTCGCCAAACAGGAACGCAGTGCAATCGGATGATAACACTCTGCTGATAGAGGAGATTTACTTGGTTTCAAAATCGGGACTATTTAAAAATCCCTCCACACATCAGAGATACAACCATAATATACCACTTTATCATATAATTGAGCTAACCACAATAGAGTAGTGCGATGGAGATGCTTAAGGGGCCAATAAGAAGATGTGAACTGCGCGTCAACGAGCCCTTTATGCCCACTGTGACTGCCTCAGTCATGTCAAACACCAGACACACCACACCGACAAGCTTGTGGGCACGAGTGAGGGTGCGCATAATAGTATCAGTGCAAGTGAATTNGAATACCAATACCAGAATGAAAACTAAGTAGTTCTGGCCGAAGTAAACAATAATATTCTAATCACCAAATAAGTTTGTGTTTGACCAATCTCTCAAGAAGTTTCGCCAAACAGGAACGCAGTGCAATCGGATGATAACACTCTGCTGATAGAGGAGATTTACTTGGTTTCAAAATCGGGACTA
This sequence comes from Clitarchus hookeri, assembly GCA_002778355.1. Taxonomy (NCBI): domain Eukaryota; kingdom Metazoa; phylum Arthropoda; class Insecta; order Phasmatodea; family Phasmatidae; genus Clitarchus; species Clitarchus hookeri. Next base: position 766,948 of record NQII01000532.1, on the reverse strand, counting down.
TTTAAAAATCCCTCCACACATCAGAGATACAACCATAATAGACCACTTTATCATATAATTGAGCTAACCACAATAGAGTAGTGCGATGGAAATGCTTAAGGGGCCAATAAGAAGATGTGAACTGCGCGTCAACGAGCCCTTTATGCCCACTGTGACTGCCTCATTCATGTCACACACCAGACACACCACACCGACAAGCTTGTGGGCACGAGTGAGGGTGCGCATAATAGTATCAGTGCAAGTGAATTAGTGGTGCTAATTTATTCCGTGTTATTATGTCATCAGTGTATTTCATCAGGGTATATCATTATATTATCAGTGTATTTATTCAGTGTATTTATTAAGTGAATAATTAATATCATTATTTGTCCTCATCATTGGAGACAGTCTACACAACCAGAGACATTTGACATTTTACATTTGGCAGTACTGTGGCTGGTACGATGGAAACATTTAGAATTAATATGATCATTTTTATTGTGCATTGTTTCAGGGAAATTTATGTAATCTTAGCTCAATTTAATTTATGTCCCTTTCATTTCATTATCATTTTTTAGGGTATATTGTGTTTCATCACTTCGCCGCGTGGCGTCGTCTGTGCTCAGGTAGCGGAAGCTGGCCATGCCTCCCCCAGTTCTTGGCAGCACTTCAACGTATCCAGATGTGTAAGTCTCTCGCTCCGCAGAGACCGTCGGTGCGGATGTCATCAGTTGAACTTATATCCATTCTTATATCCAACTTATATCCACGTCATAAACTGAATAATTATCTTATTTGTTTCATTATTTTATTTGTATAGTGCCGAGGGGAGAGCGACGATTTTCTTATCGGAGAATTGTTAAGTGCATTCGTGTTTCACATTGTAAAGACCACGGGGTCGCTCGNGAGAGCGACGATTTTCTTATCGGAGAATTGTTAAGTGCATTCGTGTTTCACATTGTAAAGACCACGGGGTCGCTCGCAGTTTCCGGGCCATTAAGGCCACGTGATTTGTATTATAGTTGTGTGTGCAGTAAGGAGTCTCAGGTAATAAAAACCTCAACAAGCATCGTTTGTAAGTGTCTTATTTGTAATTAATTAAGATGTGCGAGGCGGCCTACAGCCTCACCATCGTTGTGTGATGGGGTATTGACCCGAGTCCCCAAGGCCATCGACCGAAACGACCCTCATCTCATCAGCTCACTGCAGAGCTGTGGTGCCAGGCACACAATCATTACACCATCAACTCTGGCAAAACCACAGGTCAAGTTGGCTTTCCTAACTCGTGACGGGAAATTCACAGTCGCCAAGCTTGACCACGTCAAAGAGATGTAATCCAAACCAGGGGTGTTATTACCTGTAGTGTACAAACAATGGCTTAATTTCTCAAATATAAATATGAGGTAAAAAACCTGGTGATAACATGAAGCAGCATTAGAAACAACTAAGCGTGGGATATGCTGCAACCGCTATCCCTCTTTACTAGCACAGAATGCTTTAAATTTACCTCATAATACACTTGAAGAATATGTAAGAGAAAGTGACGCACAAAAAGAATTCCTGCTAGCCTTTTTATGTTCAGACCACAACTCCCACGNGAAGAATATGTAAGAGAAAGTGACGCACAAAAAGAATTCCTGCTAGCCTTTTTATGTTCAGACCACAACTCCCACGTCTGTGCTTAGCATTGCTTAAGATGTAGAAAATTGGCCAATGTAGCCTGGCATTTATATTGGTGAAGAGCATTCAAACGACGATCATTAACCTCGTCACATGGTCAATCCTACCAAGGGGAACCATGTTTCCGACCACCAAAACGAAAAGGGCGAAAGGNGAAGAATATGTAAGAGAAAGTGACGCACAAAAAGAATTCCTGCTAGCCTTTTTATGTTCAGACCACAACTCCCACGCCTGTGCTTAGCAATGCTTAAGATGTAGAAAATTGGCCAATGTAGCCTGGCATTTATATTGGTGAAGAGCATTCAAACGACGACCATTAACCTCGTCACATGGTCAATCCTACCAAGGGGAACCATGTTTCCGACCACCAAAACGAAAAGGGCGAAAGGNCCATTAACCTCGTCACATGGTCAATCCTACCAAGGGGAACCATGTTTCCGACCACCAAAACGAAAAGGGCGAAAGGCATAGAACTAATAGAGGATTACAAAAGGGAGGCATAGAAGACTTCATAAACAGCATGAATGTTAAAAGCTGTGATAGGAGGGAAATGTATCGTTGCTTCAAACTTTAAGGAAGAAAATCTGCACAAATCAGCCTGATTATATAACAAATGGTATCGATTAAACATAGGGGAGGGAGATTGATGAGTTAGCGAAGAAGTAAGGAAAATCGGAAAGTGATCCCTACCCCAGATTTCTTTATGTACCGACCAGGTTAAGCAGCCAGAAAGGCTCGCAGAAACAAAAGTTAAAACAATGGCAGTAGATCGGGAATTTGGAGGCCCTAGCCACGTAGGTTGTGTACCATTCAGTAGAGTAAAGAACAATGAAAGTAAAAATCCCGCTTATGGCTACCAGAGATACCCTCGAAGGGATTACCCCACATACGATGGTGACAATTTAAATCGCCACCTACAATTACAGGCTGTGGAAATAGGGAAAAGAAAGAGGTCAAACCATGCTCTGAACATAGAAATTTAATATGGGTTAGACAGAGACGATAGTGATATGGAAGCAACCTTGAAACGACCGAATCGCCACGGCTTTAACACCATGGAAACTGTAAGGATAAGTGATGTTAAAATCGTCACCAAAATGCATATCACGTAAAAAAAAANGGCTTTAACACCATGGAAACTGTAAGGATAAGTGATGTTAAAATCGTCACCAAAATGCATATCACGTAAAAAAAAAATATAGCGGTCCCTCTGTCATCCTTAGACGAGACAAAAGACCGAAAGGAACTTATATAAACAGAGTGATGGGTATCATCCAAAATTTGGTCAGGAGAACAATAACTGTAGTATGTGCATCTAACGTTACCTGAGCAATTGGAGATAGTAACGGGGGCATCGTCCGGTAACTATGTTAAGAAAAGTCAGAATATTTCATCATTCCTATTTCGAATAGAATGGGTGCCTGCTCACAGGGTGAGCCCCGAGAAAAATTTCTCAGGATTGTGGGCCGAACGACCACATGGCTGTAACCCCTGAAACACACGGTACAAATTTCCAGGAAAACATAATATATAGCTGGGGTATTCAGGCTCCCCAGAACGTCTTACTTTATAAATGAATGATGCCTCATTGAGGCATTGATGACTTCATGGATTAGGCCATGACCCGAAATTGAACTCAATGAGAACACACACGTTTCGGTTAACTCAAGTAAATTGTATTGCCGACCAGAGTACACAGTTACGTGTATAGAATGCAAATTAATGCAGACCTAGCTCACGGGGCCTAGCTGTGACCATTACTGATCAAAACAAAATCCCAAGAATTGTGCGACAACTTACAATAGTAATGTAACCTTCGGGCAGATGGAGGGGTACTGCGTGCAACACTGGTGCGGCGACTGTGGACCGATGAAGTGGTGACAGTGGCGGTGCCAGACCACACGGGAGTGGTCCACGTCACGCCCAAACAATGGAGGGGAAATCTATTAGACAGGAGAGAAATATCGATTCACTGTATGATGCAAAAATGGGGATGAAACAAGAGTGGCAAGAAATAAGTTAAGAAAAGCAGTCATATTCTCCTCAAAAAGACAAATTCTTTTTTAGGAGAATTTCAAAAATTGATTGAACAATACTCTCTCAGTTAAAATTATAGGTCGAGTCTTTTTTTGCTATGGTGAACATATGCTCAATTGTGTCGATCAAGGAATTCAATTAGTCTTTATTATGTCTAGGGACCTTACACACCTGAGTGGGCGGAACCTCGTCATGTAGAGAGGTAGGAATGGGGGAGATAAAATTGTCGACAGTATATGTTTTGAATTGAGCATAATAGTCTCTTATATTAAACGAAGGGGTAACAGTTTTTTAAGTCACTGAAGGTAGGGCCTTGTAGCAAACTGTAAAACCATCGGACCATACTGTGGCCATTCGGGAAGGTCGGGTGGAGCCCTGCGTAGCTACTGAATATATAGTCGGGAAAGACAAAGGCCTGGACGAGGGAGGAAGATATAATCGTGTGGGCAGAGGTATAAATTGAGCTAGTGTGGTGGGTGGGGATATAATTGGATACGAAGGTTGTGATTNTATAATCGTGTGGGCAGAGGTATAAATTGAGCTAGTGTGGTGGGTGGGGATATAATTGGATACGAAGGTTGTGATTGCAGCACCGGAAAGACCCGAAAATCAGTTAGGATTTTAGTTTTAGCATCATCATAAGAAAGTTTGTAATTTGCCATAAAACGTTGGAACTCGCACTCCATTTCCCAAACTGGACATTTAGATTTATCATGTGCCAGATGCTGACCATAACAGTCCATACAGACAGGTGTATCTGCAGTAGGACTATCTGCTACAGCATGAGATTGGGAACGAGCAGGACAGCGAAAGCCTTTGCCCCGGCAATTTTTCTGGACATGTCCAAGTGGAAACACCGATAACACTTCAACACAGATGGCACACGAAGATTGACTTTAANGCAATTTTTCTGGACATGTCCAAGTGGAAACACCGATAACACTTCAACACAGATGGCACACGAAGATTGACTTTAAAAACCTCTTTGAATATTTTGACTTCAGGCAGTAAGAGCTGCCCTTCAAATTTCAGGCTAACAAGTCGAATATGGGCCTGTTCCGATACAGATCCATTAATGNAGGCAGTAAGAGCTGCCCTTCAAATTTCAGGCTAACAAGTCGAATATGGGCCTGTTCCGATACAGATCCATTAATGACATGATTGGTTAACCTCTCAATGTAGAGAAGAACCTTGTAATCACATTCCAGACCTTCTCGTATTTCATCTACCGACTTATCGAGAGGGATGCCATACACCAAACCTTGGTGTTGTACAAGGCTAGTAGGTATAGTTACAGACACTTTCAATTTCATCAGTAAATCTGAACACATAAATTGATTGGCTACAAGACTAGTAGTAAAAGTAATTTTCAATTTAGCTGGCCCTGCTTGTTGGATATACAAAATATTTCGGTTGGGATATAGTTTGCGACCTAAATAAATAGGGTGTANTTAGCTGGCCCTGCTTGTTGGATATACAAAATATTTCGGTTGGGATATAGTTTGCGACCTAAATAAATAGGGTGTAAATTGTCAATATTTGTGTCTTGCGACTCAACAAAAACAACAAAGGGATTTGGACTATTTCGAGGATAGCATACAAGGGGAGGGTTAACCTGTCTCGCAGTATTAAAGAGTCTTCATCGAAGAGCCATCAATCCCAACACGATCAGTTTTTGCCTGACGACTATCATGATGAGCATGCCCAACTGATAATTTCCTCTTGAGCACAGTTTGTTCATCGACATCCAGTGCATACCTGCGATCAATATTTATGGATGACAAAAACCAATTCGACCACATTACCACAACCTAATCCCCGCACGCTATCCACAGAAATCTACAATCCATTCATTACTCCATGACGACTCACAAACGAATGTGTCCTCCTCAAAACATTTTGCATTTCGTGCTGTACAAAGCTTCCCATAATAATCCTCACCGAATAAGAGAAAAACAGTGTAAAAGAGTTGTGATGTCACACTTGGCGGAGAGAAGCGCTATACTGTGCGGACTTGTGCAGCTTGGGAAGTTGATTGAAACGAAGCTCAAAATGACAGGGGACNTATACTGTGCGGACTTGTGCAGCTTGGGAAGTTGATTGAAACGAAGCTCAAAATGACAGGGGACAGTTGATGTCAGCCGCTGATCAATCGCTCTCCAGAAGAGGTCTATAATCAGCAAAAACTACATATTCGGTGGAGGCATGTTGGCTGTCATTTGAAGGTAGTTTATAATTACGCCCTTACTGTGTGCAAACTATCTAGTTATGTGATTACATAAAGTAATATTTTCAGTAATACTNTATAGGAACATACCAACTGATACTGACACATTGATGGAGATATCCGTGACCCCACCAGCCAAGCTAACAGTAATACTCACGCTGGTCTCCAGCGCTCCAAGCATGTCAGCATAGAGGCATTTTGGCACTGCAAAATCTTTGGGCAATCCCGTCGTCCTTAGCCACAGATGTTTGCGAGCAGTCGCGAGCACAACCATGTACACTATCAACTAAACAACTTGTCAGTGTACAAAGACAAACNCAGATGTTTGCGAGCAGTCGCGAGCACAACCATGTACACTATCAACTAAACAACTTGTCAGTGTACAAAGACAAACTGCGATCGATGGCTATGGGCCTCAATTGACTATAACATTAGTACTCGATATGACACAGTATTCCAGACATCAGTAGGGATACCAGCCTAACTATGTTTGACCTGCATGCTTCTAGTAAAAACCACCAGTTANCAGTATTCCAGACATCAGTAGGGATACCAGCCTAACTATGTTTGACCTGCATGCTTCTAGTAAAAACCACCAGTTATGTGAATCCCCTTCTTGGAGAACCGTGTCAGTGCCAGAAGCAAACACTCATCGGTACACAACCACACAAAAACCTCACAGAACTGTCATGGCCATACGAACAGTGAACAAACTTTATATGGTGTAAAGGAAATGACACAAAATAAATCTCGTGTTTACAATGTCAACAATCATAAAATTCCCAGTGTGTGATGACGCGTGAACATGCTTTTGTTCTCGAGGGAAAATTTACTTGTGTGCGATGTAGGGATGGTACATCCGAGGTGAATAACATCCTAGACTTACACAGTGGCAATCAGCTGCCACCAGCCAACTTTCAACTACCAGTATGTTACGGTGTAGGGATGGGCGTACTCATGTGCCAATTGTGCGGTCATCAAGTTCACCAACGATGAGTACTTGTAAGCGAGAGGACGGTAGGCGTGAAGCAGTACTAAAACTGCCAAGCGTGCATGATATGTCGCGCCTAACGACTAGTAGCAAAGCGAGTCACTACACAGAGATTGTGGCCTGATCAGAAAACGGGTTATGGCACACAATATGCATCACGACAGACACACAACCAACAGTACACCCACTCGATTTCATTCATTGCCAAACTTCTCGGGCTCGACAACAAAGGACCCCCTCTACCTTCGCCAATTTTCTCGACNACTCGATTTCATTCATTGCCAAACTTCTCGGGCTCGACAACAAAGGACCCCCTCTACCTTCGCCAATTTTCTCGACCACTATACCAACAGGTTACAGCACAATGGGGTGTGCGAAGATGAGTGGCCCAACTGCGTACGGAGGTCAGTTGAAAGGAGATGCGAAACAGTGGTGGCACACTGTTAACCACTATTGTATACAATGACGTANACGTACGGAGGTCAGTTGAAAGGAGATGCGAAACAGTGGTGGCACACTGTTAACCACTATTGTATACAATGACGTATATTCCTAGCAGCGTTCCAAGGTCGGTACACCCACACTTTCCCAACCTTGCAAGCACACAGTCGCGTGGTGCTGGACTCCCAGTCGCCCCAGGTGATACAGGTGGTGTTCGCTATGTAAACCGTGATGCATTACAGCAGGTGATGGACGAACGATGTGACATGTTTGAAGCTGCTGACCTGTTGCGANCCAGTCGCCCCAGGTGATACAGGTGGTGTTCGCTATGTAAACCGTGATGCATTACAGCAGGTGATGGACGAACGATGTGACATGTTTGAAGCTGCTGACCTGTTGCGACGTAAAAAAATTGTTGCCGAGCATGCCATACTTACAGATGACAACTGGCCAATTTTTACACCACCATGTAGCTACCTTCGCCCTCGCCACCGAAGACAGAATTCACGGGACTGGATGGAAGGCGATTTCAGTTCTGTGTGTTGCGGTTTGGACTCAATTGTTTACCATACCCCTTCCAAGCCACGATGGTTCGAGTACTGGATGGTCTAAAAGGCGACTTCACACTCGCCTTCAGAGACGATGTTATTATTTTGTCACAGTCGTGGGAGGACAACATACACCATCTTTCAATGCTACTCGAATGCCTCGCCATCAATGGATGGACATGTACCAACTATAAGGTCCTCCTCGGTAAAGTACGGCTGGACTTCTTAGTGCATATCTTGGACAAGGATGGCAAATGACCCAACCAAGAACAACTGCACCTGGTAGAGGAATATGAGAGACCCCACACCAGGAATCAAGTTCAGAAGTTATTCGTCCTGCTGAAACCGTTTGCAGGAGGGCATACTGGAATTCGCAATAATTACCGCACCTGTCACTACTCTCATGTCCCCCAACAGGAAGTTTGACTGGAACCAATAAGCTGAAGACAACTTCCTGGCCATCAAAAGCTGTTTCAGGGAATGTAAAGCACAAGCACATCATGACCCAGTAGACATTGACGTGAACCAGGTGTTCACTGGTACCTTTCTGCCCACTGTGACTGCCACCATAGTGTCCTCCACTCCAGATTCGCCACACCAGGGGGCATGTGTGCAAGAGTGATAGTGTATTCAGTGTCTATCAAGTGTATTTGTAAATGTATGATACTGCACCAGTGTCATTAATTTAACCANCGTGGACAAGGATGGCAAACGACCCAACCAAGAACAACTGCACCTGGTAGAGGAATATGAGAGACCCCACACCAGGAATCAAGTTCAGAAGTTATTCGTCCTGCTGAAACCGTTTGCATGAGGGCATACTGGAATTCGCAATAATTACTGCACCTGTCACTACTCTCATGTCCCCCAACAGGAAGTTTGACTGGAACCAATAAGCTGAAGACAACTTCCTGGCCATCAAAAGCTGTTTCAGGGAATGTAAAGCACAAGCACATCATGACCCAGTAGACATTGACGTGAACCAGGTGTTCGCTGGTACCTTTCTGCCCACTGTGACTGCCGCCATAGTGTCCTCCACTCCAGATTCACCACACCAGGGGGCATGTGTGCAAGAGTGATAGTGTATTCAGTGTCTATCAAGTGTATTTGTAAATGTATGATACTGCACCAGTGTCATTAATTTAACCAGTGTCAGTAATTATTCAGAGCCTAACAATCTAATCATTATTATTTATTGATAGGAGCGCATCAGTACAGTTATTTAGGGTTATATGTATTTATTCAGTATTTATGTATACCATATTTATCGTGTGTCAAGACAGTCATCACATACATAGCCAGTCAGGGACATGTGACATTATTAAGTTGGCAACACAGTGGCTGCTGCAATACTTATATTTAATATTAATATAACCCTGATTTATTGTGTATTTGTGCAAGGGTAATTGTGTTTTATTATGTAAATTGTATAGGGTAATTGTGTTTGATTATGTTTATATAAGGTATATCATTTTTACATCTCATTAGCATTATTAAGTCGTATTTGTGTTTCATCTTTCCACCGCCAGGTGTCGGTCAGGCTTAGGTAGCGCGAGCAAGCGCATTTCTCATCTAGATGGCTCCATCATTTCAACGCGGCCGGACGTGGTAAGTCTCTCGCTTCACAAGAACTTCGGTGCCAGCCCCTCAGGCTNGTCGGCTCCATCATTTCAACGCGGCTGGACGTGGCAAGTCTCTCGCTTCACAAGAACTTCGGTACCAGCCCCTCAGGCTGCAACCTCACTCAGCAATTGTATCATCACATCATCCACGAAATAACTAGTATTTTTATGTTACATCGCACCGAGGAGAGAGCAGCGGCACGCACCTTAATTAATTATAATACAGTAGGGAGTTACATTGTATGACCACGCGGTCACCACATGTTTNTAATCCACGAAATAACTAGTATTTTTATGCTACATCGCACCGAGGAGAGAGCAGCGGCACGCACCTTAATTAATTATAATACAGTAGGGAGTTACATTGTATGACCACGCGGTCACCACATGTTTGTTCGAAGTTTTCTATAAAATAATCATATTTAAGATAAAACGTGAGTGCGTTTATTAATTCAGGCGTGCGCAGCAGCCATACAGCTCGCAATTTCATAGTATCTGAGGGGGTGTTACCACGAGTCCCTAGGGTGAGAAACCACAACCCTATCTCATTGCTCGACCTTGAGCTGGCGCTCGGCACATTCACATCTCGAGGGACACCGAGCGCCCAAAGTCTCCCTTCGACAAGGGACGTACCTGGCGCACGTAAACTTATATACATCCAAAGGGACTCCAGTGAACAAGGCCTCGGTGAAGATCTATTCCGGGTTGGTGACAACAACTAACGCCGCATACAGCAATGCCAAGTTCGGATCAACAGAGAAGCACTACAACGTCAACAAGATGGAGTTTCTTGCAGTGGTATGGACATTCAATCGGTACTGTCCATATCTGGAGTACCAGCGCTTCATGTTATGTACTGAAAATCACTGCTTATTATAGTTGCACAGTACATGTGAAGTATGGAGTAAATTGACCCGATCACCAATGCCACTGAGAGCCTATGACTTTAACGTCGGATGTGTGCCAAGTCAGGAAAACCAGCTGGCTGACCTATCTAGGTCACCTGGCGAGGTAAACCCAGTGCATGATGATGAGCAGTGTGATGTGGTACTCCCCCCCCCCCTCTGCTGAGACTGCCAACAATGTCACATGTGAACCATCAACCTGCACCAACATCAACACTTCGCCCGAGGTCCGCCTCGACCAATTGTGCGAGATAATCATAGCAGTATACACTACAGCACCAGATGCACAATCAAAAATGGCACTCTGTGGACGACAGACCATAGAGAAGTGGAGAGTGTCTAACGGCCGCCTCTAGAAGAATCCACGAGGAGAAAACAACAGGTGGAAACTGTATGTGCCAGCTGTGCTACACATATAAGTACCCCACTCTGCGCACTGTATACAGTTAGCAGGCCATGCAGTTGCCAAACAAACAACATGCAATGTGTTGAACATCTTTCACTGTCTCGATGTATCCCACGACATTAGTCAATACATATGGGAGTGCTTGTCCTGCAATCACAACTAGACTCGATGCACAGACGGCCAGCAACAACAGCAGCCGCAAATACCAAAGGAACCATTCTACGCGGTAGAGCTTCATGTCATGGGCCCTACCCAGAGACCTGCCCGCCAATGGCGAAGAGAGGAAGAGCTGGAGACCGCTTGCTTGAGTCATTCTGCCTACATCACCAGGTGGGTTCCCCATACCACATGATCATCAAAGCAGCTCGGGCCAATGCAGTGGGTTTTTGCCATGAACAATTTCTGTGCTCGTTTAGGTGTAAAGTGGATTGGCCCATATTTGGTGACACACGCACTGGGGAAGACAACCTATCTCGACGCTGGTCACAACAGTGACACGCCTCCATACTGCTTCAAGCGACCCCATCGCATCACACAAACCCTATGAGTAGCATGCCGGGACTGCACGACCTGCAGCGCTACCAGGCACAAGGATGCCCATCATTAGCGTTCGTCGATGCCTCTCATTACAGAAAGAATGGGACAGCCTCAACAGGGGCGCTACAACCTGTGACCTCACAGGTTCCGGCCATCGATTCCAGCATGCTATGCCTGATGGAATAGACACCCAGCAGATGACGGCATGGCATACAAATGGCTTCCTGAAGGTGGAGGCATTTGAAGTCAGCCAAACTCACGGGTCTCCATGACCATTCGCTGTGCAGCAGAACAACAGTAGTCCTGGCTGAGCACCTTGTTGATGACACGAACATCGGGTGTGACCATCAGCAGCACCATCTCGTCGGTCGGTATTTAGGAATGTGCANCTTCCTGAAGGTGGAGGCATTTGAAGTCAGCCAAACTCACAGGTCTCCATGACCATTCGCTGTGCAGCAGAACAATAGTAGTCCTGGCTGAGCACCTTGTTGACGACACGAACATCGGGTGTGACCATCAGCAGCACCATCTCGTCGGTCGGTATTTAGGAATGTGCACACTTCGCCCGAAATCGCGCGAGTCATCTGACGGTCTCACTTTTATTCGACCACGATGGCGACACCAGGAAACCCCCATAGTTTGGTTCTAANGCGCGAGTCATCTGACGGTCTCACTTTTATTCGACCACGATGGCGACACCAGGAAACCCCCATAGTTTGGTTCTAAACCAACCAGGACAAGAGTTCACACTCAGTGCTGCGCCATCAGGGGGTAGCACGCGTGTAGACGACACCAATGTTTGTAACACCTCTGATCAGAGCTCTTATGAAGAAACAATGGCATTGTGGATCCCTAAATGGTTCTAATTATGCTGGCTCCAAANGCGCGAGTCATCTGACGGTCTCACTTTTATTCGACCACGATGGCGACACCAGGAAACCCCCATAGTTTGGTTCTAAGCCAATCAGGACAAGAGTTCACACTCAGTGCTGCGTCATCAGGGGGTAGCACGCGTGTAGACGACACCAATGTTTGTAACTCCTCTGATCAGAGCTCTTATGAAGAAACAATGGCATTGTGGATCCCTAAATGGTTCTAATTATGCTGGCTCCAAAAGCTGAGCCCATAATCATTACAATTTTATCCTAAGTGAACATCATGAGTGTAGTGTTTTTCAAAGCAATCTAGGAATTTGTTAAAAGTAAAGTGCAACGACTTCCTACTTGAAGCATGGGCTTCATCCATGCTAACCTAAGTTTAGACCCCACAGGCATCACCTGACCAGGGCAAGGCTGTTTTTATTAATTCCATTATGTAAAGTAGAATAATAAGGGCATTTGTTTTGTCTTCAGCAGCATTAAGATTTACAGTATCACTTAGACACATAATCAGTCAATCATGCATGTAAACCTAACAACACAAAATTGCATTATCATGAATATTTTAGTAATGTGTATAGATTTCAGAGCATGTAACTTTTTGTTAGAGCCATAGTCAAATCATATTTTAGTGAAGGAAATTTCCCCAAAAATGCATTGTATCAATTAAGACCTTGACCCAATGTTCAGTTTTTTTTACGCTCATGTGTGTTGTGTATTCCGGTATCTTCACTGCAAGTGGGTGGAAAGACGATGGCAGCAATTTAGTCTGGAGCATGGATTAATTGGAGCAGTCCGTGCAGTCAGCGACTCCTGGGAATTTCATCAATTTCTTTTTGTACATCATGGAGAACAATATTATTTTATATTTTATCTACCTGAACCTTAATATAATGTAACAATACCGCTCTGGAGGAGTACCTCTCCACCTCCTTCATTCTCGCAAGCCCTAGGAGCTTAATTACGCAACTTAATTCGGAGAGCATTAGCTCAGTTTTCCTGTGTCAGCACCCAAGGGGATTAATGCATCGGACTCGCATTACAACGATGTGAACATCGTCGTCGTTAAATGTATACTGCGTCAAAATATTAATAAATAACTTGAGCTCCAGTCAAGCATTTTTGATTCAAAGTCTAGCCGCTTAATAGTACTTAATGAGCTGGACCTCCAAACAATCGTTTTTCTGAATTTTTATGTGTTGTCAGTGTAACGTCTATTTTCATCAGTGTGTAATTGGTATGTGGAGTAGCCTTAAAACTTCGCATTTAATTAATTCCATTACGTAATAATGGTTCACCTCATAATGTACATCTGCGGCAGTATTGTACCGACTGCGACTGCTCACGGCTAGGAACCAAATGCAATGTAATTAATTAATCTCCATTAAGATGTAGAGTACCGGAAGAACAACTGAGCTGCTTGAGTTATTCGGTCATGACCCACGACAGTAGCGCAGTCGGTAAGCAGCGAACAAGTTTCTTATGGTGAGTGTTTCCCGTCAGAACTTTGCACGAACATCAGTTCTTCCATGACTTCTCTTCCAACCTTCACCCTGCCGTCAAGTCAATAGAATTGTATCTAATTGCAATTTACATTTCAAAACTTGCCCACAATATTTTTTATGGAGATAATATATACCATGAAATAACTCAAAATAATATACATAATCCAGTGCACTCCTAAAGTAACATTAATACATTAAATCCTAGAGTTGAACATTATATTATTTTTGATTTCGTGTATATAAGTATGCCATTGGATGTCAGCCATTTTATTGATAGTATGAATTTCCCCTACCCTTTTTATCATGGATGCATGATAATTCATAATATACGACATGCGAATGATCAGTTTAAAAAAATGTAGTGTAAAGCCTATGTCACACTGTTAAAAATTTTCAAAAACCTTTCATATGTTTGAAAAACTAAATTAATTTGGGCAATTAGATTTGTGTCTTAAAAGGTAACCATAGTTTTCGAATTGCTTCTGTTTCTATCAAACATTTGAATAATGGACTAGTTCTATAATTTCTTCAATATTTGACGGTCTCGGGCAAACATAATCGTGCACAACAAAAATAGACGTCTAGAAAATTTAAAATATCAAACATTTGTTGGAAAAAAATTGAGTTTTGAAGATAATTATTTATGTAGAAGCTATCAGGGAATGGCTTCTATTTTATGTCATTACGGCTTATAATATTAATAACTCAAAGACATAGAATTTCATTGTGCAGGAAACATATCAGATAAATAATATTTAAGAAAGAAACTAAAATTAATTATAACATTCTTTATATTCCTTCATATAATGGTCTTCATGTTAAAACAATAGCAATATCTTACTATGAAAATTGTTTTAAAATTGTAATTAATAATAGTTCCTTTCTAAAATAAATTTTTCAGTATGAAAAATACAATCACATTCAATATTATTTGATATGATTTGTTGGAAAGAAAAATTTAACGGTTGGATTTTGTCTTAAATGTCATTGTCTGTTTAATTTTTGTCAAAAATTTTAAGGTTTGACATGGGTTTAATGTTTTAATCAAGTTTAGTAGAAACGTTTTATAGGGATATTAAATTATTAACTGTATTTCTTTTTGCAGTGAAAAGAAGAAGAAGAAGTAGAAACTATAGGATGTTAAAAATGGTTTTGTTTTGATACAATTTTTTCGTAAAAAATAATGGCCTTAATTAATTGCTTTGTCGACATGCATTGGACAGGTTAGTTTTGGTTCTTGAACCATTTGCAGGATTTTACATTATTTAAACATGGAAATTGTTTCATATTTTAATTATACGTATAAGTTAATGTTTGTTTAGTCCATAATTGTATTTATTTTTTGTTTTAGAAGCTCGCGACCTATTGCGGTGTTGGCGTGAAGAAAATGTTCGCAAGAGTTTTAAAGTTGTTGACATTTGGGAATCGATTCTTGGCAAGAAAATGAATAAACTGGGCGATGAAAGTTAGTATGATATCCTTTTAATGTCTTCAAAGATTAACAGTTTAATTTTGAATGTATTAAAAGGTTATGTTTGTCTGGTTTTAGTTGTTGGGTAGCGAAAGAAATCAATTCCCCCCCCCCCTCTTATTGCTTGGTGTTTTATTCATCGTCCAACCTCGCCAAAATATGTGTTGATGGACCTTTTTGCTATCCCAGAAAGGTAGAATATTGATAGAAGAAAAAAAAAGTTTTTTTCAGAGAATAAATTTGCAAAGGACATGTTTTAAAAAAATGTGTCGGAAAACAATTTGCAACAGATGTAAGAGTACACAAAAAATTACAATTTTCCATTAAAAGTTGTCCAAACCAGGAGTGTATTGTGTTTTCCTTTCGAGAAGGCTTGGCATAATGGAATAAGACTAGGGGCTCATCTGAAGGAACGGTTGACAATACATAATAATGGTGTGTATTGATAGGGTAAATGTAAAGAATAGCTCCTTTTCAAAAAAAAAAAAAAAATCCTGGAAAGTTGTATTTTTTGACACTACTAATTACACAGGACACGAGCTTCCTAGAGGCATTAACATATGCCTACAAACCACAAAAAAAAACTATAGTGGGGAGGGCTATGAAGGTCAGGGAAATTGTGGGGTAAAATCACAAAAACATACACCCACAAATAATATAAAAACACCTCAATTTAATATTTTTCTACCGTATTTCATAATATATGCCCATCTAACCTAACTTAACCTAACCCCACAATGTGTGAATCACTATTTTACATTTTTAATCTAACTTAGTATGGAGGGTATTTATCTAATCTAGGATTGTAGGGTTCTAAATTAACCTAGGATTATAGGGTTTTAATCTGCCGTAGAATTGTAGAGATTTAATCTAACCAAGGATTGTAGGGTTTTAATCTAACCTAGGATTTTATTCTAATAAAGGATTTTAGGGGGTAATTATCCAGAGTAGCAGCTTTTCTGTAAAAGAAAAAAACCAAAAATTTGTATATTTCCACTCTACTAATTACGCAGAACACAAATATACTAGGGGCATTAATGTCCGGCTAATTTGATAATATGTTCCCACCTAACCTAACATAACCTAAACCCATGATGAGTGAATTACTATTTTACATTTTTAAACTAACCTAGGATTTTTGGGTTTTAAACTAACCTCGGATTTTAGGGTTTTAAACTAACCTCTGATTTTAGGGTTTTAAACTAATCTCGGATTTTAGGGTTTTAAACTAACCTAGGATTGTTGAGTTTTAAACTAACCTACGAATTTAGTCTAATCTAGGATGTTAGGGATTTAAAGGAACTGTAAAACACCGGAAGAATATGAATTACCTCACCTAGGTAGGCACCGGGTACAATTCCTCTGTCCTCTGCCAATTCAACTGTTGTACACTTTACCTCACTCGACGAAACAAGTAACACCTGCCACATAGGTGAATATTACGCACAGAAGCACTCGTTCTTGCACACTCAGTTTTTAAATTGGTTGGATTCGGACATCACAACTCACTCCCGCAACTACACAAGCGTACTGTGGAGCATCTCAACTACCTCAAAAAATTCAGTTACAATGACGTCTTACGACCGTAACGATGACGTCAAAGACCCACAGCCATGGCGTCACCAAAAATCATGGCGTCCGACATAAACAAAGTGGCGTCTTACGACCGTAACGATGACGTCAAAGACCCACAGCCATGGCGTCACCAAAAATCATGGCGTCCGACGTAAACAAAGTGGCGGAACTCCTCGTAAATTATCTATTTTGTTTTCAATGTTCTGCTTATTTTATCATTAAGTCATCCTAAATATGAAACAGGTAAGGTGTGCAAAAGCCATATATATAACTTTCGTTGGTCTACAATGTCTCCCTCAAAAAAGTCACTATTCTTGATAATTACCAACTTTGGAAATATATATGATGTAATAGTCAACACTTGAAAGCAACGGTGCAATGTTATTATACTCACACATGTTGTTGGTGCATACAACTACTCTGTGGCAGGAGGAAGTGTTGCATAGTGCCTACACATTTGTTAGTCTGGAAACCAAAGGCTAAACATGAATTTTGCCAGGTACCTGATGATATACAAATTGGCAAGCGTCCAGGTAGGTATATAGTGCTTCAGTGCTAAAAGCAAGACAAAACCTTTTTCTATATACCATTTTTTTATAACCAATTGAACATGTAACTCCTAGGGTGATTTTTCAAAGGTTCTTTTCAAAAGTATCGAAGATACCGTGAATGGATTATACTTAATACACATTTAGGTAAAATCTTTTTATCTATTTTTAATTTTGTTGCATGTTCATAACAATTATGCAAGATATTTAAAACTTTTTTTGTATAGATATTTTTTTTAAAGGGGAAGATATAAAATCCCACGTCACGCACTGCACACATCCACCTAGTATTTCCACTGTTTATATGTTTTTAGTATTGTGTTTACAGATGTAGCACTTTGAAACTTACTGTGAAAATAGAGTGCAATAGTCGATGCTCTAGCAGGCAACTAAAAACCCAGTTAGCAATTAACACGTGTGCACAATCTCTTTCGTAGCTTCTGAATGCTGACTTATCTGTGAGGCATGTCATTGCAGCTTCTGAATACTAGCTAGCTGCGAGGATGCCAGGAAGTATAGGCTGTTCACGGTAAAGTGAACACTTTTAAGGCCCTAGTTACTTGTTTCTTTCAGCGACTTTGTATCCTTTAACCACTTTTTAAAATAAATATTGCCATGTAAGTAATAAACACAGTGTGTATATTCCACCGCACTGAAGTTAATGTCTAAGGCTACAATAAAATATATTTATTGACTCTTATTCCAAATGAGAAGGCTCAAAAGTGTTCACTTTACCGTGAACAGCCTATATGTAGTTTGTCTCGTGCCAACAATATGGCACAATGCAGCATTACAATCTTTCACACCGTAGCCATAATTTCCAGCCATACTAATACATACAGTGTTGATGTACTATTTACGTGCATACTGTGATAGTAAAAAAAAAACACAAATGGGTGTGCATACTAGTGCAAGGTTTAATTAGTGTTTGTAGAGATTTTTTACCTTTGCGGGCCTGGTGCTGTAGCGGTGCCCAGCAGATCTGCGGTCGGACTGACTGAAATTAAGAGTGGATGCAAGTTATTTTGAGATGTCCACACAGATAGTACAGTATTTTGACCATACAATTTTTGGAGGGAGTCGAATAAGAAATGTCATGTTGAGTAACTCTTGTCAGACACGTGTGTTTGTGGATGAGTGCACCCAGCAATGCAGGTGAAATGTGTTGCAGAGTTGCTGGTCTTGGAACAGGTGTGCATAGCGGCGCTGGACTGCAACAGGCAGGAGGTGGTTGACTACTGCCTGAAAGCTCTGCGGGCAGAGTTCCCGACCAGTCTTCGTGTGCACAGGCTCAGAGTTCTGCAACTGGAGGCACTCGAACAGTATGTTGGGCTTTTTATTGTCACAGACGACATGAGTGCAGGACGAGGAGCAACAGACAGCCCTTGAAACTCCCCAAACCAGTTTTGTAGATAGAAAGTTGTTCTGAAATATGCCACATTTTCCAAACTATTCCTTTTGTAAATAAAGATAACATTAAAAAAAATAACTCTGAGTGATGCACATAAGTCATGGATACAATGGAAAAATTTAGTTGTGACATATCAGTTAAAAAAACTGAGCGAGATGGCACAGTGGTAAACTTTCGGACTTGCATTAGGGAGGACTTGGGTTCGAATCCCAGTCCAGTTGTCCGGATTTCTGTTTTTCATGGTTTTATGAAATCACTCCAGGCAAATTCTGGGACGGTTCCTCTCTACAAGTCATAGCTGATTCCTTTCACATTCTTGCTTCTCCAAGCAACTTTCTCTGTCAGTAATACTCTTACTGTCAACGAGATGTTAAACCCTACGTATCTGCCTCTCTACCTACCTCAGGTAAAGATCATTCATTCATAACCCAGATGCAGATGCAAATATTTTATATTTTTACATCTTACTTTGAGTGCATGTGAAAATTTGAAGATTTCATGTATAAAAACACATTTTGCAAGTTTTTGCTGCCTTTAAGGGATGTCATGAATGACATTAGAGTACGGTGAGGCTTGGTGGAGCCAGCTGCTCTACTCAAGGTCAAACCTGTTGTGTTTCCATCCAGCCTGGAGNGTTCTACTCGAGGTCAAACCTGTTGTGTTTCCGTCCAGCCTGGAGAACGGATAAGGTGGAAAGACAACAAAATGTACTTTTGGGGAAAACTCACCATCTGAAATGTTAGCCACATTCCCAGCATGCAGAAAATCCCTAATCTGATTGATCAGGAATTGAACCCGGATCACTGTGGTATAGTAGTTCTGTTTCTGTAGTCACAGAGGCCCCCTGAAGACTTTTTTTGTGTGTGTACTCATGCATGCGTAATTTAGTTTACATGAATTTGACAATAGAAAAGTTAAGTGTAATTTTTAAGTATTTTTATTAAAAAAAACATAATATTATTAAAACCATTTGGAAAAGATAATTTATTCTATTTTTTTTTTTTTGGGAAAGAATATTCTTACAGTAAATGTAACGTATTTTGGACACTTATTTCAAATAAAAAGTACCTAGGTTTATTGTTTGTTGTTAATTTTTCAGGAGTTTCTGAACATTTCTCTTTATGGGTCAGGCAGATTTCTATACTTATTTCACAGGTTTTATCTCATACGAGGTCTTCAGGTTCTCTTCTTTCTCTTTGCTTCCAGGTTCTCTTCTTCCTCTTTGCCTGTTCAGAAGCTGCTTCAGTTTTCATGGCTTACCCATCCATGTATCATGTTCTTTCCATTTCTGATAAATTGTTTTTATATCCTTTATGATGCTGAGAAAATCTTTAGCATTGTTCTAATTTCCTCTTATTACAGCTCGAACTTTTGCACCCTTTTTGCAGCTGTTCAGATGTTTTATTTTCCCCCAGAATCATTTACACATTTCAGTTTTTGCTTTAAGCTTCACATTTCCTTTCTTTATATTATTAGGGATACTGCCATAACATCATAGAATGGAGTCTGCAGGTTATAGTCGTGATTGTACAGCAAATCATTCCACATAAAATTTGAAATGTTTGGTGTATTCTATCCATGTCTGCCTTTTAAGTTATGTCACAGCCAAGGTATTCTGTGAAGTCCTGAAGTATTTGTATTTATTTGTCAGGTGGCTTGAATTTCATTATGAAAATCACACATTCACCACCTAAGTTTTTTCAAGTCTTAGTACTGTATCTACCCAAATAATAGGATAATTTAGAAAATAGTGGACCCCCTTCCCCCAATTGCAATTTTACTTTGGTGTACAGGAGACATTTACTTTGCCACAAATTGTATGGACATGCAATGTAGCAGGTTTATCATGGCCAAAATTCTTTACAGTAAATATACAGTAAAATGCCACAAATGCATGCTTTAGAACTAGGGATGGATTGAATAACAAAAAATATCGGTTCCGGTTCCGATTCTACAATTTAAATATTGGTTCCAGTATTCAGTTCTATTTTGAATACTTGCCTTTTGCTTGCAACTTCATCAAACCAATGCAGGTAAAATTCATTAAATGTTTTATTTAACCTATGGAAGAATTGAACAATAACAAAGTGTGAAGATAAAATTTAATATATACATATAAACTAGTGATGGCCCGATAGCCGATATCTGGTATCGGATATCAGTATTATCGGTACATTTACCATTATCAGAGATTGGCACTAAAATATTGGCACATTGGTAATGGCCATTCTAACCTCAAGTATTTTCTCTCCTCTGCTGCACACTTAATTTTCTCAACTCTTAACATCAGGCTGCAGCAATACGACTAAGAAGAACACCATTAATTTGATATGTTGATATGCAATAATAAAAAATTTTTTTTTTTTAAATTCCTTAGGTTAAAAACAAATTAGAATGTACATGCCCATCATTATTTTTCACTTCACGGATTACAGTTTTATTTTTGGTAAAGCAGTCTTATGTTTGACGTACGTTTCTCAAAGTAAACAAAATGATCGTGGCTTGTTAGCTTAGTTTTCATTCCTGTCCTTTTACATATTTTTTGTAGACAAGCGACGTACTTGCAACCTTAACTTAGTTTTGTAATATGTTGTAGTGAGCTATAATTTTGTATAATGTTAAACTACTATTTTTGCTGCTTTGATGTACCGGGCATGAAGTAAATCTCACTTAACAGTAAGTCTATTTAGCTTATTGCAAAAAAAAACTTTTCCATGCAGCAGTTTTCTCTCATACACTTTAGTGACAAATGTCTGCTTACAGTATGATAAATGAAAATATCGGTTTACAGGTATCAGATCGGTAAAATCCTAAATATCGGAACCTTCATCGGTATCAGGTTTTTTCAGTATCGGACCATCACTAATATAAACTTGTTGTATTCAATTTATCTAAGGTTAGTAAATATGTAACAAATTATTCTTTTGTTACATAAATATGTGGTGATAGTAATATGTTTGTAAAATACTTGAATTAAGTGTACCTCGTCGCGCTAAAAGCCAAAACATTGTGGCATGCTGTATGATAACTCGTTAAAAGAACATCAACAACTACTGTGGGCAGTTTTCATTTTATTTTTTTTGCTTCTTTTATGCATTGGCTGGGCACTTTTTTTTTGCTTCTTTTATGAAGTGATATGCTGGTTTTTTCTTGCCATGCTGGATTGTGAGACCTCTAAAAAAAACATTAATTCTTCCTTTCTCCCCCCCCCCCCCCCCC
>NQII01000532.1:717395-744949 GCA_002778355.1 Clitarchus hookeri | reverse complement strand
TGGCTTACACAGAAACAAAGAAGGCTTGGTGGAGTGTTTCAGTCTGCTAGCAGTGTTGCTTACTGGAGAGGGCTGAGAGATAAAGAGAGAAGGGAGAGGAGTGATGATGTAAGAGCGGGACATGAGATAACAGACTTTTTCCCTACACTTCCTTCTAAACATCACTGAACAGTTTAAAACTACTACTACTTTTTTTTTCTCGTATAGCGTGCACCCCAAAAAGATTTTCCTTTGTTTTTTTTTTTTAAAGGGCGCGCTATACACGAGTAAATACGGTAGTTATTTTTGTAATGACAAAGTTTTGCCATTGCTGTGTAGAAACGAGAACCGAGTAGTTGTTAACCTAAAACCGGTTCCGAGTCAAACCTCAAGAACCGGTATTAATTGGAACCGAAGAACCAAACAGACCCATCCCTAAATAGAACCAAAGGAAGTCTCGCTATCTTTATCCATGTGTTCTTTTTTCTAATTATAAAACATAGTGTGGTAACGTATTTAAGATTTTGTTGTAAGTAGANATCTTTATCCATGTGTTCTTTTTTCTAATTATAAAACATAGTGTGGTAACGTATTTAAGATTTTGTTGTAAGTAGATAGGCACAAAACATTAACTATGCATATCAAGCAGAAACATTGACTTCAAAATTTTAGTATGCAAAAATTATGACTCCTTAATTTTTTGAATAAATAAAAAAAAANAAGCAGAAACATTGACTTCAAAATTTTAGTATGCAAAAATTATGACTCCTTAATTTTTTGAATAAATAAAAAAAAAGTAAATGCAGAATTTAAGACTAGATGGAATTATTTATTTTGGTTACAGCATTTTCCTTTGTCTTATNTAAAAAAAAAGTAAATGCAGAATTTAAGACTAGATGGAATTATTTATTTTGGTTACAGCATTTTCCTTTGTCTTATTTTAACATGAAAATAAATATAATTTTGAAGTATTAAAAAATGTTGTGGTGAAAGGGAACAATTTTGTTCAGAATGATACAAACTTATATTAATAGTCCATTCATGGTTATTTCTCACTTTCCTGAAGTCTTGCAAANATTTTGTTCAGAATGATACAAACTTATATTAATAGTCCATTCATGGTTATTTCTCACTTTCCTGAAGTCTTGCAAAGTATCTATTTTCAGGCCATTCCTCTGCCTCACACAAAGCTAAACCTCATAGAGAAAATTGCATCAAGGGGACAACATATCACATTTATGCACATGCAGTTTAATATTTTTCATGGGAACTACATATTTCTTACAAGGCGTTTTCTCTCTGTTTTTATTCAAGTTAATTACAAATGAAATATTCCTCACTATATTATAATTTATAGATAAAATATAAATAAAATAAGATACGTTTTTGTTAACAGAAGTATAAAATGCCTGTAGTATAGTCCATCTCATATATGAAGGCCACATTCTTGACAGTTGACTATCGCCGCGCCAATGTTTACTTTTTATTTATGTATCCATTCGCCATCAACTGATGCTTCAAGTGAAGGCTTTGATGCAATGAGTCAGCGCGTCCAGGAGGTGCTGCTTCGTGTGGCAATTGGTGAACTACTTGGGTGGCGTGGCAGGCGGCGAGAGAGACCTCGAAACGAAGTTTGAAGGGCGTGTGTAGGGTCGTTCGTAAACGCTGTACACAAAATATATGTTAATTTAAAAATTATGTAGAGCTCGCGAAAAATAAAACTATTGGTGTCTGTTTGTAAATTTATATATGTCGCACGTGGAACACTTTTTTTTTTGTGGCTGGTAATGCTTCAGGAAAAATGCAATAGGTAGCGCGCACATTCTGTGCAGAGCGAAGTCTGAGCTTCTTATTTTGCTCAATAGATAGCGTATTTTTTAAGTTGACTGTTCTTCTATTACCGGCTCGGAACGACAAAAATTTAAAATATATTTTGTTAAATTATTAGAAAAAATAATTCAACTATATTATTCAATATTTATGTATGCTTTTGGAATTAATATCAACCATGTAATGAGGGGCGATTAAGACGTGAAAAAAGGTTTTAAAATTGTGTTTCACTTGGATACGGATAGTTTTAACGTGCCTTTAATTGTGAACACCTATACATTTCTACTTTATCACAAAGTTTAGTTTCTAACACTAAAAACCGCTGTTTNGTGCCTTTAATTGTGAACACCTATACATTTCTACTTTATCACAAAGTTTAGTTTCTAACACTAAAAACCGCTGTTTTATGACCACGTACAATAAAATGTATTAATTAACCTAGGNAACAGACTTTTTCCCTACACTTCCTTCTAAACATCACTGAACAGTTTAAGACTACTACTACTTTTTTTTTTTCTTGTATAGCGCGCACCCCAAAAAGATTTTCCTTTGCTTTTTTTTTTTTTAAAAAAGGGGCGCGCTATACGCAAGTAAATACAGTAGTTATTTTTGTAACGACAAAGTTTTGCCATTGCTGTGTAGAAACGAGAACAGAGTAGTTGTTAACCTAAAACCGGTTCCGAGTCAAACCTCAAGAACCGGTATTAATTGGAACCGAAGAACCATACATACCTATCCCTAAATAGAACCAAAGGAAGTCTCGCTTTCTTTATCCATGTGTTCTTTTTTCTAATTATAAAACATAGTGTGGTAACGTATTTAAGATTTTGTTGTAAGTAGATAGGCACAAAACATTAACTATGCATATCAAGCAGAAACATTGACTTCAAAATTTTAGTATGCAAAAATTATGACTCCTTAATTTTTTGAATAAATAAAAAAAAAGTAAATGCAGAATTTAAGACTAGATGGAATTATTTATTTTGGTTACAGCATTTTCCTTTGTCTTATTTTAACATGAAAATAAATATAATTTTGAAGTATTAAAAAATGTTGTGGTGAAAGGGAACAATTTTGTTCAGAATGATACAAACTTATATTAATAGTCCATTCATGGTTATTTCTCACTTTCCTGAAGTCTTGCAAAATATCTATTTTCAGGCCATTCCTCTGTCTCACACAAAGCTAAACCTCATAGAGAAAATTACATCAAAGGGACAACATATCACATTTATGCACATGCAGTTTAATATTTTTCATGGGAACNCCATTCCTCTGTCTCACACAAAGCTAAACCTCATAGAGAAAATTACATCAAAGGGACAACATATCACATTTATGCACATGCAGTTTAATATTTTTCATGGGAACACATATTTCTTACAAGGCGTTTTCTCTCTGTTTTTATTCAAGTTAATTACAAATGAAATATTCCTCACTATATTATAATTTATAGATAAAATATAAATAAAATAAGATACGTTTTTGTTAACAGAAGTATAAAATGCCTGTAGTATAGTCCATCTCATATATGAAGGCCACATTCTTGACAGTTGACGATCGCCGCGCCAATGTTTACTTTTTGTTTATGTATCCATTCTCCATCAACTGATGCTTCAAGTGAAGGCTTTGATGCAACGAGTCAGCGCGTCCAGGAGGTGCTGCTTCGTGTGGCAATTGGTGAACTACTTGGGTGGCGTGGCAGGCGGCGAGAGAGACCTCGAAACGAAGTTTGAAGGGCGTGTGTAGGGTCGTTCGTAAATGCTGTACACAAAATATATGTTAATTAAAAAATTTTGCAGAGCTCGCGAGAAATAAAACTATTGGTGTCTGTTTGTAAATTTATATATGTCACACGTGGAACATATTTTTTTTTTTTTGTGGCTGGTAATGCTTCAGGAAAAATGCAATAGGTAGCGCGCACATTCTGTGCAGAGCGAAGTCTGAGCTGCTTATTTTGCTCAATAGATAGCGTATTTTTTAAGTTGACTGTTCTTCTATTACCGGCTCAGAACGACAACAATTTAAAATATATTTCGTTAAATTATTAGAAAAAATAATTCAACTATATTATTCAATATTTCTGTATGCTTTTGGAATTAATATCAAGCACGTAATGAGGGGCAATTAAGACGTGAAAAAAGGTTTTAAAATTGTGTTTCACTTGGATACGGATAGTTTTAATGTGCCTTTAATTGTGAACACCTATACATTTCTACTTTATCACAAAGTTTAGTTTCTAAGTGATTTTTGGCGACAATTATGACCACGTACAATAAAATGTATTAATTAACCTAGGAACTCTTTCTTATCGCGCAGATTTTCGGCTGGTCTAATGTGTGTTGGCAATGCACTCAGAATAGCCAACGTAGCATTAACTTTTGTTAGTTCATGCATCAGCTGATTCAGGATTTTGTAAATGGCACGTTGTTTGTTTCGCATACGTCAATTTGCCACTCACTGACTGTCGGAATCTGGCCAACATATATGAAACGAAGCATAACATGACGTATTAAGGAAAGAATCACACACGTCATACATGGGCTGATTAGTAATTATTCAAAGCTTTAATTCAAAAAGTGTGAAGATACTGCAAATAGTTTATACTATATGTTTATACTTAACAATGTTGATTTTATTTAAAGGTATGACGAGGCCCTGGATTTGCTGGAGAAAATAATCAAGCAAGATGAGACGAATGCTGCTCCACGAAAGCGAAAAGTAGCTATCCTGAAAGCAAAGGGAAGAACCTCAGATGCCATTAAGGAGCTCACAGAATATCTCAAGAAGTATGTTATTGAATTTCATCACAACACACAGTTGTAACTGACCTTATTGTGTGTAGAAGATACAAGCTCAAGTATCATATTACATCGCATAATGGTAACACATTTTATACAAAAGATTTCTTAAAAATTTGGGGGGCAACTATAATGTGAACCATTGGTTAGATACTTGACAAAATAATATTAACAGCGCCTGTTTTCAATGTAAGTAACATTAATTATTTCCGTGGTCGGCNAATATTAACAGCGCCTGTTTTCAATGTAAGTAACATTAATTATTTCCGTGGTCGGCACTTGACATCTATTCCTACTAAATGTTACAGTTTCCTTTTTTAAATAAGTTTACAGTAATGGGGAATGTACTGCCAATTAAATGCAGCAATCATTGTGCTTTCCTCAGGACCTTGGTAGTGTAGTGGTTAGACTACTTGCCTGGATTTGATTCCCGGCGAGGTCACCCCCCGGATGATGCAGCTGGTCGGCGGGTTTCCCCCACCCTTGCATTCAGGCACTGTTCCATGCTCCCCTCGCTTCACCTTCACTGACTCTCAAGACCTTGATGTTAAGAGCCACCCAAATCTCTTCATTATCTTTACTCATAATCGTCTCCTCGTCTGTTCTGCCATTACTCGGTACTGTTGGCAGTTGGCACAGCGTGTTCTGGCTTCCTCCCCTTACACCCGTATGAGTGGGGCAGAAACGCTTTATCTTTGGGCACGTTCTGTTGTTGCTTCTTNGAAACGCTTTATCTTTGGGCACGTTCTGTTATTGCTTCTTTCCTTTACACACCTGACAGAAGAAGAACTGGTTGCCTAGCAAATAGCACATCGTTCTCTCTTCCTCTTGTTTCACACCTGGTAAGAGTGGAAGTTGTAAGTTGTTACCTAGCAACCAGTGCAACATCCTTGCATCCTCCCTCAGCGACTGTTGGAAAGCTGATAGCCTCTACACAGGGTCAAGTTTGCACCCTTTGTGAGAGGAGTCAAAAAACACTTCAATCATCCTCTGCTACCTTCGGCTGCAATTTGTCTTGGCCTGAACCACTCCGACTCGTCCCCTCCACACTTTGTGAAGGGGAGGTTGGTGAAACCACTCACCCTGCGAATTAACTATTTTCAGCACTTAAAATTTATTATAGTGCTGCCATTAGGCTCTATATATGGTACTCACGGGATGGTACTTGCAAATATGAACTTGCAAATAATTGACATTTTTTTGTGGATGCATGATTGCAACATGTTGCTGGCTGGACCAGCTTCCTCGAGCAGCATCCCACAACAAAGACATTGACTCCTGCTACAATGAATGTCACAGTGATGAGAACTCTGCCATCCTTGAATAACAGTGCAGAGTTAAAGTGCTCAAGTCTAGCCCACCAGTTAGTCACAGGATCCAGGAAGCCAGAATGTCCCAGTATAAGATTCACCCTGCCCCACTGAACCTCCATAAATACAGCCATATGAACANATCCAGGAAGCCAGAATGTCCCAGTATAAGATTCACCCTGCCCCACTGAACCTCCATAAATACAGCCATATGAACAACATTTGTATTTCCGGCAGCATGGTTTTTCATATCGTCCAGTGCTAATATCAAATGGTAACTACATACTGTGCCGAACTTCACTATATCATTACTCAGCACCCAAGGAAACTTGTCCTAGCACAAAGCATTACTATCACACATTTCTGCATGATATTGTTTCATCTGTGTGTGTTTTGATCCATGAAAAACTACAAGTAAGTACTTGAGCGTATGTTTTTTTTTTTTACTTTTTTCACTGTTAATTCCACACTTTTAAAAGCCCTGCATAAGATCTACTTTCATGCCTGTTTTCTAATCCTTACACCACACCACATAATAAATTAACACTGCTATGAACCCATTCACTTTACTGATGCCTTGAATAAGTAAAACTGAAATTATGAGGAAAATTAGTTTTATACTAATATGCAAATTCTTACTTGTATGTGCATAAGACAGACTCTAAATTTAAATATTTTAACATCTGCAAAACCTTGTTAAGGAGCCGCCCAAATCTTTCGGCTCAAATTAACCCATTAAAACATGCATTGAAGGGCAGAGACGTATTTCAAAGAATGAATTCAAAAGTATTCAGTTAACAGTGAATTATGTATAATTATTAGTAGCATAGTACAGAGAACCCCTTTTTTTTTTACACCTCCCGGTTTTACACTTACTTTTTTCAGTATAACTTTTACTGTTTGCACAGTGTAAACTTCCTCTCTTTACAATCTCCTGTATTTTACATCATTTTTTCTTAGTCCTTTGTAAAGTGTAAAAAGAGGTTTCTCTGTAGTTTAATCCCCTCTGTAGTGAGTGTGTGTGTGTTGCAGATACATGAGCGACCAGGAGGGATGGCAGGAGCTGTGCGAGCTGTACTTGTTTGAGCAAGACTTCAACAAGGCTGCTTTTTGCTTGGAGGAGCTTATATTGCACAATCCTCACAGTCACCTGATACACCAGCGCTATGCCGACATCAGATACACCCAGGTGAGCACCTTACCTTGTCTAGCTCTTCTCGCTTTTTTTCACAGTGTACTTCGAAAATTAATAAACATATGGAAAGATGGAAATTTAGGGATATAATTGTATTAATGTATTTATCCACATAGAAGAAAATTTTTTAGTCAAATTACTGCTTCCAAACAATTAAAAGTGGTCTTATTTTAGCATTCTAGTGATGCGTGATGCTCTTTGATAAGCAAATATAAACATGGTTTTGCCTCATCTGCACATGGAATCACGTAACCCATGTGGGGTGTGAAAACTTTCATCCACAATCTACCAGCACGCGCCTAGACACGGGGGCACTCATGGACAAAGGCAGCCAAGTTAGTTTGCTTTATTATCAGACGTCACGCCACCCCCTCTTATGTGATAGAAGCCAGCCTAGTGCGCCAGCTAAGCGCCTAAGTTCATGCCGTAGATTAAACCTTACATGGCAGAGATGCCTGCTTTCGCCACAAAACGAGAGATAGCACCAGAGAGCGCAGCTCCGCCCACTGGAGGAGGAGCTCACCCCTCCACCTCAGAAAGCCAACGGGCAAGTGGAATATATGTCCATGCATAGCTGTAGAGTGGCAGTTCATTCTCAGCAGGTCGCTCCACCACTTCCAGTGCTGGAGCGCTCTGCTAACACAGACGTCTTCACGACCTACCAAGCGATCTTCAAGACCTTCATCAGAAGCCTCCAACGAAGTCAACACCCCTTTTCTACACCCACTACCCTTCTGGCAGTGGTACCTGAGTTCCTTCTGGACAGCAGGCATGGAGTTAGTTAGGGTTGGCGAGTATAATAATAGCTATATTTTGTACCATATAAGAAGGCCACTTTTTGACAGCTCGGCGAAAGTAGCGCCACTGTTTACATCTGACTACATATCCTTCCGCTATCAGCTGGTCCGTCAAGTCGGGGCTGTATTTTTTATCAACACGCTGTCAGCTAATCCACTTCTCATTGTACTGTAATGCTAAACAAATTTTAAGATATTTTAAGACTGACATCTGTTAAAAAAAATAAGTAGGTTATAAAAGTAAAAATATAAAATGTTGCAAATAATTAAATATTTTCTCACTCTTTTTTAATTTCTCCGAGATAGTGAATTTGGGTTAACATTTGCGACACGGTCTGTTATATCTGTTATCACACTTTGGACGTTATAGCTAATATATTTGAGTTGGAAATATGTGACGTGAATAACGATAGAATTGCTTAAAAACTATTCATGCTTGTTTAACTTTCTACGGAAACAAGGAGATGGGTTTCCAGAGAACAATATGGTGTATAATTTACGTAGACAAACGATTACTGGCCGAATATAAATTACTTGTACTTCAAATCGTTGTCCAGGAAATATATGTTACTTTAAAAACTATACAGAGCTCGCAGGAAAATAAAACCATTTGTATATGCGCGTAAATACGTTATTCTAAACAACAAAACTATATGTTTCTGGGTGTAGTTCGGGATATGGATAACAGATAGCGTGGAAGAGCGTGTTGTAACAGATGACGCACCTGTCCCTGGCAAGATGGCAGCACATGGTTGGAGAGTCTGGAAACTTGAAAAAAGGTTTCGATTTTTTCCTTACATTTGGATACGGATCGTTTTATTGTGCATCTCATTTTGAACACTTATACATTACTATTTTATCACTAAGTTTCGTTTCTAAAACTAAAAACTGCTGTTTTATGACCACTTAAAATAAAATGTATTAATTAATCTATGAACTCTTTCTTATCCGCATATTTTCTGCTTGTCTGATGTGCGCCGGCACTGCTATCAGAATAGCCAACGTAATATTAATTTCTGTTCGTTCGTGCATCAGCTGATGCAGGATTTTGTAAATGGCGCGTTGTTTGTTTTGAATACGTTACATTGCCACTCACTGACTGTCAGAATGTGGCCTTCTTATAGGAAATGAACCATACTTAGCCGCATCTGCTTTGTTAGTTCAGACCCAGGTCCCCTTCACCTGGTTTATGTAGGTTCCAGTGAACATACCATAAGTCAATCTTGACAGCCTGCCGTGTGTCTGACCTACACACCTAAAACTAGCCCCACCGTGATGTCCCCGTTAATGACAGACGTAGCTAGAAATTTTGAGGTTAATAACTGTAACAAAATATAAATTGACCAAGAAAATGTGACTAATTTGTTTTTAAGGCATTTGAGGTACACAGTACTATTACAAGACGCCAGAGGGACGTACATATTTGAGTTTGTGAGGGATGGAGGCCTTAATAAAAATGAAAGAACTAAATATAATTTTCATTTATTCACACAGCTATTATTTACAACATTAAAATATCTATCTGCACTATTGCTCTTATTATTCTCAGTGAGTGCAGTAGTTGTTCATCTCATTTCTAATTAAAGAATTAAAATCCTTCTCAATGTGTCTATATTAGTTATAGTCACTTAATTCACACTCATTATTAACACATGTTTAGTCTTGCATGTTGCAATCATTTGAAACGCTTTACACTCATGCATTCTGTTCAGTAGTCCCGCCTGCCAATTACTCTTCACTGCAGTGATGCTTGCAGGCCGCAGATTTTACTCCCGCTGGTAACTTCCGTCGCTTTTCGTTGCTCTACTTGCTCGTCTTCTATTGTTTAAGTTTGCACAATCGCTTCAACTCTCAGCTCTCAAAAACTGCCGGCTCTGAGGCCTGTCACATTTTAAATAGTATTGGCTGCAAATATCTGGAAGGTTCGCCGCACCCTGAGTCACGCTGAGGGAGATTACGGCAATAACCAGTTCATTTATTCATAAATAACCTTATAAATTCAATCTGGAAGGTCAGGAGCACGCGAGATACGTAGAATTACGGTGTGGCCTTCACATACTCCTTTGCTCACACTGGACAGGCCAAGGGCAGCAAACCAAACCAGCTGTATGTAACAGTACATTATTAACTGCATACAATTTTAACGCCCCATCTGTTCAGGTTGCCTTCGGCAGATGGGCCTCATCAAAGCTTCCCTCACTAGGGACCAGAATGCTGGATTCCTGTTGATGGGAAGAGGTTGTGCAAGGACAGTCTTTGTATAGTCGAGACTGATAATAGCCCTCTGGGCTTTTGGTGGTGCTGCAGGGTGTATCACTGCTCAGTGCTCAGGTGTTCGAGCAGGTGGGAACTAATGTATCTCTGCCAAACTAGTCAATGGGTGGCCTTAGCAGGTGTGGTGGTGTATTTTATGTTCGGACGTTGCATCAATGGTGTAGGAGAGAAGTGGAGAGAGGGCACAAGGTACGTGAAAACACGATACAGTGACTCCTCCCTGGTAGTAGTTGACCGACGAAGTAGTAGCAGTCAACTGTGGGGCGTTTGAGGCGTTCAGTCTTGCAGTTTCCTCACGTCAGTTTGAGTACACCCTGCAGGCCTCTTGATTGAACTCCACAATCTCTCTGGCCAGGACCAAGGTCTTCCTGACTGCCTTCTACTGCCCAGCCCTATGGTACAGGATGCAGGAAGAGAGAAAAGTGGGTGTCCAATAGGGGCTGTGGATAGTGGAGTGAGCGGGATTATGACAGGCACTCAGGTCCTCTATGGTAAGGTTCCTAGGCAGTGCGTTTCGGGTTACCACCACTGCCAGCCCCCAGTAAGTACTCGGGTAGGGCGAGGTTATTGCCGGCACTCCAAGGTTGCAACAGAAGTTAAACACTCCTCTCCGGCAGTGACAGACAAGGCGGGGTTATCACCCAGGGCCCATACTGGATCCCTAAAGTCCCTTCACTAAAACATATTCCCTAAAAATAACTTTTTTCATTCTAAGCTTGTCGCCCTACGTAATGGGTGTTGTTTGCGTGGGTCGACATCTAAGCTTTCCCCCCAAGATGACTGGGAAGCAGGCATGGTCTTCTTGATAGGTTTATGGCTGTGAGTGATACTTTTGGCAAGTTAATTATGGCCCGCTTGGCACAAGGAGCAGCATTAGTATGTGCTGGCTTAGTTTCCACTTGGGAAGGTGTGTAACTGGACTATAACTCGGAGTCCAATTCCCTTATCTGCGGCTGAGGGCCGGTTTTAAGATGATGGTTTCTTTGGAGACGTGTGTAGCAGTGGCGAGATAGCATGCGGGATGAGTCAGAGTAGGCTTCTGCTTCCACTGGTTAAGCTAGTGGCAGTTCGCCTCTGCCGAGCTGCTTCCTCTCCCAGGAATATACCCGGTTGGCACACTGTTCACCCTCTACCAGGCCTCCAATCAATTTCAGCTAGTTCCCGTTTGGCTGCTTTATCTCTCCCAGTCCTATGGGGGTAGATAGTACAGGGAGGTGGACAGTGAGTGTACCGTAGGGGTAGGCACAGCCTGAGAGGAAGAATGGGTAAGCAGGTGGGTTGGGTTGGTAGGGCAGACTAGTCTCCAGCAAGTAACTTGATGGGTGGGATGTCACCGGCAGACCCAAGCACTTACAGAAGGTGACAATTGCTAGGAGAAGGACACCACTCATATTACTCAGGAAGGCAGGACATCACCATAGATCCAAGTATCACATAAAGATTGCTTTCCCTACAGGTGATAGGGGGCCACGGTGGCTTAGTGGTTAGACTACTTGCCTTCGATCAAGGCGAACCGGATTCAATCCTCGGCTGGTTCACTCAGGATTTTCACAAGTGGGAATCGTGTTGGACGATGCTGCTGGTCAGTGGGTTTTCTTGGGGATTTCCTGTTTCCCCTACCCTTTCATTCTGGCGCTACTCAGTATTCACCTTGCTTCACTCATTGGCTCTCAAGACCTCACTGTTAAGAGCCGCCCAATCTCTTCACTCACACTCACCCTGAAGGTGAGGTAGGAACAGAGGATGCAGTTTGTGCCTGCTCCTGCAAGAATTTCTGAGGTTTGTTTGGACAAAACAGAAAATAGCAGGAAGCAGGTTGAAAAAGAATAGTAGCTGTGATAGATAATCCAACCAAATCGGTTTGTGTCTGTTTATTGCAGAAATGGTAAACACACATAACCAGTCTGTACCCTGACTAGGGCCTGAAGGGCCGATTCTGGGATGCCAACCAGTGACGCCTAGTCTTGAGGGTGACCCCAGTGGTATGGTACTCGGACTGGTGGCTGAACGTACGTGGCTAGCTGGGTGGCTGTGAAGCACAGGTGGCTTTGGTGAGCTGGCGGGCAGCATTGCGTTGTAGACTAGAGCTGTGATAGCTATTAGTCGAATGTGAAGTCTGTCTACGTCCGGGCAGAGTGACGTTCAGCGAGAGCTGCAAGTACCTGCTAATGGTGGAAGAAGTCTGTACGGTTCTACAACAGTGTGTAATGATGCAGTTAATACTAGTTTAATCTGGACATTTTGTTAATTTACTTTTGTTTTGCGAGGAATTGTAATTGCTTATTAGTATTTGACATTTTGGCTGTGTCAGTATGTTTATCTGTCAGGTTTTTCCTTTCGAGTATGTTTTAGAAATTTGATTGTTTAACTTTTTTGGAGTTCGGCTGGTGTGGGAAAATGGTTGTAACAGGGTTCTCATATGAAAAAAAAAGTTAAATATAAAAACATTTGGTTATTTTTAAAACAATATATGAAATGTTATTTGCTTATTACATATATGTCAAGCAGTAGCACACGGCATTAGTTTATGTTGTAAATTTTTTCATGTGTAAAACTTAGTATTTGTTATTACGCCTGCAACAAAACAGAAGAATTTTGTATTTGACAATAAATTATTCAAAAAAAATAAAATGTAGAATAAATTTATTTGAGGAATATGTCATCACATACAATACGTACAAGATTAACAATGTTTGGTGTAATTATAAAATAAATAAATCTTGTGGTCTGGCACTCTTAAGCAGGCATGCAGAATCCAATAAAAATAAAATAAAAATAGGATGTATGAAAAAAATCATTGAGAATTATTTATTCCTTAAAAAAATTTTGCCTGAGATTATTGTGGTATCACCTCTTGACTGAGTAATTCTGTATTAGATTGTATTTGCCCTAATAGTCAAACACAGTTGCCTGCATTTTTGTGTTGCATTCATTTTTTGTGAATACATACTCATTTCTACTATTGGCAAGCTTAATTTATGGAAGATATATGACTGAATTTTGGTATTCTGGTGCTGCAATAATTTTGTAAAGAAAAAAGTGTGGAACTTGTATTGTGTGGTTGCTGCATGGCTAGCTCTGGCATTCTAGGTTCAGTTCCAGTTGTAAAACTTAACAGGCACTGCCATTTGCTGGTGGGTGTACTTGGGGTACTGCCCTTTAGTTATGTATAGTGAAATCCAAATGAGAAAATAATGCGCAGAAGACCAAAACATGTCGGGGGAGTCCATTGCCCTTGCACAAAGGGGTGGAATTATTCAGTTCAGTAGCTACGGTGGCTGAGAGCGGTCAGAAAGCAGCTGTTCCGTGCGCATGCGTATCACCTGTCGAAAAATGTAAGTCGTGCAGCAGGGTATTTAACAGCGTGGTAGTAGAGAGCAATGTTATCATTTTGATGTATACAGCGCCAGCAGTGTCACGTGGTTTCCCTCCCTCCAGTGGCAGGTGCTCAGCAGAGACTTCCCTTACACTGCCTGCCCTACCTTCCCTCGCCCCNGTGAAAAACGTAAGTCGTGCAGCAGGGTATTTAACAGCGTGGTAGTAGAGAGCGATGTTATCATTTTGATGTATACAGCGCCAGCAGTGTCATGTGGTTTCCCTCCCTCCAGTGGCAGGTGCTCAGCAGAGACTTCCCTTACACTGCCTGCCCTACCTTCCCTCGCTCCAAGCTGCCCGAAGATTATTTCCTCATTTAAACTTTTTTATAGTTGCTTCATCTCCATCTCACTTCACTCGCATTGGTAGGCAACAGTACTTGTCCCGATTCCACAGTGTTGACGGTCCAAAGGACCCTCTGTCTGAAGCAGCTGAATCGCTGTTGGCTTTTGAATCAGCATAGGATGACTTCCTTCCTCATGTGGCAGGCACGTAGTAGATGGCCAGACAGGAAGGTGCATTTGTATGACGGTTTACACAGTATTTTTCTTGACACTGTCACATGAAATTTCATTGTAACAGTTAAAAAATTATTTTTGCTGATGTAAGAAATAGAAAAACAGCATGTTGTACGCACATGTGCACACAGTATATGCACCACATATAGACATGCAAGCATGCATACACATAATTTCTTGCACAGTTCAATCATTCAACCATATCTGTAAGTACTAACTTTTAGTAATATTGAAATACATGTTAATACACAGTATAACTCTGAAATTTAAGTTAAGTCATAAAATAAAACTAAATTAACAAAAATATTATATTTTATTACTAAAACTGTAATTATTTCTTATGACCAATTGTAGTCTGAATATTTATGTAAATTACTGACCAAAGAGAATACACATTGCCTAGAAATTTCAACATTTATACCAGAAAATGGTTGAATAGTAAAACCATTTTAGAAAGATTTCCTGCTTAGTAAGTTTACTTAATTTTGCTCATGGTCTGTAAACACTAAGCAAATTGGTACTTCTTTGAAGTTTTCTGGGTTAATAAGCATAAATTCTAATCACTTTAGAAACTTTTTATTGCAGTTAAGCATTTAAATGCTATATATTACAAATTTTACGTGAATACATGTTTAAATATGCATTTCTGTTAACTGCTTATTGGGTTTGTAGAAATAAAAACAACACAGAAATCTTACATTTTTAAAATGAAATTGAGCAAAAAATAAAACCATAAAAATCTTGCCCCTAACTATTAGTACCTCTGTGTTTTACTGTGTTAAGGAGCTGAGTATTTTCCGTCTCATATAACTTGGCAAGATTATGACAGTCAGTGAGTGGCAACTTGACGTTTACGAAACAAACAAAGTGCCATTTACAAAATCCTGTATCAGCTGATGCACAAACAAGCAAACATTAATATTACGTTCTGAGTGCACTGCCGACACACATCAGACAAGCAGAAAATACGCTATAAGAAAGAGTTCCTAGATTAATTAATACATTTTATTTTATGTGGTCACAAAATAGTGATTGTTTAAGTTACAAACTAAACTTCGTGATAAAGTAGTAATGTATAGGTGTTCAAAATGAAATGCACAGTAAAACAATCTGTACCCAAATGAAACACAACTTCAAAACCTTGAGAGTTCTTTCGAATCCATGCTTTCCATGCATGCTTGATATTAATTCCAAAAGCATACAGAAATATTGCATGGTATTGTTGTATTATTTTTTCTAGTAATTTGACTAAATATATTTTAAATTCGTGTCGTTTTGAGCCAGTAATAGAAGAAAAGTCAACCTTTAAAAAGACGGGATCAAGAGGCAGGCCAACGTCCTGCTATCTGTTGAGCTCACAACTCGCCCTGCCATGCCATGCCATGCCATGCGCGCCATATGTTTGCTCTTACCTGAAGCACGACCAGCCACAAAAAAATCGCTTTCGTGTTCAAATAACAAATTTACGAACCGATACCAATAGTTTTATTGTTCCACGTACTCTGCATAATTTTTAAGGTAACATATATTTCGTGTGCAACGATTTTGATTACTAGTAATTTCTATTGGGCCGGTAATCATTCTTCTACATCCAATAATTGCCATGTTGTTCTCCCGCAAACCCATTTAATTGTTTCCGTGTTGTTATTATATTGTATTAATAAAACAAAGAAAGTAGGACATGCATGAAAAGTTTTTAAGCAATTCTTACTTTTTTCTACGTCACATATTTCCAACTTGAACCGTTTAGTATCAGTAATAGCAGAATTACTGCTTTGCAATAGTCGTTGGTGAGTTGTTGGCGAATGAAAGTGCGTTGTCAATCAAGTTTCCCGAATTACTTTTAGTTCCTACATTAGCTATGACGTCCAAAGTGTGGTAAGAACTAAAACTACAGTCTCACCAACTTTAACCCAAATTCGCTGTCTCTGACAAATTAAAAAAGAGTTAGCAAATATTTAATTTTTTGCAAGGTTTTATATTTTTACTTTTATAACCTACAAATTTTTTTAGATAGATGTCAGTCTAAAATACCTTAAGATTTGTTTAGTGATACAGTACAATGGCAAGAGGATTAGCTGACATTGATAAAATATACAGCCTCCAGGTGATGGCGAAAGGATACATAAACAAAAAGTAAACATTGACCCTACCTTCGTCGAACTGTCAAAATCTTACCAAGTTACATGAGACAGAGAATACTTATTTCCAGCATGCTGAGGATAGCAGTGGCATATTTCTCTCCTGCATGTCAGCAGGAATACTTATCACAGCAAATAAAGGTTGTTTTTCGGCCTGCCTCCTATGTGCTGAATGAATAATTTAATCTAATCTGGTACAACCTGCCCTATTATATATATGTACACATATATATAATATATATATTTATTAAACTCATGAACGGGAAAAATGTGCCCTGTTGTCAGTGTTGTCATGTTTACTAAGCATTAGCATAATGCAATTTACATCAAATGTTTCTTGAGTGCTCCTAACAGCCGTAGTTCATCACAGATCTGTTTCTAAATGCAGCACTATACAGTAGTGTTTGTGTTGTTACAGGGTGGCACAGAGAACATAGAAATTGCAAGAGCACACTACTGTTTGGCTCTGAAAATCAATCCTAACAACATACGTGCTTTATATGGATTGTTTATGGTAAGTTTTCTTTGATGTCATACCATATTTTATTCTACTGTCCAAGTTATTCTATATTAATTTGGGGAAAGCCCGTAACTATAAAATTGATTAAATCTAAAATATGCACTTTCAAATTTTGTTCTAATGATAAGTAGTGTTATATCTGTCTCTTCTTTTATTAGTAGAATTTTGGTGTGTTTCAATATATCAGAATTTTTTTCCAGTGTGCTACAAATATTGCATTAAATCCAAAAACTACCCCAGTGAAGAGGAAGGGTGCCAGTAAACTTGCCAAATGGGCACTGAAAGAACTGAACAGCAGGTAAGGTGGTTTATTTTTTTTACAGCAGATAAATTCAAACCATTTTTAAACATTATTGTGATGGGCGAGTTTGATTTTTACAGCTTCGAGTCGAGTCAAGTTGTGTGATACTTGAGTCTCGTCCAGTATAAAATTATAACAATTGAGTTTGCACCCTAAATATAAATGTGTGTTGCAGGGGTGGAGTGGGAGGGTAGCTTTCAGGCTAGTCTGTCAGCATTCTGCCTGGTGAGCAGACAAGCAGTTCACATTTAAAGTTTATGTTAATAGTTTGGTCTTTGTACATAGGTTTTTAAAACAATAATTACATGAGAGCCGTATTTATGCATATTTCTGTTGATGGTGTGACGCGACACGAGATAAAGAGGCCTTTCATGTTTAAAGTCAGTCATATGGTTGTATGTAAATGTATTGTGCTGAGACACTACCCGTCGGCCCNTAAGTCGTATGGTTGTATGTGAATGTATTGTGCTCAGACACTACCTGTCGGCCCCACAGGCTGCAAGAGAAATCGTTTTGCCGGGAAGCAAAATGGTCTAAGTCACAAATATAATGCCACCCGTTTCTGAGGTCAAAAAATATATATTTTTTATGTTGGTTGTTTTGAATATATTACAATACCGGTAGCCTACATGCATGCATTGTGACAAAATATGATAATGTGAATACTTTATCGCTACAGGGAAGAACACATAAGGGTACATTTTGGTCATCAGAAAATAGCTCTAAGTTCTTTGCAATAAAAATGATGGCTTTACTTATTTATTTACATTTATACTCTGACAGATCCCATCTACTTGACACTCGAGATATATAGACTGTTAAGTTAATAAACACATTCTATACAGAAGTNATAGACTGTTAAGTTAATAAACACATTCTATACAGAAGTAGTCCTATAAAGTTTACATTTCAAATACAATGTGTATGCACCGACAAAAAAATATAATCTCACAATATGAGAACAAAAAAAATCAGTGTAATGTATTATGGATAGGGCCATGGACTTTTCGCAATCGCGAATTAACGACGATAAATGAGAAATCGTCACAAAATTTAGTTTTTATGCTAAATATGGCATATGGGACTTTAATGCACTAAAAAGCCACATTTTCCAGTAAAATTTTGTTTACAGTATTGCAAAGCAAANAATAAAAATGATGGCTTTACTTATTTATTTACATTTATACTCTGACAGATCCCATCTACTTGACACTCGAGATATACAGACTGTTAAGTTAATAAACACATTCTATACAGAAGTAGTCCTATAAAGTTTACATTTCAAATACAATGTGTATGCACCGACAAAAAAATATAATCTCACAATATGAGAACAAAAAAAATCAGTGTAATGTATTATGGATAGGGCCATGGACTTTTCGCGATCGCGAATTAACGACGATAAATGAGAAATCGTCACAAAATTTAG
This sequence comes from Clitarchus hookeri, assembly GCA_002778355.1. Taxonomy (NCBI): domain Eukaryota; kingdom Metazoa; phylum Arthropoda; class Insecta; order Phasmatodea; family Phasmatidae; genus Clitarchus; species Clitarchus hookeri. Next base: position 726,479 of record NQII01000532.1, on the reverse strand, counting down.
TTTTTATGCTAAACATGGCATATGGGACTTTAATGCACTAAAAAGCCACATTTTCCAGTAAAATTTTGTTTACAGTATTGCAAAGCAAACACGCACTCACATTTTAACACTAGGTGGCGAAATACCGATTCCTGCATGTATAGGCTGAACATTTTTACAAGAAAAAAGACTACAGAAAGTGGGGTGCAACTTATTTACGAGATATTGGCATTTAAAAAAAAATTTACCCCCAAAACATGTTCAGAAATTCAACATACAGTACATTTTAATGTTTTAACTTAATTTCTTAGGGGGTAGAAAAATGTGAACAAATGAATAGCTTTTCACTCGTGCAATAATTTGTTCACTCGTGTTCATAAACAAAATATCCTTCATCGCGCACACTTAAAATGTAAACATGATTGAGCTCAGCCATAGATGCCGCACATGAAAAAATAATTACGCTGCTGTACAAGAGAAAGATATCTTACGTAGTTCGCACGCCTGCCGCCGCACCGCAAGTCCACATTGATAGATGCCATTTTGTGTAACATGTTGGCGTGTTTTTGCTTTCTCAAGTCACGATACCATCTGTGAAAAACTATACGTGGGACGTATATTTGTAAACAGTAATGTTGAGTTTGTATAAATCCCGCGAAGACCAAGTAATGGACCTGTGATAATAAGTTAACATATAAATAATAAATAAACTGATTTCACTGCAAAAAGCCAGTGGAAATGCAGTTCACACTCACTAAAGTTGCTCAGAGCTCTGTTTTTAGGTTTTTCTTTTTTGGTGACAAAGGGAAGGATCTATATGTCCGTTAAGCGTACAATTTCTCTAAAAATTTTTTGTACAATAAAAACGAGATCTTTGTTAACTTGTGACTGTGAATTTGTGGGTTTTCAGGGGTCAGAGTGATTCAAAAAGTTAGATTTGATCTTAACAAGCGCATGGATCTTAAAGTCAATTCACTAGAACCATCTGACTGTATTTAAGGGGCCTTCTTAGAATTCTTATCTGTCTCGTTATAAGCATTTGTGTGTGTTCTAATTTAAAAAAAACAATGGAATATTTCAATATAAATCTTTTTTCTGGACGGAAAGGAGAGTTGATATTTTGTTGCAAATTCATAAATTTGGTTAATATAACATAAATGTGGGCATTGATAAGTATCAATAGTCAGCAAAAGTTGCTTTAACTAGCCTTGTTTACTATATTTATTCTCCTGTAAAATATCGTTTTAAACTGTAGCACCAATGCTGTGACTTTTCTGAACAGATTGCTGTATTCAAGGAGTCACTGCTTAAAATTCTGAGGAAACGTGNTAGCACCAATGCTGTGACTTTTCTGAACAGATTGCTGTATTCAAGGAGTCACTGCTTAAAATTCTGAGGAAACGTGTGCAAAGCTTGTTTATGCTAGTTTCCATCGTCGTCGTAATGCTTCTCATGGCAGGACATGACCTTGAGGCTTTTGAAAAATTTTACTTAGGGGTCTCTAAACAATCATAATGTGTAATTTAGGCACTGAAGACGTGCAAAAATGGCCTAACTAAAATGTTTAAGCAATTTTTGTCAAATAGGGACTGGGGATGGGTCTGAAACTTTCCAAATTGAAATGACTACTCCGAAGTAATGACAATTTTTCTAGGAACCATGAACGGGTCATAATCTTGAGAGTTAACTCTATACTAATTTTTTCAGGGTTCATCTTTATGCTGTATTGAACAATGTGCTNCGGGTCATAATCTTGAGAGTTAACTCTATACTAATTTTTTCAGGGTTCATCTTTATGCTGTATTGAACAATGTGCTAAGAGTATTAAGTAAAACCAATTTTATTTTCCAGGTATGAAGAGAAACAAGTACCGGTAACACCAATGGCTGCTCTAGAAGCATTGATAAATGCAGTCCACATCACAGCATCTTAAGATTCTACGAATCTCCAGAAAGCATTGTTAAGTTTAGGGTCCTCTTCAGGATTTTTGTAATTGGACTCCCACGTTTGTTTTATCACCTCATATTTCAGAGTTTGTGTCAACTTCACCTACAATGCAGATGCACACATGGTGTGAATATTTATGTGATTACTAAAAATGTTACAATGTTCCAATTATTTGTTCAGTATTCGTATTTATGTTGGTGTTCAAATGTTTGCTTAGTTCATATTGTTGTGAATTATTTAAATATATTTCCCGTTATTTTAATTTCTCTATTAGTGTTACCTCCAGCAATATATGCACAGACGTAACTAAATAATGAAACACAGCTTTAATATCTTGAAAATATCCCGAATTCGTACAAACTGCATACGGGGTATGTATTAAAAAGTTCTCTTTCGTAGCAAAATACCCAGTCTGCATGTTAAACTTCAGTTAATTCAAAACCCCACATAATATGTAATTGTAAGTAAAATTTCCTTGAAGCGTACATAAAATTCAGATGATTTACAAATGCTGCTGTAAGTGGCTGCCTTATGCATCCGCTCAAGCCACAGCAGGCAGCTGGCTGCACAGAACAAGCAAAAGTTGGCACCTCCTGTCCCTCTTATCCTGCCCACAGACAAATAATTCCCACAGTCCGCCCTTTTCTGTCTTACTTGTCCCCCATCTTGTTTTCCAACCCGATCGTTGTTATTTATGGGAGTAATGAGAGGTACAGAAGGTTGTGTCAAAAATAGATTTTCACGTGGTGCCATGGTTTTTATTCTTGTTTTTTACATTTGCGATAACATCAGTGAAATTAAGCAAAAGAATGGTGCAAAAGCTACTAATTGAGAAAAATTAGAAATATTGTTTTTTTTACCAGTGTACAGTAATCTTTCGTGTATACCATGCAACATAATTTTTTTGTAATAACTTTTAGGAAAACAGTATTTTTCCTGAACGAAGGAAAACAGTATTTTTCCTGAACGAAATTGCGTTAACAATTGGTCGTGTCCTGCTGAGTATTTCATAGGGATGTGTCGGTTCCACCTTTTTACCGGTTCTTGGTTCTGTTCCGGTTCTCGGTTTTTATATCAAGTTTAAAAAAACTCTGGAACTTTTTAAAAATTTGGCTTACCTGAGATGTGTGTATTTTGGTAGAAATGAAATTGTATACCCCATTTTCAATGAATGAATATTTGGTGTGTTTTTAAGTTTGACTTTAATTTCGACTNTAGAAATGAAATTGTATACCCCATTTTCAATGAATGAATATTTGGTGTGTTTTTAAGTTTGACTTTAATTTCGACTTGCCCCAAGAAATCAGTTTTTCACACAATTAAAACTTTGCAACTCTACCAATTCTCATGATGTAGTCTTGAATTTCACTGTATTTAGATTCATGTCACACCCTCACTACATTACGTGACTTAAGATTTTTTAATTTATTACATTATTTGTAAGTTTGGTTTACGGTACACAATCGAGTCATCCAGCGTGCATTGTGAAGATGTCAATAAATCGTGCAAAGACATTGAAACTGTCTTGAATACACATTTTGCTTAGGGATACTTTGTGATTTAAAAAAATCCACATTTCGAGATTGGTTTACTTCCACTTCCATCGTGTGCGTACATTGAGTTTCTTTTTGTTAGTTAATGCCGGCCAGTCTTTGTTGCGAGTAGCGTTTCTTGCGAGATTAGGTTATGTAGTTANAGTTTCTTTTTGTTAGTTAATGCCGGCCAGTCTTTGTTGCGAGTAGCGTTTCTTGCGAGATTAGGTTATGTAGTTAATCTTGTTTATATTTGTCGTGTTTATGATGTCGCAGCAGTGCAGTACTTGTAAGCACTAGAAAACGATTTCCGCAAAATCATATTCAGAGGAATTTACGCATATTCTCGTGAAGGTAAAAATAATGCATATTGTGTTGCGTGCCGTTGTGATATTTCTCTTGCTCACACCGGCAGGAACAACATGTATAAACATTGCCAATACAAAAAACATATCAACAGTGTAAAGTGCATCAATTCAAAAAAATTATATTTCCGATACTTCTGAATGCAGAGTAACTCGTGCTGAATGTTTGTTCATGTCATTTATTGTGGAACATCATTTGCCTATTAGTTGTGCTGATCACACCGGTCCGTTGTTCAAGAAAATGTTTCTGGACAGCGAGATTCCGCAGGACCAGAACTCAGCAAGAACGAAAAGAAGTGCCTTAATGGGCGAAATGGGAAGCACGCATCTAATGTTCAGATTTAAAATGTGACCTTTTTTTTGACGGACTGGAATAATTAAGGTAATGCAAAACTCTACCCAACAGTGGTTACTTTTTACAAGAAGAAATCTGAAATTGAGAGTCATTTCTTGTTCGTGCCCGTTTTAGAAGGCAATTTGACGGGTTTAAACATGTAAATATATCTTAATTGTTTTTTTTTTTNTTCTTGTTTGTGCCCGTTTTAGAAGGCAATTTGACGGGTTTAAACATGTAAATATATCTTAATTGTTTTTTTTTTTGTGTAGTAGTATGTCAAATGCATTGAAGATACATAATAATTGTGACCATTATGTTTTGTGTTAANGTTTTTTTTTTTGTGTAGTAGTATGTCAAATGCATTGAAGATACATAATAATTGTGACCATTATGTTTTGTGTTAAAAGTGTAATTTTCAGCGTAGATTTAAATTAAACTTCATCAAACTGAGGAATAGACTAGTCCTATTTAGTAAAGGAATTTTGAGCTGCACAGTATGCAGGCTAGTTTTTTCGAATTTTTGCCACTGATTGTTGTAAATGTTTATATGAATAATATAGTTATATTGCATTTATGCAAACTGGTCTAATTTCCATAATTAGCAAATTTATTTGAGCACGTTAATGGTACTTAGTTCTAAAGCCAAATACCTCAAATTAAATATCCACAAGATTTTGGATTCCTGAATTTTGGCAGCTTTGCAATAAAAATCTTCTTAACCTCGAAGCACTCCCAGGTGTTTTGTTTATGCCATAGATGCGTTACTAATTTGTAGTGACTGTAGTTTCCACTGATGGCGTATGAACAGTTTGCATGGATGCCATTTTCCCACAATTGACGTCTCGAGTAGTTCATTGCAATGATGGTAGTGTCACTAGCGTCGATAGCATGGGAATCCCCTGCATAGTACACACACCAGGAGTCTGCTAAATCTACAGCAGTTTCTTTTAGTTCATNTCGATAGCATGGGAATCCCCTGCATAGTACACACACCAGGAGTCTGCTAAATCTACAGCAGTTTCTTTTAGTTCATGGCCGACAGTCATGTTTACTGTAGCAAAATTAGTGTTTGCATAACTTTTGCTATTCAGAATGTACCTTCGGTTCCAGTTCTCAAGGCTAATAACTGGTGGAAATGTCTTGGATGTTGGCCTAGGTTGGGTAGGGATCTTACATAAAACTTATTTCACCACGCAAATATAAAAAAAAAAAATATCTGTTTGGAAAATACTTAAATTAAATAACTCGTATGCTAAAAGCCAAAACATTGTGACTGCACTGAACTGTCATGGTAATGTAAAAGCCATTAAAAGAATGCCAGCAATTGGGGTGGGCAGGTGGGTGGCTCTTTCTCTCTCTCTCATGCAGTGGAGTGCTGGAATGTGACACTCCACTCATCCCAAAATATGTGTCCCCTCTTCCCTCCTTTCCAGACTCCGGACAATAAACTTTTCTCTTTATTTCTGCCACATCAAATCGCCATTCATTTGACTGTTTCCAATAATTTCATTGGCATATTTTACAGCGGACAACTGAAAACTTCACAGTGCAAGCAGTACGCAAACTTCTGGCATTCATAAGCAACACACTTTTTGCTGGTGTGTTACTGAAGCACTGAAGGGAAACACTGGTAACATGAATGCACNNGGGGGGGGGCAGAAGAGGGTGTTGAGAAGGAGAGGAGTGATTGTGAAAGAGAGGAAAATGAGAGGAGGAATAACTGACAGTTCTTCTACTCTGTGCAATCCTCCAAGTATCTCCCAACAGTTTATAGCTACTGTTCCGCCTTTCCCTTGAAATATTTTTCCCCCCGTCTATAATGCATACTTCAGAATTATTTATCTTTATTATGAAAATAAAAATGCTTCACTATAATGACTACTGTATGGTAATAAGGGAAACTGATAAAAATGAGAGGGATAAGATTGATATTGCACAAGCGTGTGGCATCCTGCTTTAAAAGCTGTTAAAGGGGGAAACCTTCCCTATCATATTGCATTTTTTGTTTTTCTAGCTTGTTTATGTTTTTAAAAAGAAAATTCCTTAAGTGTCCCTATACCAAACTAGCTATTGACCTTGCACAGTAGTACAAGCATAACGACTAAACTACGAATTCATAATTACATGTTTGTACTGCTGCGCAATAACTATCTCTTTAAGAATTTTCTTTTTTCAAAACGTATATAAGTTAGAAAAACCAAGAATCCAATATGGTGGGGAGGTGCTCCTTAACTGAAACATTAGGCTTCAATTATTTATGACTGNCCAACAGTTTATAGCTACTGTTCCGCCTTTCCCTTGAAATATTTTTCCCCCCGTCTATAATGCATACTTCAGAATTCTTTATCTTTATTATGAAAATAAAAATGCTTCACTATAATGACTACTGTATGGTAATAAGGGAAACTGATAAAAATGAGAGGGATAAGATTGATATTGCACAAGCGTGTGGCATCCTGCTTTAAAAGCTGTTAAAGGTGGAAACCTTCCCTGTCATATTGCATTTCTTGTTTTTCTAGCTTGTTTATGTTTTTAAAAAGAAAATTCCATAAGTGTCCCTATACCAAACTAGCTATTGACCTTGCACAGTAGTACAAGCATAACGACTAAACTACGAATTCATAATTACATGTTTGTACTGCTGCGCAATAACTATCTCTTTAAGAATTTTCTTTTTTCAAAACGTATATAAGANCTGCTGCGCAATAACTATCTCTTTAAGAATTTTCTTTTTTCAAAACGTATATAAGATAGAAAAACCAAGAATCCAATATGGTGGGGAGGTGCTCCTTAACTGAAACATTAGGCTTCAATTATTTATGACTGAATAACATCACGTGGTAACGTTTGGCCACAGGTAACTAAGGTATTGAGTATGTCTCTTTAACAGAATCAGGCAACTACCACTGCCAGTTTGGATATTGTGCAGTTGTTCCATGCAGAGGACACTGATAACAAGAGAGAAGGCTAGAGTGAGAGTGATTAATCTATCATATTTTTGAGATCACGAAATACACTTCTTTAACTTTCCTGCTAACACTTAAAATTGCTGTTTACGAGGCGGCTCGTGGTGTGCCGCCAAGTTTAAATGAAATCAATTTTACTTTAAAAGGGTGCTTGATTTATTTCCGTAGTATCTGCTTATGAACGGCATTCATAAAACTTTTTATGTCCAAAGACTAGTTTCTATTGTCAATTTCTTGAAATTGAAAATTATGAACACAGTTATTTCAATGTGTTGAAGACTATGCAGCATACAGTTTTTAAACCATAAAAACACAGGGTTGCCACGGAATATCAGAGGTGGCACCACCTTGAAATGTAAACGAACAAGTAAAATTTTTTTCTCTTATATCCTCATAACTTTGGTGGGGCTGCTAACTTACCTCTGCCGTGGGCCGAGTGCTCACCGGTGAAGTTCCCAGGTGTGGTCTCCCAACCAGGCTGGTTGGCGGCGGTGGCGTCAGTTGGGTGGCTCCGGCGAGTGGCTGGCTCTGCAGGGGCAGGCAAGCGTCCAGCCCACTGTTGGCAGCTGGCTGCGGTGATCCGGTGTCGTCGGCGGCTGGTTAGACGCCCAGTACCAGGGGCAGGCCTAGGCGGAGGTACTGGACGATTGGGTGAGCAGCTCCGGGGATCTTCTCCAAGGGGCCAAACAAATTAAGGAGGGAACTGAGAGGTGAGGCCTCAACAGTTGACGGGTGGCATGAGCTCGTTATCAGGGGGTTAAGCAGTGCCTGGTTCTTGGCGAGGATAGCAGCTGCCCTTCTGTCGCTCCACTTACTTCCCCTTCTGTGGGCGAACGGAATTTACAGGGTAAAGGTGCTACAGTTCACATCTGTACTGGGATGGCAGGCAATGATACCCTAACTAAGTGTAACCCTGAAGGGGTAGATCCCTCTTTGCCAGGTCTGGTACTCCTTCTGGCGGGTCTATACGTGATGGATGGCGTGGGTTCTGACAAGGGTGATCTAGCCCCTCGTTGTGTCTCTTACTAGTGGTCATGGCGCTACCGTATGTGCGCACCAGTTACCTTTGCGTACCTGGTCCACAGTATGGGTGGCCGTCTAATGTGTAGTGTGTCGGGTGACGTACATCAAGTCCTTTTTAGGGGACAGGCAGCAGTCCTACTCTAGTTTCGGAAAATCACTTCACAAACAGCGGTTCCCNACATCAAGTCCTTTTTAGGGGACAGGCAGCAGTCCTACTCTAGTTTCGGAAAATCACTTCACAAACAGCGGTTCCCTGCCGCTCCTTTGTGGTGCGACACTTACCAGGGAGGACTACGTACAGTTCACACAAGAAGGAACAGATGGCAGTTAGACTATAGAAGTCTTTATTCCGTCCATAATAGAACACGGTGACCCGTACTCTCCTGCTGTAAATTAATGCACTGGGTTAACTTACGAAAGGTGAAGGAGCCTGTCAGCTTGAAGAGTCTGCGTGAAGGGTGAGCAAGAACAACTGTACCCTAACTGAAGCTATGTTGTCCTAATGGAACTTAAAGGGAATATGGGGTGTTGTGGATTGACGGCAAGTGTCAAGTTTGGAGGGGTGGAGGCGATGAATTCGGGGCTGCAGTGCGTGCAGAAGTCCAGCGTTGGTCACGGGTGATAGCTGGGCGTTTCCTCACGAGGCGGAGGAGAGCAGACAGAGCAGAGGCAAGCTGCTGGTATTAACTGCCGTTCTGTGGCGGTGCAGGGCTCTGTATTCTCCTGGCCAGGGGGCGTCTCGGGTTCCTTTGGCCGTTGGGCGATTCTGGCGGGGTGGCTCCTTCCTTCGTGGGCGGTGCTGCACTGGCTACAATCTCTCATGGAATGCTGGAAATGGAGAAGTTGCCTGGTGTGCAGGCGGTATCCACCGCTCACTTAGGGGCAACTATCTTGCCTTGCTGCTTGGTCTCCCTTCTCACGGGATTCTGTTAGGC
>NQII01000532.1:675048-715051 GCA_002778355.1 Clitarchus hookeri | reverse complement strand
CTGGTGAATGTAGAAATTTTATCAAGATTATTCGTAGCTCAAAATAGCAGCATCTACCATCACTAGTTTCAAAGCACATGGTTTTGCCAGAAAATGTTACATAATACATTTTACCGAGGAATTATTATTTGCAAAGAAGTTTTCTTTTGTAATTAAAAGTAAAAGTGGTTTTTTCCCATAAAGTTGGTGTTTAATTGTATGTGGTGTAAAATCAACATTGATTTTAAAACAAAATATTAATTTAACTCAAGGGACAGCATCTTCATGGATAAAATAAAGCCCAGAAGCATACACTTAACCTCCCCATGTCGCCAAAAATTGTTTGAATATCAAGCAACTTGTATTACCGAGCGTAAAGTTTCTGTTTCATAAATTGAAAACACACAGGAATGGAACTGCACACTATGCATTTATCACAGTCTCTTTCGTGAATGGATCGTTAATAAGTCGAAAGCACAAGATCGAAATCCGATAAGGTAAACAGCACTGTGATTCAATAAATACGGTGTAAGTAGGCCGTCAACAATCCATACAATCAGTTCCAGTTGCAATGCAAACTCGAAAACAAAATGAAAAGCTGAAATCAAATTCATAACAGCTATATCATAAAATTTATCCAAAAGCCAAAAAGACTGCACGCACAATAACTAAAATGGCAAAGCGATCATGAGACTAGGGTTGGGTCGGGAAAGATTTGGGCGGCTCTCAACGAGGTCTTGAGCTCCAATGAGGGTGAAATTAGGCGAGAATGGAGCAGCGCCGGAATGCAATGGTGGGGCGATTGGGAGATTCCCGAGAAAACCCACTGACCAGCAGCATCGTCCGGCAGAATTCCCACTTGCAAAAATTCTGAGTGAAAGAGACTAAGGGTTAAAAGGGGAAAGATGGGGTGTGTAACTAACGTTAATGGCAAGTTTTGTTATGCACACCATCATGAGAGATAAATTGGCAAAGCAAGAGGTGTGAGAAGAGGGGGTGGCTTGTAGTACGAAGCTTCCCTTTGTGATGTCACATGCCGTGCACAGGGCAGACTAAACTCTGGGTGTCTGGCGGCATGATCACTCCAACCACCACTGCTACATTTTGACAGATTTTTGTTTTTCCCCCCATATTGGTGCATATCAATTAAGAGTAGCGACATAACCCATATATTATATTGCTATGGACTTTAAATTTCATTATATAGTTTCTTACATTTTTGCAAGGATTAAACTTTTTCGTTATTTTGCAATTTACTGATGGGCCCTGAAAATGGCCATGGGTCTCGAAAACTTCAGCCGAGTCGAACTACTACCAAAGATAGGCTTGTCATCTGAGTCAAGTTTTTTGCCAGAATGCATCGAGCTACTGAACATCCAAGTCGAGTTACTGTGTATTTAGGTTATAAACGAACAAATATTTGCACCTAACAATCACTTTTCATGTTTACTTAACCATTGAAGTTGTGTCATAATAATGGCAAAACTGCTACATGCATTGAAGCTTGGTGGTTGTTTGTGATTTTCGGAACTGATAAACATTGATGAGTCATGACACGCCACTTCCTCTTTCTTGCCACCTGAATGGCGGCAGCAGATACAGTCTCAGAATGACCAAATACATACAACCATACAACAACGTATTTAAACATGAAAAGTCTCTTTATCTCACGGCACATCACACCTTCCACAGAAATATGAATAAATACGGTACATTTACCATTATTTTTCTCATAATTGCTATTTTATAAACGTACACATAAAAAAAAGAACTCTTGACAAACAAAAACTTTTAATGTGAACTGGTTGTCCGCTCATTCAGCAACATGCATACAGACTAGCCTGAAAGCTACCCTCCCACTCCACTCCTGTTATTTTATTTTTCTATCAGCATCAAGTGGCTAACATTACTGTTCCTTTAATACCTACCATAGTCATTCACTCATCGGCGGGAGGGAAAAGGCAGAGCTGTGAATCTTTTAACCATGCAAATTATTCTTATTGGCGGAAACTAGTCCCAAACTTTTTTCTTGGTAAACCATGACTATAAGTGGAGGGGGAAGTTATAGTCCATTCACGGTTACTTACAAGTCCTCCTAGGATATTCCTCTGCTTCATGCAAATAAAGCTTAACCGAGTCAAGAAAATTAGGCTACACCAAAAGGACAATGCACACCACATTTGTGCACACTCAGTGTAATAATATTATTTTGCATAAGAACTATCTCTTACTAGGCATTACTTACATGCCAATTTTCTCAATTTTTATTCATTTTAATTATAAATAAAATATTATAACTTGTGGATAATATATAAGTTAAAGTGCAGTTTAACCAAACACAAGGTATTTTTTTTTAACATTAACACAAGTATAGAATGCTTGTGATGTATTTAGTTATTTGCTAAATATGTCTTACGTCATACATGGGGTATTTTTCAAAGGTTTGATTTAAAAGTGCGAAGAAACTGCAAATAGACTATGTAAGGGGCAGGCATTATACCAGTGTACATAGGTACAATTTACATTTATGGTGCAAACTCTATTTAACTGGAAAATTTTATACTGAACTATACTTGACTCAAAACTGTAAAAATAAAACTCGCCCGTCACTGTGTATTTCATTTTAAAAACATGCAATTTTTTGATACAGTAGCAACATTCAGTATAATTAGTAATTCAAAACCCAATCCTCTGATTTTTTTCCCCTCAAGATTCCACTTGGCACTTATTGAGTTTCATAGCACTCAGTAATCTGTGCTTACACATTACTTGTGACAAAGTGGTATAACATGCCCTTCCAGGATACCACTTTATCCAGAAGACATATTTATATTAAATTACATTAATATTTCAGTAACAAATCCTCAAATTTTCCCGTAAGGAGCCACTGAAAATTAATTTTGCACTCGTTAAAACTTAGCGGCACTCAATATCTAAACAGTTTTGAAGACAAGATGTTGCCTCAACTTTGGCTTACCTAGTGTGGGTGGACTCTGTAGCTTCCCCCTACTCCCCCCCCCCCAAATGGCAGGAAAGCTGGGTGCAGGACGGGTCTGTGTCTGCTGTTTGACTAAAGCCCGNCAGCACTCGATATCTAAACAGTTTTGAAGACAAGATGTTGCCTCAACTTTGGCTTACCTAGTGTGGGTGGACATCTATAGCCCCCCAAATGGCAGGAAAGCTGGGTGCAGGACAGGTCTGTGTCTGCTGTTTGACTAAAGCCCGTTGTGCCAGTGGAGATGTGGGGTCTAGCCTGCGTGCGAACTGGGGATAATGTCTATATGGAGAGCCACTCGTGCGGCAGTTGGTGGTCGTGTGATGGCAACAGTCTTCTTTGGAGGCGTGGGTGGCAGAGGTGAAATTGCTCGTGGTGTGTGCCACAATAGATAAAACTGCAAGCTGCAATCCCTGCTGGTACCACTGGATGGTGTTCCCCTCTCTCGAGCTGCCTCTTCATGCTTCCAGGTGTACACTCTGGCAGCACCCTGCCCTTCTCCTACTAAGTCCCCGACCAAAGCCCGCCTTATCCCTTGGGATGATCGCGGATGTGTCCAGTAGAGACGGGTACGACCTGGAGGAGACAGGAAGTGGAGGGGAAGACCTAACTGCTGGCCTCCAGAAATGAAACTTGACGAGTGGGAAGTCGCCGGCAGACACCCAAGCTCCTGGCTGTAAGTGACAACAGTAGGATTAGGGTGTCCGCTCCCGTGTTACGCAGGAAGTCTCCCTAGATCCATGCATCACGCTAAGATGGAACTCCCTGTCGGGGTCGACTGTCAACCTTCTGTAAGTTGATAGCTGGGTGGGAAGTCATCGGCAGACCTAACTACCCATAGAATGGTTGCAACAGTCAATAGAAAACCTCCACTCCAAGGAGATGTAGGTTCTGAACGGAGATGGTTAGGATGCGGGGGTTCGCCACGTACCTGCTCCTGTAAGAGTATAGGCGGAAATGGGTCAAAACAGGAAATAGCAGGAACAAGGTGCAGTAAGTAACGTGCTCGGGAAGGATAACACAACCAGCTTAGTTTATGCCTGTTTATTGTTGATGCAATAACATACATAAGCCAACCTGTACCCTGACAGACCTGAGGGGCCGACCTAGATGCCAACCAAGGTGCAGTCCCTAGTCAAGGTAGACGCAGGTGGCGAGGGTAACCCCAAGTCGACGAATACTCTGGTTCGTACTGGCTAAATGCGTTGTGAGCTGTGAGACAGCTGTTGGGTTTGCCCGAAGACGAGTGAATGTACTGACGGGCACAGCGATTCGTCTGGAGCAAGAAGCTAACGGTGTCCGAGTGTGTCCGGACAGAGTGGCATTCTGCGAGCGAGCTGCTCAAGTCAGCTAGTGGTTGAAGTAGTCTGGAAGCAGCTGGGCAGTGACGTTCTGCGTGAGAGCTGCAGGAGTCAGCTGATGGTTGAAGTAGACTGGACGTGGCCAGGCAGTGTAATGTTCTGCTAGAGAGCTGCACGAGTCAGCCTCGAACTGAGGACTGCGAGTCCTATATATACCCGGCGGTCCACAGGGCCAAGCAGGAGGTGCGGGGTAGGTGCATCGTAGAGAGAGGAAAGAGAAGCGAAGCGAAGGCAGCGGGGAAGGCGGCTCACTTCCCCCTTAGTTGCCTGGCTGGATGGGTAAGTAGGCCTTCTGCGTTGAGTGGGTTGCGTGCTGACAGGAGGCAACGCGACACTTCTGTAATTTCGGGTGATGCACTGTGTGGCATGTGGCGGAGGCTAGAGCAGATTACAACGTCAGCCGTAGCGCATCAAAGAGAAGGTCAAGTACACACGTCTGGGATATCATTTTAATCGGAAGAAGTCTGACTATTGAATTAAAGTGACATTTAATTACTTTATAGACTATTAAACAGGAACTTATAACACTTGGTTACACTTTGTGTCGCGCATGTATTTAACATTTTGCATTACCAGAGAAGTTAAGGATTAGGGGTCTACGAATATTGGAACATTATAAATTCACAAATATTTTACTACACAATTCAAAATCTCAATTAAAATCAGTTTAAAAAAAAATCGAAATGGAAAAAAAAGACATACTGGTAACCATTAATCACACTTATTTTATCATACTTTATTTCAAATAACATTTAAAAGCTAGAATGTTGAACGAATAAAGTACACCTCGATTTTTCAGTGCCATAGCTACCGAGAATGACTTTGAAAAATCGAAACTGACCATTTTCGACCCTTCATAAACCCAAAAATTAAGTTTGTATTTGAGTAAAGTTAACATGATTTTCGAATTAATTACTATTTTGAATTAATAGGCAGATGTCTCCTAAATAAAGTGATACCCCAGATTTGTGTTATTGACCTACCATTGTCCTCATTAAATGTCAAAACATTGCTTAAGTTTCACTGAGTGCAAAGCCAATTTTCAGTGCCTTCTTGCAGGAAAATCGAAGGATCTGTTACTGAAATATTAATTTATTTCATTAGATACATATCTACTGAATAAACTGGTATCCTTGAAGACGATATAAGACACCCCTATGTCGCGAAAGAATGCGTAAGCATCCAGCACAGGTGCTATGTCAACTCAGGGCATGCTGAAGTGCAATGTAACAAAAATATCAGAGGATGTTTTTTTGAATAATTAATTATTGAATGTCGTAGAGAAACAAACTTTACTAACCATTTTATTCACCTCTGTCTCAAAAAAATGACAAATTTTTAAAATGAAATACTATACATAATTGATTGTAAGCAGACACAGAATGCAAACCGACCTCTAACTTTTAAACCCTCAGAAAAAAAAAATAATATGACACCGAATGCAAGCCGAATTTTTAATGTCCCGTGCACACGACAGTGTGACAGTTAGTGTCGCGCGCTGCATGAAGGTAGGGAGAGTAGGACAAAGAAAATTTGGGGCTGCATGTTGTGACAGTTTCTGAAGGGGGTGGAGGTGTTTGGAGCGAGAGGGCAAGAATGCAGATGATAGGCAAGACATGTGGATAAAGGGGGAGGGGGGAGAAAAAAAAGTAGAAGTGTGGAAGAGAACTTGGAGCAGTGTAGCAGCACTGTTGTGGTGAAGGGAGAAAACTTGAGGGAGGATGAAGGAAGGAGAGTAACTGATGCTGTTGCAGGGGGAGGGGTGGAGGAAGAAAAGGAGCGTAGTGGTGTGGGCATGCCTAAGGAGAGGGATGACGTACAGCTGGTGGAGGGTAGAGCGACAGCCAGGGAGGAGGGGAGTCAGGATGAAGAAGAAGAGAGCGGCAGGGAAATAACAAGACACCACTCCACGATTGGACTGCTGCCGTGACCTTTTCAAAGGGTAGACCCAGCCAAGCAATAAGGGGGTGCTGCGCTTGACACAAAAACCGCACGTTTTTCTGAACTGGGACCACTTTATTATATTAGTAGTAGAACTGCAACGGTACTGGTAAACATACACTGTACATTTTATCAGCTTGATGCATGACGCTTATCTGACATAGATATAAACACGACATCGCCTCATCTGTACATACCATCACGTTAACCCAGGTGGGGTTTGAACTCCGAAACAACGCCATGAGAGCCTACAAACACACCCCTAGTCGCGGGGGTACCCATGGACACATCAGCCATAGTTCGCCCTTACGTCAGACGTCACGCCACCCCCTCACGTGTGATTGAGGCTAGCCAAACAGCTGAGTTAAGCACCTAAGCCCGTGCAACCAAGGGAGCCCAGCATTACAGAGGCGCAAAATTCGGCCACGGGCCGAGGGATTACGCTAGAGAGTAAAGCTCCACCCAGGAGGAGCTCGTCGCCCGCACCTCAGAGAAGCCCGCGGGCAGGTAGAATATATGGCAGTGCACTGCAGAGGAACGCCAGTTCTCCAGTTGTACTTCTGAGTTCATATCCAGCAGCTCGCTACACCACCTCGTGTGCTGAGGCTCTCTGCTGACCCCAATGTCTTCCCGACCTACCAGAAGCTCTTCAAGACCTGCACCAGCAACTCCCAAAGAAATCTTTGAACCCCTTGAACAACCTACCCGTCTGGTAGTGTTACACACCCACTACCCTATTGGTAGTGGCCCTCGAAGTCCCTTCTGGACAACTGCATTGAGATAGTTAGGGACAGTAGTTATTATAGCTACCTAGCCGCATCTGCTCTTGTTCAGGTTAGACCCAGGTCCCCTTCACCTGGTTTACGTAGTTTATGTTTCTAATTAGTTAGGAGGTAGTACGGGCCACTGTGTCTATTCCTCACAGAATAAACACGTTTTCTCTCAAACCTCGTGAGTGCTAATTTTAGGGTGACTGTGATTTTATTCTCTGCAGACGTCCACCCACCAGGGTAAAGCAGAAGACCGCGTCTTCGACAAACCAATTACCGAACTTGAAGTAGGACTGTAGGCGCGCATGTACGTTGTAAAACACACCCAGTCGACGGCCACCTGTACTGTGCACCTGGTGTGCAGTAAAGCAGAGCCACAACCACTAGCAACACAATCCAAGGGCTGTCAGTCAGCTTGTCTAGTCGATTTACTCCATCCACCCTGCTGAACTGCACCGGGAGTGATAGATTGGTTCTGGAGGACTGCCCACCTTTGAACATACACTCAACGTCGTCGTCGGACTTCCAGGTAAATCCACCGCTCCAACCACCGCGCTGAATTGTCGCTGGTTGAAGTAATCTGGTCGGCTCGGCCTCGGCTTAGTTCTACACCTAGCTACGGAACATCGTCGTCTGCTCTTCTCTCGTGAAGTCGATATTTGTACCTACGTGTATGCACCACACCCAAAACAGTGGTACGAATTGGCAGGATAGGAAGGCAGCTGCGGTCTCCAAAGTCAATGGGAGCTGTAACCGAGCCCCAACTGCATTTTGCAGAAAAACCCCCTGGGAACAAGCTCAAGCCGCCCGCCAGCTGGAGATGCCTCACCTCCCAGCTCCCTCCTACTCCTTATTTCAGCCTCCGATCAAGACCACCGACTTCAGTCAGGAACAGCCCGTTCCACCTCAGGGATCGTGAATCCCTGTTTCCAGTGTCGCCAGAACCAGCAGTCCTCCCCTGGCTCACCGCAACACCGTCAGCTGCAGCACCACTGTCGGGGCACTTGTTCAAGTAAACTCCAGTAGCAGCAGCAACCACCCCGGGCCACCCCCACCCAGTACGCAGGACCGCCAAACCCACGTTTGACTTTGTACCGCACTGTCAAGCTACGCGCACTGTATTATATACTGGCCGGGGGCCCGGTCAGCCAGTTGAATCACCCGTGTTTCTGACCGACACGTCAAAATCTTGTCCAACCGTGATGTCGCCGTCAGCCACCAGACGTCACGCGTCAAGCTTGTTTTACATACACTTGGTTGGAACTGTATGTAATACTGTGTGTCCCAATTCTAAGCTGAGGCATAATTTTGGAAAATTAAATTTGATAAAAAAAGGTTGACTTGCAATGCGGTAAATACGGTATTAAATGCATAAAAGGCAGATGTCTGCCAAACAAACTGGTGGCGAATGGTGTCCATGCAAATGGCTTGGGGTTTGAAGAGATAAACTTCCGCTGTCCTTGAGGGGCTTAGTTTCCTCCCCTACATAGCTGGTGAATAAGATATGGTTGCCTTGCAACCAGCATGGCATCCTCGCACCCTCCCCCTCGTGAACAATTGTATGGGAGTAAAGGAGTCTGTGGAGGGACCAAACTGTTTTAGCAGGTCTTCTACACACGCACGCCCACACATGCACGTGCGCGCACACACACACACACATATACAAAACAACTGTGCACGTAGCTTTCTACGATGACGCCCAATACAAAACCACATCTTTTTGCCACCAATTTCCTCAGTTTTTTGTTTTTCGTTTTAACGCGTACCAATTAGGTCAACATCATAAAAAATATATATTTAATTGCTTGTGAACATATTAAAAAAACAGTCTGACTTCAACATCTTGCATATTACT
Source organism: Clitarchus hookeri (assembly GCA_002778355.1). Lineage (NCBI taxonomy): Eukaryota > Metazoa > Arthropoda > Insecta > Phasmatodea > Phasmatidae > Clitarchus > Clitarchus hookeri. Next base: position 706,150 of record NQII01000532.1, on the reverse strand, counting down.
ACAATTTTTAATTTTTTTTTGGCCTCTATATTTTTAGCTCTATCCCAGGCCACAGAAATTTTATCAAGATTATCATTGCTCAAAACAGTTTTTATCAACCACTTATTTCATAGTAAATGGTTTCACCTGAACATGCAATATATCTGTGCAAGTTATTACCTCAAAGGCGATTTCCTTTAATTGATGTTGCAAACATTCCGTTCATCTGTGATAGACCTCTTGGCATGCCCTTGTAGGGAGATGAGTATCAAATTTTGACATCTGCAAAGCGCTTCCAAACACATAGCAGGGTAAGTAATGTCTGACATTGAACAAGTTTACGAGTGGGCTAGCAGGGAACACAAGTTACACGCGTTATACAGGCTGGTGTGATGGAATTCCACAATAACATGATCCAACCCGTGGGACTTACAATGTCCGTTACATATTATGAGCTGTATAAAGAAACTGTATTTACTTACCTATATTCATATAACATTTTTTCATCCTCCAGATGTGAGGAATGTTACCCCGGAGTGTTGACATGCAATTTTGCAAAATCCCGTAATTAGTGGTTGAGAAGATAACTTTTAAGGTCAGACATGATTTGATTGTTTTCTATTTCATCGTTTTATCTCTTTGTTACACACTTCTCTTTTGCCACCAGTACAACACTGTGTCCTTCCTCTCTCTCTGTCACACACATGCGTACATGTACGTGAGCGCACACATATGCACATGCGTGCACACACACACACTCTCTCCTTTCATTCATTTTCTCTCTCTCTCTCTTTCGTACAGTCCCTTTGTTCAACCTGTCTCAAATTATTTTTTTTTTTGAGAGGGTTAAGATCTTTGGGGCTGCTTGCCTTCAGTTTCAAATTACAACAAGTAAAACTATTTTAGTTTTGTTTATTTTGTAAGCACTGTATACAATACCTTAAAAATTTCAGAAATGTTATTTGAATGATTTTTCTTAAAAATATGTCAAATATTACATGACCATAAATTTGAAAATTATGCATTGTAAAAAACTTTAAGATTTACAAATACTATTTTATTTCATTCAATTTTTAAAAATGTTGATTCACAGACCTCTATTTAAGTATACGAATCTTGGGTTTCATCTTATTTGGAATACATACATCTGCCTATTAAATTTAATTAACAACTCTTTTGAAAAAAATTTTGGTGTCATGCCAGTTATGATTAAATACCATCGTCATGCGAAAAAAGGCACTAAAATTTTAGGTGTCATAATAGCCTGTTTCAATTTCGCCACAGTATTCTTGAAAACTGTGGCCAGTCACAAAATCAGGGTCTACTGTATTGTTTTCTATCACTGTTAAAATACATCACTCCGAATAACAGTATCAAAAATATGTCCAGCTTAAACCTGAAATTCTGATGCAACATCCTTCTCAACTGAAAATGCTGTGTTTAAAAATAAAAAATCATAAGTGCTGGAAACTGCACTTGCTATCCATCACGTTGTAAAAAAAATAAATATCAGGTTCAATTAAGCACTGCACTATACCAAAATAATCCATGTGAGGTATGCACACACTGCTAGAAGAAACCTCTGACAATTGAGCAACAAGCTGCAGAGAGGTGAATCATCTTTCACTGTTGTCCACAGCTCTTGCTGCATCATTTGAGCTCTGGGTAACTGTGTTGGAGGTCTGCTCTTCCTTTGAGGTCACGGCAGGCCCCGCTCGCTGTCGGTCCACGTCCACCGCCAGCGCTTTCCGCAACCTCCGCAGTCTCCTCACCTCCTCGCCGTACTTGAAGAACTTTGCCCGGAACTCCCCCGCCGACGTTTCCGACGCTGTACCCTGCTGCAGTTCCTACACCATCACGCACCACAGGTGTTAAAACTACAGCATGACGAACACTTGGGCAGGGCGCACACTAAAGTGGCAAGGGAGTGGTGGCGAGCTGACAAAGTGGTAAGTGGGAAAGTTTAAACCTGTGAAATTGAATGTAGTAGCACATATTGCAAGTGGTGTGGCAAGGGGCACAACGCCAGTTGAGGTGGTTGGCACCACTAACCTCCGACATGTTTAATTTCTACACCATGCTGTGCCTGTGCACTGTGTCTGCAGTTAGTAGTGTGTTGTTGAGTTGAGAGAGTGAATCACTGTTTTTTTTTGTCCAAATGTTTGGAGCCATGCACAAAGATGTTTTGTGGGTCTTGTAGAAGCTCATTCTTGCCCATACACTGCATGTGTGCCACATTCAGGAATGAGTCTGGCCAGAAATCACCAAATGGTTGAAGAGCAAGAGCATCTTCATCCTGTGGCCTTACAACTGATGAAAACTGGTACACTGTGAAGTGGTAACCCAATGGTACTGCCTAGCATTTCGGTGCATGCAGCAAAACTTTGACGTTACACTACTGCCATACCACCCTTCTACCTTTCCTATACCACACACAGTTTCAAAACACGCGACTTCAGTGCCCATGCTGCCTTACAATATGCAGTAATCAGTGACATGGTGAATCAACAGTTATTTTGTTATAAATCTTTGTTACATAACTACATTAAATCAATTTTCATCAATTAAGTTATAATCAAAATTTTTAAATATAATACTCCAAAGAACAATTTAAAATTTACTGGTTAGATTACCAAATGCTTCAAAATTGGAGTTGTGCCAATTTGAATATGCTTCTGCTGAATTTACTGATGTTGACAGAATCTGCGCTTCTGCCAATGTATTTTCCGGCGATTTGACAAACATAAAATGTTGCGGGTAGTTTTGAGTTATTATTCCGTATGTACAATTGATATGTCTTGCTTTTGTGACCATTGATATTTTTCCCTGTAATAAAGAAAGCCAAATGCTTTCACGGCCAGTACACCCCATCTAGGAAACAGAAGCATCAGTGAAAAAGATGAAACTCCAGTTTTTTCAAACAAAGTTTGTAGTTTTTGTTGGAAGCTCCACCCTGCTGTGAGATGACAACCTGCCACCTACCAGCTTGGCATTGACGAGGGTCAGAGTCTCAGGAGAAAAGGAACAAGTCCCACTGTTTTCACAGCCCTCCTCCACCCCACCATCAACAAAAGGTGATGGCTAGGGGTAAGAAGATGGTGACTGACCATGAGAAGATAACACTAACATCATGCAAATTTTTATAACTTTGCTTTTCTTTTCTCAACATCTTTGACCATTTTTAATTTATCAACTACAGAATATGCTATTATTTTGTGACATGTTGCAACCACCCACACAGCAAACCAGATGTTGATGTCTGGGTGGAGATCAAGTCTGCATGCATTGCTTGTCAACATGCATCAGTTTTGTATTTTGGTCCCATGAAAAACTATGTATACTGTACAGGTTACAATGTATTTCAGTTTTGGCTTTGGTTTAAAATCAAAATTTTTTTGAGTACATATTTTAGGTCTAAAATGCTTTCTCGCAGGTGATTTAGATTATAAAGTACTCTGCGTATGCAAATTTAGTACATATATTATTTCAAGTTAAGTGTACATCTGAAGTTTTGCCTGTATAGTGAACATAAAAATGTTCCCTTTAGATTCACTATAAAAAAAGGTTCTACTGTATTTACAAGTTCATTAGTAACATTTTCGTGTTAAAAATTAGCTCTATGATGGTCATTAATTTTAAATCTTCCTGTTCATAAACAATTAATTTTATACCAACCCAAATGTGTAGCAAAGCACCCAAGCACAAAACATCAACTAGACTACATTTTGTTTCTTGAAAAAATTAGGGTTAACAGTACGTACAGTGACTCTCATTAATATTCTGACACCTGGAAATTCATGAAAAATATATAATATCTATTATATAGAAACTGTATTAATACATATTGTGTAACTAAAATAATAAATTCCTAATTACTTAAGTTCCACAACCAATAGTCCATAAAATAAAAGCCACTACAGATTGTCAAATAAAACATAATTGTTAATTACTAGAGACATTTGTTTGTGGTGACAAATTTTGATAGATTTTGTCTATTTTTTTTAGTTGATTTCTGTGCATTTTTCGTCAATTTTAACTTCATTTCATCAAAAATTTTGCTAAAATTTGGCTGAGAAAAAAATGGTTTGGTAATATCAGAAAAATTAAATTATATATATTTGGTTAAAAAATGCTAGCACTTGCACATATTTCATATTGCAACAAACTTTGGATACTTTGGAGATGGCAAAAAATAAAATAGCAAACACTTAATCAGAAAACGCAAGCACTGTCATTAATCCCATATTGCTTGGCTTAAGGTCTGTCCTTCTGTCAGTCATTACATTCTCATACATTGAGAAACTCCTTTCAGTGTCTACATTGCTGACTGGAATCCATACTGATTTCACTGCGGCATTAACAAAGTCAGAAAAATCACACTTCAGCGAAAGAAACAATTTAACAATATCGACATCTTGATCATTTTGAAACACGTTAACTACAGAATCCCTGAACAACAGATATGGTTGCAAACTCTCAGATGAAAGCTCACACACGATAGGTACTGTTTTCATTGCATCACATATTTCATAGTTTTTTTTAAAGACAATTTTAGAATATTTCTTGGATCAAAGAGTTTACCAAGACATTCAATGAATTCCCTACCACTGTAAGACTCAATTAAATCATTTAATTTTTTGAGACTGACTGTTTGGAAAGCTTTGAAAGTGCATGTGATGCTTTCTGGAAAAAAAAAAAAAAAAAACCCCATCTTTTAGCAATTCAAACACATTTTTTCAGGTCACTACATTGTGAGGAGAGAGTTGCTTCCACTGGTGCACTAGAATTTTCCAAATACTCAAGTAATTTACAGCTTTTATAACAGTGCTAACCAGAGCTACCAACATGATTACATTAATTATGCGATGAAAAGTGAAAAGGGACGAAATGCAAATGAAATTAGTTTATTTCCAAAACATAGCGACATCGCTTCAGCGGCGATGTTTTCGAAACATTGATTATGTCGACTTTCCAATCCAGAGTACTTCGAAACATTGATTATGTTGACTTTCCGATTCAGACTACATATTGAATCGATTTATTGAATTAGCATCTTAAACATGTGGATTCACAACGGAAATGTACCTATTTCAACGTGTACAAGCTGCATGCGTGTATAAGCCCACCAAAAATTTTTGATGAAAAATTAGGGATAATTAATATTTCACGTATAAGCCACATTGAATTTTTGTATTCCTGTAAATATTGTTAAGTCACGATTTCGTACAAACATGGTGTCTATCAATGCGCACTTGTGACGCGGCGGCGGGTGTGCAAACTACGTATATTTGTCTCGTACAGCAACAAAATTTTCTCGTGTACGGCATCTATGGCCGAGCTCCAGCATATTTACATTTTACGCATCTGGGATGGTTATTTTGTTTATGAATGTGAGTGAACAAATTATTGCACAAGTGAAAAGCTATTTTTTTTCTACTTCCTTAGAAAAAAGGTTAAATTATCAAACTATACTGTATTTTTTTTGTGAAAATGTGTGATCTATACACGCCGAAATACTGTATTTTTTCGCGCATCTTTTGTGTATTTTGTTGTTTTTCGAGAGGTATGTTATTTTTCGCGAGAAACTGTGTATTTCGTGTTTATTTCTTGTGCCGCGAAAAGCAGGTGTGTGTCTACTAATTACTTAAGATACTGCATACACCTCATGTCTGAGATACAGAAAGAAGTATGATCTTCATCTGCAGCATCACCCTTGACCAAAAGTGAAGAAGCCAAAGTTGAAATGTACTGCAAGCATGCAAAGACTTTATCCTGAAGCCTATACACTGTGCTGCAAACTTGCTCGATCTAAGATACAAAGGAGCAGTATTAGATGATGATGAAGTATTGTCAGATTTTATCACCAAAATCTTGCTGAATACAGGACGTCAACAGGATTTTGATCGAGAGATACTATATGGAACAGAGCAAAGCATGTTACAACTGCCATATGGTGGCAAGGATTGTGCACCACACAACCTGTATCTCACATGGCAGCATGGTTAATAAACTTACCACCTTCATCTGCAGCCTGTCCACGAATTGGTCTCATTTTGCTGCAATTCATTCAAAAACCAGAAATCATCTCACTGCAGACAAGGTACAGAAGCTAGTGGCTGTAAGAAGTAACCTTCAGTTGAGAAAAAAATACTCCTAATGAACCATGTCATAGTATTTCCTATCAACCAGAACACGTTGCAATACACGGACAAGATCAGGAACCAAACATTTCAAATGCAGAATTTTCAGAAAATGACATTGCTTACGCTAGGCATCAATTTTGGAAGTATATCTAGAGATTTAGGTTATCTGCCACAACGCAGCTACTTTCAGGTAACTAGAAAATTTGTCAGTATTCTGTACTCAATCAGCAGTATCAAATTTAATCTTTGAAAAGAATTCTAGGCCAGTTATGTTACTAACTTATTCAATGTATTTAAAAGTGTACTGTGTTATTTTGGGCAATCATTGTTGAGCATGGATATACATATTCACCTTAGAATTGTTGTACTTCATAACCAAACTGTAACCAGTTTTTATCACTGTGAATCAAACAAGTTTTTGTACTTTTTTTTCATTTACTTATTTTTTTCCATGAATTTCTTGCACAAAAGAAAAAAACCAATTTTTTGCAGTTTTTTCTTAATTTTTCCTGGTTTCTTCTAGTCTCAAGAACCCTAGGCAGAATGTGTGGACTTGTAAATATGTAACGTGCAGTTTGTGTGTATTTAACATTTTGGTGTATCAGAGACTTACTCTCGTGTGTGCTGGACATATTCTTAATATGTACTTCCCACCCTACCGTCACTGTGGATACGCAGTTGGCAGCACTTCATCCAGTGCAGCATGTCAAGAGTTGGCAACCCTGGGCTGGCAGCAGGAAGTCAGTCAGTTGTTCGTGGATCATCAATCATGGCAGTGAGTAGTGCTATCGGCAGCCTCACTGCTAATCTGTGTTTTCGTGTTCGCATCGCTACATATTTTTACGTTTACAGTCCACAGTTTTTGTTTGTTACAACAGTACCCGTTTGCCAACTGTGACCTAGACGACATATTTAACTGAGGACGTTCAGACTACAAATTCAAACACTGGCAGGAAAGAATCAGCTTCACATGGCCATGTTCAGTGGGACAATGATGCTGTAATCTGTCTCTCAGAGGATGTGTGAAGGTGTGCTGCCACCTAACCAATGTGTGGTGTGAAATTATGGAAGCAGCTGACCAGCTTCTACCACAGCAGAGACTGATTGATTTCTCCAAGTTGCATTAAGTCTATCTCAGAGGAACCAGTGAATGCAACTGAGATATGGGAAGTTTCTCCATTGAACATGCATCTTCTGCATCCAGCTACCAGCAATAAGATCTTAGCTTACCCAGTTTTTAAAAGCTGACCATCATGAGAAATACCATTGCAGCTACAAGCATACTGTAAGGTTTTGGAAGGTGAATACTCAACACACACCTACACCTTAAAATCTAGCTGCAAACTGTAATGAACACAATCACTTGCAATACTTGATCTGCCCCGGTCGGTACTGTGGAGCCAGGAGCTGAAGTTAGGGCTATGCTTGAAGGACTGGAGACAAAATTGAAGTTGCTCATGACGTAGGTTGGTCTGGCTTCCTTCCTTCTCCACGAGAAAGTGAGGTAGGTACATTGGATAACGTATGGCCTGCTCAAATTGATCCTGATGGGACCCCTCACAGACGAACAGGGTGTCCACAGTCTGTTTGAAGTCCTGCCTCTACCGAGCAGCTATCACGCTATACAGCCTCTGTCAGGGAGTAATACAGGATGGTTCTGGTACGCTGCTGCTTCCAGTGGGATTCTCCACCCTGGGTGAAGGAGGCACAAACCTGGCATCAGTGAGATCCAGGTAAACCTGGGTCACAGCCAATGGGCATGTGGCAAGGCATACAGGCTCAGACTCAGCCAGTGCCTTAACTAGGTGGTGCAGTGCATCTTTCATCAGTCAAAATGAAGCAGGCTGGGAGCAGGGGAGGAGGTGCAATATGTAGATTGGAAAAGGCTCTACCATGTCAGGGCACAATTGGGCATGGTGAACTGGTCATCCACACACATCAGCCACTCCCTCAGGGAGGTGACCTGCCTCTCTGCCTACCAAAACCTTCTCATCCACACACCCTCACCCCAAAGGCTGGGCACGATACAGAGGCTTTTTGGAGCTACGATGCAATTCGGCCAGGCATACTAGTTAGCCACACATGTCTGATCAGGTCGAAACTGACAGCAGTCCTCTTCTTCATGAAGCCCTTTCATCTGCACACACTAGCACAGAAGCTGGGCACAGTGCAGGGGTGTTTCGAAAACTTAGTGGCTATGTTTCACTGAGCCTTGCCTTGCGAGACCTCCTCAGCCACGCGCACCCTTGTGCAGAGGCCAGGCATTGTGCAAGTAGTTCTGAATAACTTGTCTTCCATATTATCCTACATGATTGTGGTGAGCCAGCTCCGGGACACCACTGGAAGGGAGGGTTGGAAGTGACAAAAGAATAAGTAAATTTTGCCAAGATGGTCCCTCTTTATGTTAAATTTGTCCACCTGAACGTCTCCTCCAAACTTATCCACGTATACACTTTAATAGATCTATCGTACTACTCACTTTATATGCTGCCTGGTCCAACTCAACAGTGTTCCGGTGCATGACGGACTGCTTCCACCCCTGATCACCCTATATTAAATATCCACTACCATGGCGGGCGAAGGGTGAGGAGGATATCTGCATGGCCGGTAAGACCCCTGGCTATTCTCTTCTCTCCCACAGAGAGGACGACAAACCTTCACCTTCCTGTCACTCTCTGAGCTGCTGCAGGTGCACCCCCTTGCGGCCCACCTCCACTGCTGTAAACACTCAGTCAGCTTGCTGCTTGGCAAGCCACCAACCCTGGTGCGGATTCCAGTCACCATCAGCTCTCTTATGACAATTCCTGCTGAAGTGGCTGAGGCGGCAGAAANGGGCGAGAGTTGTCCACCACAGGAGCCGTTGAGACCAATAGATCACAAGTATAACGTACTTTTCGGTGTCACGTATAAAACTAAATGTCCCTTTGTGTACTTTTTATTGAAATTCTACAGTAATTGACTGATTTAATAAAATTTTGAGTCATTTACAGTGATTTAAAAATAATGATTCTAATCAGACAAAATAAGTTCAGGACCCATGCTAGTACCTAAATAAGCTTCTGTGGTATTATAGTAACAAACAAATTGTGAAAACTTTACTCACATCAGGTTCATATGCTTTCTCCAAAGTAATCAGGCGACGACTGGTGTAGGACGTGAGTACCTGCTCACAATTGTACACAAGCTTCAAGCATGGATGCGACGGCAGCTTCTCTTCACAGTAATTTTCCCTACAAAAAAATAGATGCTCCTACACCAAAATAAAAACCTTGTGATACAAATTCCTATAACTATGTACTGCAGTTGTAAAATGTCTGCCTTTTCACTAAGAATTGTAACATTACTGGTTTCTAACAGATTATTTTTACAACAGCCACTTCTATACACTACTGCGAGGTGGCACAGGGTAAAACACTAGACCCCAATTCGGGAGAACCAGATTAAGGTTTTCTAGGGTTTCCAAAAATCACTCCAGACGAATGCAGAGATGATACCTAAATATACACCCTGGCCAACTCCATCAGACCTGAATGTCTAATGTACTCTTACTAAAGCCATTCGGGAGCAATAAAAAACCTAATAAAAAATTTTTACACAAGTGAAAACTTTTATTATGTTTTTGCTCATCATTTCGACATTCCAGTGCTTAAAACATACCTAGTTTTAGTTATAAAACTTATGTAATTTGGTTCTTTCATACTGTTTACTGTTGTGCTCAGAGACTTACATGTTCCTTTGTGTCTAAAATATAACAACAGTACATCTTACTGAATTATTTTTAACTTTTATACAATGAAATTATATATATATATATAAGAGGAACCGTTGTTAAAATAAAGAACAATGGTGGGGGAAATGGAAGTACCCAGAGAAAACCCAAAGGCAATGTCTGTCATGTTTGCCACAAACAAAAATCCAGGAACAGCCCTGCTAGGAACTGAGCATAGTTTGCAATGGTGAGAAACGAACTGTGTAACATCTGCACCCTCACAACTCCCAGTCATCAAGTGAAGAGTGCTGGAAGTGTGACGCACCTGATGATGGGCACCCAGCAAACCAGCCGACCCCCCACTCGCAGATGGTGAACTGCAAACTCCAGCAGGTCCATGTACATGTGTTGCAGACCATACTCTATCTTGGATGGAATGTGCGTTTCCAGGTGCTCTTCACTGATCGTGTAGCTCTTGGTTGACCCTATGCGCTCCGTTGCTTCACGAATCCCGTACGGAGCTGACAGAGAACACAAGTTTCATAGTCTGCCCTGCAATATTTTCTAATTCTCTAAATTTTTTAATTATTCATAGTTAATTTACGTATCTAAAAATTACTACATACATAAATACCTGTACTACGTTAAAAGTCTTCTGTCAAACTAATACAAACAAATATAGTAAAACCCTTCTAAAAAGTTCCTTTATACAAGTTTTTTCTGCTTACTGAGTTTACATAATTTTGCACCTGATAAACAATAAAGTAATTTGACTCTCGTAATAAGTGTTCCTGGTTATTTAGTCTAAATTTTTCAGACCTTTCAGAAACTTCTTAAAAGAGTTTTACCATATGTATATGCATACAGAAAGTAATAAGCTACTGAGAACTAGTGAAAAGAGAGTTAATTTTTCCATGAATGGCTTGATCACAATTATTTTTTTCTCAGACTAGCCACTCAGTAACAGTCTCTTCTACTTCTCAGCAAGAAAAGTCTCTGGTTCAAAACAGTAACCTCCACATTTTATGACAGTAGTAATTTTAAGACAACATTCTTGGGAAACACAAAAAAAATTGCAAAAATGTAAAGAAAAAATAGCAATAAAAATGCAAGTCATCAAAATTAAAATTCACTAAACATGTGTTTGTTAGCATACAATATATAAGTTGTGTCACCAAAGTAGCCACTCCTAATTTTACAAGTATGGAATTTATGAGGATAGCGATTTTGAGGTCATTCTCGTAAACCATTAAAAAAAATTCCAAAAATTAAAAAAATATATTAAAAAATTAAAGGCAAAAATGCAAGAAATTTTTATTAAATTCTAATTAATAATATGTTAACTAGCGGTTAAATGTAGGTGTCATGATGTTGTTGCCCTTGATATGTACACCACTATACAAAAAACTAATTTAAAAAATGCTTGGTGAATACTGGTCGAAAGCTGCAAGGTTAAGAGGTATAGTGAGTGTCGCCATACAATAGACACCAACTAGGAAGAGGCCTACTGAGGGGAGGTAAACGAAGAGAGAGGAGGGGAGGTTAACGAAGAGAGAGGGAAACTGTGCAAGTCAGATAGCCCAACTTTGCCTTCCCGCTGGTGGTCTGTCAAAGAGACAGGACACTCAAAATATTTGTGTACTGTCACCAGACATTAATGTGTACCATATGTATGCCTTATGATTGAGATCGCCTTTTCCAGAGCAACACTTGACGAACATGCAAACCTGAATAAAATATGTAATATGTGCGCATCTGCATCACAACAGAGCATTCTACGTTCAGATTTTCATCTCTGAATGTCCCTGGCTGGTGGGTTGAAGTGAGTGAGTGAGTGAATGAAGAGATTTGGACAGGTGAGTATGTAGCAGCACCGGAATGAAGGGGCGGGGGAAATGGAGATTCCAGAGAAAACCCACCGACCAGCTGCATCGTCCAGCACAATTTTCACATGTGAAGATCCGGGAGTGACCCGGCCGAGGATTGAACCCAGTTCGCCTTGGTGGTTACCTGAGGACAGCCAAAGCTTATCTTTCAAAGCCAGATGTTTTCTTGTACATTCACTTCTCCCTTCAAAATTCACACTTATGGAGAGATTATGCAGGAGACTGTGCATACAAGACTTTTGAAGTAATTAATATTGTGATTTATGAAAGAAAAAAAAAAGCAAAATATTGTTATTAAGATTTGTTTCTTTACAACCTCTTCAGTAATTAATCATTCAAATCCTCTGATTTTTCCTTTACCACTTAGATGATATTTTTATCATTTTTGATGATAAGGGGAAGTCAAGTACACATGTCAGAATCAGAAGACATCAGACTATTGAATTAAATTAATATTACATTCAAAAATCATGTTGGTAGTATGCCAAAGATGATTAAACGTGAATTTAAATTGCTTGGAAAAACTTCATGTTGAAATTATTTTTAACATTTTTTTGTGAACTAAGGTTAAGTATACTTCTACCGTAAGAATTTCTGCTATTTATTTTACATATCCTCAAAGCACAGGAAAATAATTTTTTTTTCTCCAGCTCTTTTCTATTTATCAGCTAGGGAAGAAAACTATTTTGAGTTGGATAGTAATCTTGGGGGTATGGGTGTAGATTGGTGACGTATTAGCAAGCAATCAGCAGGAATGTTCCAGAATCTGAACAAAAAAATGCTTTTAATCAAAAAGATTGTCGCCGGAAATTATGTGCTAACTTTTCTGTGTGCACACGTGTGTCTGGAATAAGGTGACGTTTAACTTTTTTGTGTTTCCTCTTAGACTGCAGCTAGGTGACGCTTTGTTTTTATTTCTCCTTTAATTTGTTTTGGAATATTACTGCAGGCCACTGTAATTCAGCAAATGAGGGTACAGAAGTTGTCCATGTGTCGCGAGTGTGTGTAGGTGAGAGGAAGTGTTTGTGGCTTGTGACATGATGGCAGTATGAAGATGGTGGAAAGTAGTGGCGGACTTTCATTGCTGCGCAACATCCTTTTTTTTTCTTGGAGAATCCATCCTGGAGGAGTCTGAGATATGCCAACATCATGTAGTTAGGTACAATAAAAATTTATTTTTTTAGTTGCTTAGTATAAGTATGTAGGGATTAAACTGTTGTGTGGGTATAGTTTCTAGTAGTGTGGCCAAGACGTATGGTCGATGGAGGAAGGCAAGCTTTAGCGTTAAGGTGTTGCTAACATTGCAGCCAAGGTATTACTGTCCATTCATTTTGCTTTCAGTATGGGAGCTTAATTCGAAATACTCAAGCATTACTTCTTTATTTAGTTTATATTTTCAAATTAAATTTGTTGGCTTCCCTTTTAACATTTCAAATGAATATCCTGGAAATCTAAAGCTCAGTGTTTAGTCATCACTATGTTGTCAGTTCTTTAGCATGAATTGTGAAAGTTACTACAGCTTTATTTTTTCCTTTTCCCAGTTTGTCTTTTGGAAATTTTAGATATGATATAACCATGTTATAAGTGAATAGAGAGTATAGTTCTCATTTTCTTCCCAGATCTGATGAAATGTTTCACTGTGTTTCTGAATATTAAAGGAGCGGCTTAGTTGATCATCATTGTCTGTTAATATAAATTAATGTTTCATTGAAATATCTTCAATTCGAATTTGTATGCTCATGCCCATGTTTTATCGATTGCAATGATGTGGTTCAGCATGCTATTACCTTCATAGTGAAAGTGCTCCAGATTGATATAACATGTCTCATATCGGGTCAACTTCTCTACCTCACTTAAGTGATGTGGCACCCACTTGACACAAATCTTCCATACATTTAAGTCCCACCGTAGAAATCGGCGCACTGGCGATGCAGGAATACCTGTAAGCTGGGATAATTCCATAACAGTCCAGCGAGTGTCGTACATTAAGCACTGATCGACCACAGCCACTCGTACATCGTAGTCAACTGACACAGCTCATCCACTGCGAGGTAGGTTGGTTGTTGACTCTCTTCCCTGTTTGAAGGCCTCTACCCACCTTGCCACTGTACGATAGGATATAGCACAATTACCCAATGTTTCCCGTAGCTCTGCATGGCATTTGCGTGCATTGCGACCGCGGCATAAGGTACACACACAGTTCGACTTTAGTTACGTCCATTTTGCACCACTGACATCCAACAACTGACATAGAGAACATGCTCACAGCCAGGCGGATGCACTCATATCCCATCTGACAGCAACAGCAGTTCGACGAGGGGTAGCACACATTGACGGACTGTGGACAACCTCAGAGACTACTTTGAAGGATGTTAAACAGCTTGTGCACGTACGATACGTACCTGTTCAAATGAATGTATACAGGATGTACGAAAATAAATCAATTAAACTGTGATTTCAAGCAGCCATTTTTGTCTTTGTTCCTTGCTGGACATTCCTGCATCCATACCCCATGTGGTGTCACCTTTAAAACGTACTTGTCGTATACTTTCAACTGTAAATAGTACATTTCCTGTGTTGGATCATTTTTGGGAGATAAACAATAGTTGCCACGACTTCTGAATCAGCCCTCGTATGTTTATACATGTCCTTCCAACGATTTACTCAGCCTTGTGCCACACACCACACTTGGCTCCTGGTTCTCCATGTAAATTCTTCAATTACATTTCATAACTAAACTATCTGCAAAAATTTGTTTATTCTGAACCAATTTTGCGAAGCACTTCTGTGCCAGCCTTAAGCGATTCGTGATTGGCTACTTTATGGCCGAGAGCCAATCTCTCAGGCTCAGGCCATGGTGCAAAGACAGGCATTCTTACCCCATCTCCCCTCTATTCCCTGCCACAATAAACCAACCCCTGCCACCCTCACATCCTTTACAGCAGGGGGCTCCATGGGCATCCTTTTATTATTTCCTACTTTCTCTTTGCCATTATTAGTAACATGCTCTAGTATTCCAACTTTTAAAGGTGGTGTAGATTCTTTACAGTTAAGTTCCCTTTGCACAGTTTTTGATTCCAATGCAGATTTCATAAACCAGAAAAAATTCCCACCATTCAAAAAAATTCAAATACACTACCCAAACATTTTTGGATCATTTCAAATCCTGAGTTTTGTTAAAATAAAGTTAGGAAGGCTAGAATATTTTTGTTTTTCATTTATTTTTCTTTTCTTTGTAGTTTCAGGACACTTTGGTTACCACTCCATGTCCAAGAATAAACACTATTAGACCTAGTACTTACCAAGATTAAATACATAATTTGACAACTATCAAACACAAACCTTATACAAAAAATTCACTTTAAAACATAGGTAATTTTTTAGGGGTTAAAATTGGCCAGTTTCAATTTTACAACAGTATTCTCGGGAACTGTAGACAGTCACAAAATTGAGGGATTACTGTAATGTAATATACCCACAGGCAAGAAAAGCTACACCATAATTATAATTTCTTCTGCACTGAACCTCAGCTTTACAACGATTTTAATATTGCTGTATAACAATTTTTATAACAAAATGTACAGTTTACCTCACTGCATAAGTTTCAACTTAAGAATATGAACTTATCTTAATTTTACACATTCACAGCATGACTACCACCAAACGTTAATTGAAATTACTACACTACCACTACTGGATGAAAGACATGCTTACGATCTGTAATGATGGCATCTAACGTAAGAGAGTCATGCCAGTTAGGAAGGGAAGAGTCTGCTACGACGACGTCCAGGTATTTGCCACTCATCCCATATTGCTCCATGTTGGCCCGAACACTTTCATCTTTCTCTCGCTGTTTCTAAAAAAAAAAATATATATATATATAAAAAATAACACAATTACCTATGCTTCTCTACCACTGGTCACTGGACACCTACCACAGATCAAAGCTTAATTATTCACAACACAACCTTGAACTAATCCATTATATTGTTTGTTTGCAGTTAACTCAGTACTATAAAAAGTTCCCCTTAGTTCCTTCTTTACAGCTAGTGTGAAGCATTTTTCAACATGTAGGGCTGCCAGATATATTGTTTTAAGCAGAACAATTCTGTTCTTGCACATATTGTTCTGCATACTGTCTCCAACATTACGCTAAATGTTGTTTTTTTAAATTTACTGCACAACATAAGAGAAATGAACAAAACAGTAGTTTAGTTTACTTATTGCAACAAAAGTTGTTTACATTTTTCAATTATAATTAAACCTGTAGTGATTTCTATAAAAAGGGGCTTGTAGACCAAAAAATGCTCACTATGGCACTTTCTAGCAAGTAAGAGTTATAAATGTTTGTATAATATGCTGGATCTAATCAGTATTAGTTTTTGAGTTTGGTGTATTAATAAAAAGAATACCGATACCAGTTACTGTTGATTTAAACACTACTCTTTTAAGACGACGTTAAAGGCAACTACTTTTCCTAATTCATGGACAATGCCATTGAATGAGCTGTAAACAGGGTTAACATTAAAACAGTTACAGCTATAGAGATGGATTTTTCTCAAAAAGTTGTAGCACTTTATAAATGCCTATTTTAAACAAAGGGTAAAAAAACACTACTGGCACAGAAATATTAACTTTTGAATGAAAGAGGAAAGATACAAACTTTATTGCACAGTACATTTGTTCAAAAGCCAGCAAACAAAATTCTGGCAATGTTCAGCAAAAAACCCAGTGTTGCATTCAGATGGAAATGTTCATGAAAAAAAATACCAATCTGACAAAAATACACTGGTGAAAAAAGAACACCAATAAAGCGGTGATGTAGAAACACCATATGCGCACGGGGCACTGACAGAGGGCAGTACATGCAATGATTAACAGTGCTGTGGTGTGGACAGAGCAGGAACCGCATACTAGGCATAATATCGCTGAGCCCAATACAACTGTAGTTGACTCGGTGAAAGAGTAGTCTGTTGTTTCAAGCATCGGCCTGTGTGTAGTAAGCATTGTAGACATGCCACAACAGCATAGACGACCACACCCCGTGCAATTAACTGACTTTGAACAAGGCCATATTGTGGACATGAGGGAGGCTGGATGGACCTTCCGAAGAATTACCCAATACGTAGGAAGTGAAGTGCCTGCTGTGCACCATTGGTGGTGCCGGTGGTCCAACGATGGTGCACATGATCGTCAACCTGGTTCTAGACGGCAGTGGCATACTGATTCCCACCTGGATCGCCGCATCAGACGAGCAACCATTGCTGATTGCACAGCGACCGCCACACAGATTAGGGCCACTGTTGCATCCAGGGTGTCAGCTAGGACCATCACCAACTGGATGCTGGGCTACAATCAAGGGTGCCGCTCACCAGGATTCTTCTAACACCTCATCACCGTGCAACCCGCCTCAAATGGTGTCGCGAATGACGCAATTGGATGGATGAATGGCGCGGAGTTGTGTTTAGTGACGAGAGCGGATTCTGCCTTGGTGCTAGTGACGGTCGTTTACGAGTGTGGCATCGACCAGGAGAGCGGCAACAACCAGTGTGTATACGCAGCAGCGACATACCGGACCAACTCCTGGCATCATGGTCTAGGGAGAAAATGCTATATCCATAACATCATCCAACCCATTTTGTTGCAGTTCCTACAACGCCAAGGAGATGTCCTCTTCCAGCAGGACAATGCCCGTGCACACACGTCTCATGTTACCCAATGCACTCTCAAAGGTGTTTGTCAACTCCCCTGGCCAGCACGATCACCCTCCCTATTCCCCATTGAGCATGTGTGGGATATGGTGGGACGGCGTTTGATGTGGTCTGCAATACTGGCAACAAACCTGTACCAATTGCAACAACAGGTGGAATTAGCATGGAACACTATTCCACAAGATGACATCAGACACCTTTATGATTGTCTCTACGCACGACTGCATATTGACATTGTTGTTCAAGACACACTGTAGCCTCTGTCCATAGGTGTACGACCCTGTGATTATTATCATATACAGTGTACATATGGACATTTATCCAATGAATCCTTCATTCATGTCGGACCATTACGTCTCGGTATTCATTTTCCATTTTCCACCAGTGTGTTTAGGTTGTATAACTAAATCATAGTAATTATTACAGAATGAAAATTTAATGTATTGATACACCAATGACTTTTGATTACAATAATATACAAAAACTGCTAAAATCAATAGGAAAACATTTTAGGTATTTTGATTACATTCTCACTTAACTGCTAAAACCACAATTACAAGAGGTCTCACAACTATTTATGTAAGTTTGCTGTTCTTTGTCATTATGCAAGCAAAAGCAAATTCATTTAAAAGTACTGTAGTGATGTAATCTGGTTGCTTACAATGGGGAGCTTTCAAAACTTAAGTGAGGTATGCTGTGCAAATGACGAGCTACCAGAGTTCAATGCCTGTGCCACATGGGCAGGTATAGGCTGTTCATGGTATAGTGAGGCCCTAGTTACTTTTTCCTTTGTCATTTTTTACCTTTTTAAATAAATATTGGCATGAAAGTAATAAACCCAGTGTGTGTATTCCACCGGACTCTAAAGTTAACGTCTACGGCTAAAATTAATTTTTTTTTAAAGCTTAAATAAAATATATTTTTTGACTATTTTTCCAAATGAGAGGACCTTTAAGAGTGCTCACTTTACTGTGAATAGCCTATAACAGCTTTCTCCCACAATTCCAAGGGAATGAATCAGGACAGGAATGGAACTTCCAATTTAATTAAGGCAGTCACTTCTCTCTCAGCATGGGAAGTGCCACTGTGGTTTTCACTTTCAAATCATGTATTTCATCTTCAGACTTCCAGTTGAGGAAACCTAGCCTGTATATAACAAATTTTTTTTTAAGTATTTGTCTTTCAAGATGGGACGGGACCTGTCACAAGTAAAGTGTTTCAAATTCTTAGCTAAGTGGCATGTCCTTGAACTGAAAGATGTCTTACAGTTCACAACTGTACCCCCCCTATTCACTCAGATTCAGAATGGCCAGTGGCCCTTGGAGTGTCTAGCATGTGTGTTCAGTCCAGGCAAACCTTGTCCTCACTAAATTGAACAGATGCTCCAGCCAAAATACTTGCAGGATTAAGTTTCAAGGGCAACACAGATATACTCATGTTCCCAAACCATGGGGAAAAAGGTTCAGCTGAAGTATAGTCACAAAATGTTTCATTGCATAGTCCTTAAAAGTTATAGAACAGTACATTTATGGCATGCGTGTATGTGTTGTGAGGAAGTGCTCTTCACACGTCTTATCTGCAGACATCACCGAGCTACAGTGTCTGTTAAAACACTTGCCAGCCGGCAGCTCAGCCAACAACAAACCTTTCGCGGCATGAAGCTACCAATCAGACACAAACCCCTCCCTGGAGCCTTGTACAACCAATCACGCTAGCTGATGGAACTTCCTCACACTCCCAAAACCTTTGCAGTTGTACATCCAGATTAGTTGTTCTAATCAAAAGTGACACTGGTGGATTAACAAGTCACTATCAGCCAAACAAGGAATAAAAGGCATTCGGCTCACCTGATATTTTAGCTCCAGTCAATACTTTGCTAACAATGTCTGCTGACAAGAGCATTTCAACCTGCCCTGGGGTATCAAAAGTCATTAAAGATGTTCTACTGAACTTGCTGCAATTTTCGAACATGGCATACGATGAGTAATTTTTTTAGTTAAAATGGTAGTCTTTGTGTCAAAAGAATGTGGTTTATATCCACTGGTTTAACAGCTGTGACGGAAGGAGCTTCGTCACATGTGTGAACATGTTATTATCTTTTAATGTGCAGGGTTAAAATAGGTACTTGTCATGTTTTTCAGCCAATGAGCATACAACGCCTGCTCCATGTTGAATTCAAACTTTCAAGACGTGCGACACCTGTCTTCGCGTCTACCCTCAATACATACATGTATGGCAGGTTGTAGCCCGCAACGTGCAAGGTGTTTGGCCTGCGCGCCAAAGACACGTCATATCGTTATTGGAGAACACTGTCATCATTAAGCAAAGCTTGAGATTGGCTGTTGATGTGGTACTGCATTTTACATTGTTCTGGAGGTCTGGCCTGCGACTCTAGGTTTGGGGTTTTCGAGAGAGGTTGTAGGCCGTGTATATAAGGCGCGTGGCGAGCTGGGGAAGGGTATATTGTCGCAGAGTCCAGGACTTGGTTCACGGCTGAGGCGGCGCTACGCGAATGTCGGCATAATGAGGAAGCATCAGGTAAGTATGATTTGGGACTCTATTTCACCCTGGCGAGGACTTAGAATATTTCTGCTGAATGAAGTGAGAGACTTATTCTCTGGCAGTGGTGAGTTTGGACTTGGAATATATTAGGCCGACTGGAGTGAAGGACTTTGCTTCTGGCAGAAGTGAGTTGGGACATTGTATTTACTTGCTGGAATAGTGGACTTAGTATTTGGCAGAGATTCACTCTGGACATTGTAATATTTCATTATGGGCATGTGGACTTAGCGGGAAAGAGGGACTTAGACTTTCGTTCCCTAGAAGGTTAGGATAGATGATAAATTGACGGCTGTAGCTATACCTGCACCTAGGGTGGTTGGGCTAGGTGTATCTGAAACTGGGAGGCCTGGCCAGGGTATTGGTATAACCGTTCCCTGCGGATTAGAGTGGTAAAAGGATCTAGGAATAGCCACAGTTATCTAATAAGTGTCAGGGGGTTGTATCTGCCCGCAAGTTTTTATGTGCACCAGGCGGAAATCAAATTCTGGCTTACCACATCCAAAAGTTGAAGCAAAGAGTGCTTAGCTGGAGCTAGAATAGTTATTTAAGCAATTGTCTCATGTGCTGGTGTATGAGGCGGGGGCGGTGGTCCTTTTCTTGTGATTTTATGGGCGAGGTGAGCGGAGGCAGCTGCTGCTCGTGGTACCTCCTAATCTTCCCAAGCTTGATGTCGTGCTTGAGCCTCGTGGGAACAGCAGGCAGGCCTAGTTATTTATTGCAGTCTTGGCGAACTCTAACGTGGTGGAAGGTGCGGGGCATGGTTTGTAATGACTTAATAAATTAGGAGGAGGATTGCTTTGAGGTGGGGAAGTGGCATATCTTTCTGAACTGGCTTTATCCTTTAAATGTTTTCTCAGTGCAAGAACATAGGCAGGTGGAATAGCAGACATGAGGAAAAACACACTTGCTAGTAGCTTTACTGGATTTTACTGACTGCGATAGCAACGAGTGCAATTTACAAACACATTAAACTGGCTTAGGAACACTTGCTTACAAATAACACTGGAAAGCACTGAAAACACCCTATCTACAATGACACCGCGACCATGTGGCACTGAACGGGGTTTATACAACTGGAAATGGATGGTGGCGCATGCAAAAATGAGCACTTGTTCTGGTGAGGTGTGGGGTGAGGTGGTGGGACTGCACACAAAGCAAAGTAGTTCGCTAATAACTCATCCTTTTTTCTGCAACTTCCTCAAATGCTATCGCAAACTCTTCTAGCTTCTTGGGGTCAGTGTTGACTTTGTTTAGAACAGCACTAACTTCCTTTATTTTGTACACTACATAATCGAAAATGATGAATTGCAGGTCTGTTTTTGATGGCACCATGACGACCGTTGCATGCGCGCACTCTGTTTGTTTACATTTACACTTTGCCGCAAGTCCGCTTTCACGAGACCGTAATTATACGTCTGGTTGCTAGTATATCGATCCGGTCTGGAGGACCGAAAAATGTTAAACGATTATGACTTGGATTCACATGTTTTGCCAGATTGAGACAACAAGTTTTAGCGACACACACTTCCACATACAACACATCCGCCATCTTGCCTCACAATGTGTTTCCAAAGTTTGCATTCCCATATTTCATAGTAACGTGATTCATTGCAAAACACATACGAAAGTTAGGCCTAACTTAACTAACAGTCAAAATGCATAATGTTGGTTACTGAACAAAAATATTTATTAAACTTTAGCACAAAATTTTGGAAAAGGTGCAATGTAAAAAGCAAGATGAATGAAAGTTCTTGGTTTCAAGAGATAGATTGGGGATGAAAGTGTTAGACAAAAGAAATAAATTTTACATGAAGGTTGCGGAATCATTGTGAGTGGCGTGGTTTTCACGTAATTGACTGGTCAGTTTAGAGGAATTTATGGTCAACATGAATTATCAGGCATCAAGTTTGACATGCCTTTGGCAATTTCGTTGGCCCGATATAGCCTCACCACAGCCGCGGCCCCCTCCCAAGAAGAATGTATCACCCCAGAGGACATAGCGCCCCTTGCTGTGAAGCCCAGGGTTAGCTCACGGGCCAGCTGCGCTGCCTGCTGACCGGCAACCCGCTTCACATCTCGAAGTGCATTCACCCCTCCGGCCGCTGGCTATGGAGGGAAAACGCAGCCCAACTTCGGCCATCTTCGCTGCTGCCTTCGTCGCCTCTCTCCCCACCATCTCGCTGCCACCCCGCACTCACTGTGATGTCCCTGTGTTTAGGGTATAAATAGGACCCACTGTCCATAGTTTGAAACTGACTTGCGCAGCTCTATTAGAGAGAGTCACTCTGCCCGGACATGGACTCACACAAACTTCCAAAGCCTTATAACTTCATCTACCATTGGCTGATTCGCTCGCCAGTCACACAATGTCATGCTGCCCAACAGCTCACCAAAGCCTCCTGAGCTTCTCTGTTACCAGCTAGTTACGCTATCACAGCTTACGAGTCCGAGTACCAACCACTGGGGTTAACCTTGCGCCCCATGGCACCATGTCTTTCGAAACTAGGTGTCATTGCGATTGGCAACCTAGGATCGGCTGGCCCTTCAGGCACTAATCAGGTACAGGCTGGATATATGTGTTTACTTGTTTTGGGAATAAACACACATAATCCAGTTTGGCTGATTCATCTCCAACAGCTACTATTCTTCTCAACCTGCTTCCTTCTGTCTCCTACTTTGTCCCAGTGATCCGCAAACACTATTATGATGCTTGGATCTATGGCGAAGTCCTGCCTTCCTGAGTAACACGAGAGTGGTAGCCCTTATCCTGCTATTGTAACATCTGTTAAGTGCTTCAGTTTGCCGGTGACGCCCTGCCCACCGAAGTACTTGCAGGAGGCCAGTAGTAAGGCCTACCTACCACACCCACCTACTTGTTCCTTCCTCTCAGGCCGTGGCCGCCCCTACGGAACACCCACTGCTATCCTCTCTACGCTACCTTCCACCTTATACCTTGCCAAAGGGTTGGGCGGGATAAAGCTGCCAAACAAGGACTAGGCCTGATAGAGGATGGACAGAGTGCCACCGGGTGTATTCCTCGAAGAGAGAGGAAGCAGCACGTCAGATGGGTACCACAGCCAGCACGTCCAGCGGAAACTGAGATACATCCTTCAAGCTACTCTNTCCTCGAAGAGAGAGGAAGCAGCACGTCAGATGGGTACCACAGCCAGCACGTCCAGCGGAAACTGAGATACATCCTTCAAGCTACTCTGGCACATTCCTCGTGCCATCTCCGCACTGCCTCCCACACCACCTATGAAGCATGTGGAATACAAACGGCCAGCAGCCGTAGAAAAGATGGTACGACACCTGGAGCCCCTGACCAGCTACACACCCACCAGAGTACAAACCCAGCCAACCCCGACCAGCGCTCCTCCCCGTGCTCAACGGGCCATTATAGAACTACCAAAAACAACCAAACCCTGCACTCAGAAACAACCCCATCAAGTCAATAGGCCATTATACAGAATGATTNAGAACTACCAAAAACAACCAAACCCTGCACTCAGAAACAACCCCATCAAGTCAATAGGCCATTATACAGAATGATTATAAAATCATGGCACAAACTTTGAGGGGTGGTAGAGCTCACTAAAACAAACAATTATTGTATAGGAATATATGGGCGGAAGTGACGCGTTGAGGCACAAACACAAACATAACACATGACGTGCAAAACATTGTTTATTTACAACGTCGCCACTAAATGCCTTTTTATCGAGTCTCGATTTGTTCCTATGGGGGCATTTGAAAGCCCTCATTTACGAGACTCCAGTTGATTTCATTGAAGACTTCGTCGCTCGACTATCCTGTGCGGCTGCATGCGTGGATGAAATACCCGGCATATTTGAATCTGTTCGCCAATCACTCCACCGATGCTACCAAGCTTGCATTACTGTCGGTGGTAGCAATTTTGAGCAATAATTTTAAAATTGCTGTAAAAAGGCATTTAGCGGAAAAGTAGTAAATAAACAATGTTTTGCATGTCATGTGTTATGTTTGTGTCTAAACACGTCACTTCCGCCCATATATTCCTATACAATAATTGTTTGTTTTAGTGAGATCTACCACCCCTCAAAATTTCTCCCATGATTTTAGAATCATCCTGTAGAACTACCAAAGGCAACCAAACCCTGCACTCAGAAACAACCCCGTCAAGTCAACGATGCCTTCTGCCTAACCGTCTGGTAAAGGAGGGTGGGGGGAGAGGGAGGCTTAGATTCCACTGAACTCCAGAAACACCTGTTAGGTAGGGCATAAAGTTTAAACAGTACTGTACATCAAAATATAAGTATATGTATTTTCAACACTGGGCCTATACAAACAAAATAAAGGCTTGAACCACCTTTCTCCTTTCTGATTCTAAATTACCACCCTAATAACTGCATAGTACACTACCACAATGAGTTGGTGTGGGTTTGATTCTCTGCAGACACATGAATTTTAAAAATTGCTTGACAACTGAATGGAGATGTTAGTAGTCTAGCAGTAACATAAGATTGTAAGCATATGCTTTGATAGCTACTGTGTATTGAGTAGTAAGTGTAATATAATCATGATTTTATTTATCCTGTTAACTAATTATTAAGAAATAATTGTAACAAAATATATATTAAGAATTGTAATATAAAGGCTACATATATGAATATAAACATATAATCTACAATAATGAGTTGGCTTCTACAGAGAAGAAAGTAAATGAAAAACAAAATAGGCAATTCATAACTGAATAATATGGTATAACAATTCATTGCAACATATAAAAAAACAGTCTACTAAAAAGTTAGTTCGAAAAAACAAATAACTCTATGGCTAAGCAGAAAATGAACAAATCTGATTTTGTTAATCGTAAAACTTAATTTCAGAAAATTAGTTGTAACGGTAACACATTGTATCAATAATGGAATGAACAGTAGAATAGAATTTTAATAGAAAAAAAAAAATACTGTACAATTATTTTAGAAGTGTCCAAAATAATTACAGTAATTATAAAGAGATTAATGAAATGAAATATTCAGTAACGTTAAGAGTAAATCTAATAGAATATATATTTAAAAACAAGAGTTTCAACATATATATTCAAAAGTGAAATACAATTTTTTAAATATTTTTTTTAAGTAAAGTGCTTTTAGCTTGCTGTAAAAAATTTTTGTTTACTTTCCTATGGAATGTTTTATTTACAAGAGTTTTGTTTCAGCAATTGCTGCAGTTATAGGTGCTGCACGAAACCACCATACTTTGCACAAGAAACTCACTTCCTATTAACTAATGCGCTCTCCTCTGTTCCTCTTACAACCTTGTTCTCCTCCGAAATGGCTTCATCCCCACTCCGACTAGGGCCTCTTNTGCGCTCTCCTCTGTTCCTCTTACAACCTTGTTCTCCTCCGAAATGGCTTCATCCCCACTCCGACTAGGGCCTCTTGAATATGTTTTCTATATACAACCTCCTTGGCTGCAGCCCATCGACGACGTTCCCTACAACCTGTGGCATACCACCCACCAGTTCTCAAAAGCTGGCTAAAGGCGAATGTTGCCAAACAGTCCCAACACAGGACGAGCTGAGGTCTACAATCCCATTCCTGACTACCAGTACATCACAGCGTTTAAAACCTAATGGTGGAAATGTTTTAGAAACAATAGTTTCACAGGCTCAGAGAACCATGCACAACCACCAACANGACGTGCAAAACATTGTTTATTTACAACGTCGCCACTAAATGCCTTTTTATCGAGTCTCGATTTGTTCCTATGGGGCATTTGAAAGCCCTCATTTACGAGACTCCAGTTGATTCCATTGAAGACTTCGTCGCTCGACTATCCTGTGCGGCTGCATGCGTGGATGAAATACCCGGCGTATTTGAATCTGTTCGCCAATCACTCCACCGATGCTACCAAGCTTGCATTACTGTCGGTGGTAGCAATTTTAAGCAATAATTTTAAAATTGCTGTAAAAAGGCATTTANTAAGCAATAATTTTAAAATTGCTGTAAAAAGGCATTTAGCGGAAAAGTAGTAAATAAACAATGTTTTGCATGTCATGTGTTATGTTTGTGTCTAAACAAGTCACTTCCGCCCATATATTCCTATACAATAATTGTTTGTTTTAGTGAGATCTACCACCCCTCAAAATTTCTCCCNAGTCACTTCCGCCCATATATTCCTATACAATAATTGTTTGTTTTAGTGAGATCTACCACCCCTCAAAATTTCTCCCATGATTTTAGAATCATCCTGTAGAACTACCAAAGGCAACCAAACCCTGCACTCAGAAACAACCCCGTCAAGTCAACGATGCCTTCTGCCTAACCGTCTGGTAAAGGAGGGTGGGGGGAGAGGGAGGCTTAGATTCCACTGAACTCCAGAAACACCTGTTAGGTAGGGCATAAAGTTTAAACAGTACTGTACATCAAAATATAAGTATATGTATTTTCAACACTGGGCCTATACAAACAAAATAAAGGCTTGAACCACCTTTCTCCTTTCTGATTCTAAATTACCACCCTAATAACTGCATAGTACACTACCACAATGAGTTGGTGTGGGTTTGATTCTCTGCAGACACATGAATTTTAAAAATTNTAATAACTGCATAGTACACTACCACAATGAGTTGGTGTGGGTTTGATTCTCTGCAGACACATGAATTTTAAAAATTTCTTGACAACTGAATGGAGATGTTAGTAGTCTAGCAGTAACATAAGATTGTAAGCATATGCTTTGATAGCTACTGTGTATTGAGTAGTAAGTGTAATATAATCATTATTTTATTTATCCTGTTAACTAATTATTAAGAAATAATTGTAACAAAATATATATTAAGAATTGTAATATAAAGGCTACATATATGAATATAAACAAATAATCTACAATAATGAGTTGGCTTCTACAGAGAAGAAAGTAAATGAAAAACAAAATAGGCAATTCATAACTGAATAATATGGTATAACAATTTATTGCAACATATAAAAAAACAGTCTACTAAAAAGTTAGTTCGAAAAAACAAATAACTCTATGGCTAAGCAGAAAATGAACAAATCTGATATTGTTAATCGTAAAACTTAATTTCAGAAAATTAGTTGTAACGGTAACACATTATATCACTAATGGAATGAACAGTAGAATAGAATTTTAATAGAAAAAAAAAAAATACTGTACAATTATTTTACAAGTGTCCAAAATAATTACAGTAATTATAAAGAGATTTATGAAATGAAATATTCAGTAACGTTAAGAGTAAATCTAATAGAATATATTTTTAAAAACAAGAGTTTCAACATATATATTCAAAAGTGAAATACAATTTTTTAAATATTTTTTTTAAGTAAAGTGCTTTTAGCTTGCTGTAAAAAATTTTTGTTTACTTTCCTATGGAATGTTTTATTTACAAGAGTTTTGTTTCAGCAATTGCTGCAGTTATAGGTGCTGCACGAAACCACCATACTTTGCACAAGAAACTCACTTCCTATTAACTAATGCGCTCTCCTCTGTTCCTCTTACAACCTTGTTCTCCTCCGAAATGGCTTCATCCCCACTCCGACTAGGGCCTCTTAAATATGTTTCCTATATACAACCTCCTTGGTTGCAGCCCATCGACGACGTTCCCTACAACCTGTGGCATAGCACCCACTAGTTCTCAAAAGCTGGCTAAAGGCGAATGTTGCCAAACAGTCCCAACACGGGACGAGCTGAGGTCTACAATCCCATTCCTGACTACCAGTACATCACAGCGTGATCCTCAAGATTTAAAACCTAATGGTGGAAATGTTTTAGAAACAATAGTTTCACAGGCTCAGAGAACCATGCACAACCACCAACAGCTGCCGAAATGCTTTCTGTTCAAGACGATGCCGTAGGGGGAGAAATAAAGAGTACATTTATTGTAGACCAAGACCAGCCCCCTCTTCAAGTGGCTCCCCATTTGTCCTTCTGAAGCTGAGGTAACTCCTTTCCTGCCCTATCACCCACCAATCAATCCAAAATCCAGGAGTGGCGCTGGGAATCAAACCCAAATCCTCTCAGCAAGGCACACCTATAAAACCCACTACAACACAGAGGCAGAAAATAAACTTCTATTGACTTATATCGTATTTTTGAAGCCACAAATAAGAATCTACACTCATTCTGTATTAAAATAATAAGTTTTTTAATGGAAAGTAAATAATTACAACTTGGTTAACAATTAAAATAGAATGGTGTCATGAAAGAATTGCAGAGATTTGCTACCTATCACAACCTGAAATTAAATTGAGTATGTGTATGGCCTAACCTACTGACAATACGGTGTCTTTAAATAAACCTTGCATTTAACTGATTGCAGCAATTCTTAACCAAATACTTAACTTATACAAAATTGGCCTGTTGTTAAATTGATAAAAAAAGAGACGGTGACTCAAAGTGTCCACCAGTTGCAAAGAAGACTGCGAAGGGGTGGAAGTAGAATCATAATTTTATGCAGTATTACTAAATTTGATAATTAAATATTAAATCATAGCAGTTTTTTTTAACTATTTGTAAAAAAAATCTAACTGAAAATAAGTATTACAAAAGTTATTTTATGTACAATGAACTCCTATATACTTCCCTTTTTTATTTAATGGTGGTTTTGTATTAAAATAATGCAATGATTGTTAAAATTCATTTCTATTTAGCATTTTGTTAATAACATTTGAGAAGTAAATTTTTCTTTAAAAATAATGTGCACATAAAATTAATAAACCAGTAAAATAAGCTTCATTACCTAAAAAGCTACCATAATTTATGCTGTCCATAGTCATAATTAGAATTTTGAAAAGTCTTTAGTTGTAACCAATAGATGCAAGGTCAATTTCGAAAACATGCCAGCGGTTATAATAACTGCCACTAACTTTGGATTGTATCCTGCTTGGCCGTGTCCTGCCATGTAACATCAGATAGTCAATGTCTGTCCCAAGAACATAACCACCAAAATGAGCAGCTGCAACTAGCAGAGAACCTACAAAAATGAGCAAAAAAATCTTTGTCCCCAGGCTTTACAAAAGTACATTAACACTACACTGCAATAATAAATATACAAAACTAATAATTCAGCTAAATGTTCAAATTCATCTAATAAGTTTATTTTACTTACAATTGTAGTGATAAAAATTACAGTTCAAGTTCACACTCTCACTGATGTGGTCAATGTTTAAAATTTGATTTATGCACAATATATTTCATCTGCTGTTCATATTTGGTATAACTGCAATTTAACAGTGGCACAACATAACAGTTTTGTGTATATACACAATTTGAGATGATGTTCCACAAGTCGGCAGCAGGTTCTGGAGTCTAAGTGTTACTAGCATATGCTTATGGCAGACAACACCTGTAAACAAAATATTGCTTAGCATGGTTAAAATACACTTGTTTTGCAAACTGTATATTCCACAATATAAGTAGCTCCTGTGACTATACTTTTTACTAGTTCTTCTTTTGACTGTACTGGAGTTTCTTAATGATACACATCATGACAGGCCAGATGAGAAAGTTTACCAGCCTATACCGCTCGCAGAGTTCCCAGCCACAAGAATAACAAGGAAGTATCGTCACTTTAAACCACTAAACCTACTCCTGGTTTGTGCAACACCATATCCTGTGTAACACCATATCCTGTGTAACAACATGATTCCAGAAAGTACAGGCACACCAACTTATATACTCACCAGTTATAGATAAATACAGTATGTACAATTCACTGGTGCTGCCAGCAGATACCAAAACTTACCAATATTTAGAACACCCAAGTTATGTATTTATATTCACACACACAGCAATTCTACATACATGTATTTAAGTTTCCTTAATGGAAAGTGATTAACTTACATTAAATATGTTATTTTAGGTTATAAGTACATTTTGAAAGTTTCTGCAAGAACTATGCAGGACAAATTAAAAACCGATACAAAAATATTAATAAATTTACTTAAATATTTGGGTTGAATAATAGTAATTTTGTAAGCCATTAAATATTGTTAATGTTCTTAAATAAATGCGGTGGTGGTTAAAATGGGAGTACCTAACGAAAACCTGCAGTCATTGGCAATATCTACAATGTTTCACAAAAGAAACATTTTGGTGTAATCCTCTTAGCAACTGAACTTTTGGTCACCAAGGTAGAGGGCCAGGTAGATAACAGATTGGCCACTCTTGTATATTGGCATTCTGTATATGATATGAAGGGTAGTAAGATGGGTATAATTGGCACCTATGAGTGCAGTGTCATGGCATGCACGTGAGTGTAACTGTGTATGATTTTTGGAGGACGTAATATATACAGGCCAGATGTGTGGCATACTTACGTTTTCAGAGCCGATGGACAAGACATAAATGTGGTGATGAGGATGAGATAATGTTCCTGGCTGAATAAAGTATACTTAGAGAGTGTCCAGTCATCAGTGAACGGTAATAACTTCCATGGGGACAATTAGTGAATTTGTGTCAGGCCAAGATTGAAGTATGACACATAGATATACTATTTATTTTGCTGCAACTCCGTATCATTACGTACGCACCACGTGCCCCAGAAGTGATACAAACACTGAATGGCAGCCACCCAGGCCAGCATTCCATCTCCATAGATAAGGTGGATGCCTGGAGAGCAAAATGCACCTCAAGGAAGAGAATATTATAAATCACCCTGCCTAAACCAAAACACAGTGAGAAGGGAAATCCGCCAACCCCACCAGTGAAGCTGCCCTAAGCTCGCACAGCCGATACCACCTGCACACCAGGAAGACCTGCTTCTAGCCGCCCCCGAGAGATGGCAGCAAGTGCAGCTATGCCTACAAAGGGAGGAGCCACCCCACCGAAGCTGTCCAAAGGCCGAAAGAACCCGAGACAGCTTTAGCCCAGGAGGATATATAGGGTCCTGCACCGCCGCAGAACGGGAGTTGATACCAGCAGCTTGCCTTAGCACCAGTCGTGCTAAGGCTCTCTGCTCTGTCTGCTCTTATCCGCCTCGTGAAGAAACAGCCAGTGATCACCAGTTACCAACGCCGGACTTCTTCAACCACGCGCTGCAGTCCCGAAGAGTTGTCATTCCCCCCATACTTGACACTTTCCGTCAACCCCAAACGCCATACTCCCCCCTTAAGT
>NQII01000532.1:536397-672519 GCA_002778355.1 Clitarchus hookeri | reverse complement strand
TTCACCAAGTTGGATATGGAGGATGCCTGCCTGTAAGTGGCTGTGGATGAGCCCATGTACGGCACACTACAGAGTTTTCATCAGTAAATATTATTAAAGGGCTTTTTAAAGTTAATTATCACCAGTTTGGAGTGAGTGGGGTCCAGCATTTTTAACGGCTTATGGCAACATTGTAGAGGTGCCTATTAGGAGTTGTAGTATTGTTAGATGATGTTCTGGTGGCTGACTCAAGTAAGGAGGAGCATTGAGCAAGAGTANCCTATTAGGAGTTGTAGTATTGTTAGATGATGTTCTGGTGGCTGACTCAAGTAAGGAGGAGCATTGAGCAAGAGTATGTGAGGTCAGTGCTCGAACAGACAAAGCAGGACTCAGATTAAAGAACTAAATTGTTTTTGCAGCCAAAACAATGAAATATTTGGGGTACCTGATTGATGTGGGAGGTATCCATCCAACACACAAGAAAGTTGAGGCAATACACAAAGCACCAGCATCACAGATCAAACAGAGCTTACAAGCTTACCTGGGGCTTTTGAACTTCTATGAATAGTTTTTGCAGGACAAAAAGGAACGTTGCTGGAACCTCTACATAAGTTACTGGACAACGAGGCTGTATGGGCATGAAAGAAACAACTTGAAGTAGGATTCCAGAAAGTAATGCAGGTGGGTATGGTGCTGATTCACCATGATCCTAAAAGGTCTGTGGTGATGATTGGTGATGCTTCAGAGTTTGGGGTCAGAGCAGTCTTAGCTCACATCATAGACAATGGGGAAGAACGGCCTGTAGCTTTTGCTTCACGGACGTTACACAAGAGTGAACAAAACTGCACTCAAATAGACAAGGAAGCTTTGGCCGTGATGTTCAGAGTTACAAAATTTAGTCAGTCTTTGGTTGGTCAATTCATATACTATGGTCAGGGATCATAAACCCTTTTTGCAGTTATTGACCTCACACGACCCACTCATGATATCCTTTCACCTAAGATGCTCCACTGATGTTTACAACTGAGCAAGTATGATTTTTTCAGCTGGTCTGCAAGCCTGGCAACAAGATAGTACCTGCAGATGCTTTAAGCAGACTGCCAGTACAGTGCCCACTATGGGATGCCACTCACAAGAAAAGTGCTGAAGCTAGAGGAGAGGCCAGAAGCACCCTTAAATGCTCACATGGCAGCAAAGGACAATGCACTGAGACAAAGTAAAGTATTTTGTATTGCCTGGGTTGCCAGAAAAGCTGCCTAGTGAAGAAGTCCAGCCCTATTGGAACTGACAAGTCAAATTGTCTATATACTGGTACTGCTTACTATGGGGCACTAAGAGTGATTTGGGACGAATTATTGGTTCTTCTACATGCCTCACATAATGGTATGATACACTCAAAAGGATTTGCCAGCAGTTACATATGGTGTCCAAAACTGAATGATAACATTGAAAAAATGGTCCAGCATTGTGAGATTCGCCTTAGGGAGAGCTGGGCTTTACCAAAATTATGCACATGGCATGGACCAAGAACCCAAAACCCATGGTCCTGCCTACACATGGATTTTACAAACCATTTATGGGGAAGACATTTTAAATTGTGATTAGATGCTTACTCAAAGTGGCCGGAAGTGCAACTGGTACCATCCATGTCAAGTGTGGTGGTAGTCAGTGAGCCAAGAGACATTTTCAGTGTCCATCAATTGCCAGATGTGGTTGTGTCAGATAACAGGACAGCATTTTCATCATGTGAGATAAAAGGTTTTTTTTTACCAGAATGTNTGCCAGCAGTTACATATGGTGTCCAAAACTGAATGATAACATTGAAAAAATGGTCCAGCATTGTGAGATTCGCCTTGGGGAGAGCTGGGCTTTACCAAAATTATGCACATGTCATGGACCAAGAACCCAAAACCCATGGTCCTGCCTACACATGGATTTTGCAAACCATTTATGGGGAAGACATTTTAAATTGTGATTAGATGCTTACTCAAAGTGGCCGGAAGTGCAACTGGTACCATCCATGTCAAGTGTGGTGGTAGTCAGTGAGCCAAGAGACATTTTCAGTGTCCATCAGTTACCAGATGTGGTTGTGTCAGATAACAGGACAGCATTTTCATCATGTGAGATAAAAGGTTTTTTTTTACCAGAATGTANCCAGATGTGGTTGTGTCAGATAACAGGACAGCATTTTCATCATGTGAGATAAAAGGTTTTTTTTTACCAGAATGTAAATATCTACAGACATTCACTACCATACCATCCTTCCAGCAAGAGACGAGTGGAACGGATGGTGCAAATAGTGAATGACAAGCTAAAAAAACTGCAAGCTGGTGACTGGTGATCAAGACTGAAGAGAATACTCTTCGCGCTTCACCACCCCAACGACTTCCACCCATAATTCCCCAGCAGAACTGTTGATGGGCAGGAAACTCAAAACTATTATTGACAGGTTGCATAGCTGCTCACAGCATTTCATGGGTGGGGATGACAGACACAGGTGATAGACAGGAAAGGCACTTTGCAGAACGGGACAGCATAATTCTTCATACTAATGGGTCAGGTCCCAAGTGGATCCTGGGAGTGGTGATAGCTAGGGAAGGGCCAGTAATATATCAAAAGTCGAAACAACAGGGAGCAGACAGGTACACCAGTGGCACGTTAACCAGTTGGTACATCGCCCACCCATGGAGGAAATGTCTTCAGACCTACCTGCCAAAGCTACAGAGCTGCAAAAAATGGCTTTTCAGAAATCAATAAGTACAGATAACAGGCGGGGGTTCCAAGAACATCAGCGTTCCCAGGTGGCCAGAGCAGTGTTTGTCAGAATTACCTTCTAGGAGCTTTCCTGAGGCTTCAGGGAATAGTGTGTCAGCAGCGAAAGAGGCAGCACCTCTGGACTTGACAGTGTCAGCAGAGGACATGACAGCATCTCACACTCAGGTCCATCACCTCTGGCAGTATACATACTGTNGGACTTGACAGTGTCAGCAGAGGACATGACAGCATCTCACACTCAGGTCCATCACCTCTGGCAGTATACATACTGTGTTTTTTTTTACGAAGTTTGTTTTTTGACAGACAGAACCAGCAACTATGTAACGGTCTTACAAAAAATTACACCATTTGCAGTGGCTGCAATTGGCTGGTTTGTAACAAATTTGTGTATGTATTCATGTTAGCAACACTTGCTGAAAACAGTATGCACAAAAGAAATGAGCAATTTTAAGATTCCCATTACAAATTGAAAAAAATATTGCGTTGCTAGTTTGTACTTTCAACAGTTTCAACTACACATCATACATTTTTAATGAGGAGACAGTTCTCCGGCCGCCTCGCTACGTTATAAGCAAGATTCCAGCAGACTTTGCACGTGATGGACGCCATGTTGGTTACTTAGTTTTCGCAAGATAATCTATCTGTTTCACATTTTATTACTTTAGACTTTATTTATACAGTGTGACACAGTGTGACTGATTATTATATTTCTTTCTGCAGAGTGCTGTTTTTGTTGCATTATTAATAATTCATTATAATTTTTTCATGACAAGAGTGGAACTTCCCGGCAATGTGTTTGTTTCTTTCCCTCGTGGGCGGCGATGTATATTTGTGATGTAATAAAAGTTTTGTGTATGAATAGCCTACAGAACGAACTCACGTACTTACACATATATTCATGCATAAAGACTTATCCTAAAGTGCCAGTTATTTGAAGCACATAGGTTTAATATGTTAGGCATATTTTCAACCAATATCATCTTTCAAATAACATAAATCGTCTTTAGGTTTTGAATTCCAACGTTTTCAGGTAAGATGTACTAATTTCATACACAGTTTACTTTGTGCAATTACACAAAGCTGAAGTAACACTTTGGGCTTAGCCACTACTTTTGTGCCTAATGTCATCAGATATTTATTTTATTTATGCACACTTATGTCCAATAGTTAAAATTGTAAAAACATTTTGTAGCCTAACCATATGTCAGTGTGTTTGTGTTAGGATATTTGAGATTTGCAACTTTCAGTAGGAATTAATGTAAGAGGTAGCAAATGGGCGTAGTACCACACCACACATAATTGGATGGCTGCGGTTGCATCAAAATCTTGCAGTTTCTCTGCAGGTGAACATGATCATGCATTACAACACTAGTGATGCACTTCATACATTAATGCATGCATTAGCGACTTGAGAAGACAACATTATTTATCATACATGCATGGGGCATTTATCCAAATACATTTGTAGAGGAACTATTTTATCCATGCCAAACAGTTACTTAATCCCTTTGACAATCTTCAGTCCCAAAAATTAAAAATTAAATTATCCTTCGTACCAATTAAGAACTTGCACTTTAAATTAATGAAATACAGCAGAAATGAGCCAAACAAATTACACATCATTCTCACCACTTCCTACAAAGGGGTCCAGCACCAAATCACCATCCAC
Organism: Clitarchus hookeri; assembly: GCA_002778355.1. NCBI lineage: Eukaryota > Metazoa > Arthropoda > Insecta > Phasmatodea > Phasmatidae > Clitarchus > Clitarchus hookeri. The sequence goes on along the minus strand of NQII01000532.1, from coordinate 668,096 downwards.
AATCTTGGCTTGGTTAGCCATTAGAATAGAAAGTTGAGGGTCCATACTTGTATTCCCAATGAACTTCCTCGTCTTCAGCGATAATTTTGCAAGCAGATCTCTCCGACCATTTGCCACCTGTAACAACAGTTCCATCTAACACCAGCCTCTAAGTCAAACAAGTCAAAAACACAACTCGAGCAATGGGCTCTTCATTGCACAAAGAGTATTTCTTACCCAGCGGCCAAAGTACAAATCAAGTGGCTTCTTTGGTATGTTGTTCGAGTCAAGTCCATAAAATTCTATTATGTTCAAGCAAACATCTGGATCCTTAAGGTTCACATGACCTTCAATCGGGAGGTAACTAAAATTCTGAAAAACAAAATTTTTTCCTATTAATATAGAATTTTTGAAACAAATGGCATAACATATTTAAATTACAGCAGTATAAAATACTTACAATAAAATACTGTGAATGAGTTACGTGATTGCTCCAGCTTAAATATCACTCTTAGAAGAACATAAACCATAATGAATCTGCACACAGTCTACTGACTACAAAAAAAAATTTCTAAGTAAAAAATTAATACAAAAAAATTTACTGAAGAAACTGAAAAAATTAAAACTAGCAATGAAATTGAACATTATCAATCAACTAATAATACTCTAATAAAATAGCAAGCAACACTAACCTTTAGTTTTTAAAGAATATTTTTGCAAAATGAAGAATAATTTTGAAGAATGAGGAATATTTTTTTGGGAATGTTTCTGAGGAATAAGAAATACTTTTGAGAAATGAGGAATATTTTTAAGAAAGGTTTTTGAGGAAATCAGNACTGAAGAAACTGAAAAAATTAAAACTAGCAATGAAATTGAACATTATCAATCAACTAATAATACTCTAATAAAATGGCAAGCAACACTAACCTTTAGTTTTTAAAGAATATTTTTGCAAAATGAAGAATAATTTTGAAGAATGAGGAATATTTTTTAGGAATGTTTCTGAGGAATAAGAAATACTTTTGAGAAATGAGGAATATTTTTAAGAAAGGTTTTTGAGGAAATCAGGAGGGTGTTGGGGCCAAGCTGGGGGAGGAAGGGGTAATAATATAAGTTCCTCGATTTTTAGTGATTTTTCTTGATTTTTTATTATTGGGAGGGGAGTGATGGGGGTGGGATGTGTTGGTTAAGGTGGTAGGGTAATGTTATATGTACCTAGATTTTTAGAATTTTTATTTTTTGGGTTTTAAGTTATCAAAGGTCACGAGCATGGGGTCGAGGTCAAGGATGTGAAGTCAAGGTCACCGACATCCAACATGATGGACAATAGGCTTTGGTTCTGGTGCCTCATGCCGTTGTCCCCGCACTCTCAATATCGTTCTACTCATATGTTTACATTTATTTGTTTCTACTCAAGCTGCTCGTGAAAATGTCACACTTCAACATTAAAAATGATTTTGAAAAGAGCTATGTTTAAAATTTGGAGGAAAGAGTGTCAAATTACATTATTAATGCTGCAATTCATATTTAAATATTATGGCTTCTGAAATATTCTGCTTTACATGGAACTCAAATATTAACTTTATACAAATACATAAACCAGAATCCCGCTAATCCGAAAATCAGTTAATCCAAGTGAAAGTCTGCGAGAAAAAATTATTGTAATCGTTGGCAAGTAGTAAAACTGAATGATAATTTTATCACCCCACACCAACTGCAACAGGAAGCTCAAANATTTAAATATTATGGCTTCTGAAATATTCTGCTTTACATGGAACTCAAATATTAACTTTATACAAATACATAAACCGGAATCCCGCTAATCCGAAAATCAGTTAATCCAAGTGAAAGTCTGCGAGAAAAAATGATTGTAATCGTTGGCAAGTAGTAAAACTGAATGATAATTTTATCACCCCACACCAACTGCAACAGGAAGCTCAAATAATGATTCTTCCTTGACAGAGTGATGTTTGAATGCGGAGAGTTGTATCATTGCATATTTCTTTGCTAGTATTAGTTTGTGCTGTACAAATAAGAGCCTTATGAACCAAGTGATGAGTTGTTCCACTTTATGAGCGATTCGCTTGCTAGCTCGCCTGGTGAAAATGTACTTTAAGAATTTCCCCTTTCTTAATGAAGTAGTGTAAATGAAGTAGCCTAAAATGTATGCATGATTGTAACGTATAATAAAAGTAAATTTATGAAAGGATCCTATTTTTTTTTTACATTTANACGTACAGTTTTGCCTAAAATGTATGCATGATTGTAACGTATAATAAAAGTAAATTTATGAAAGGATCCTATTTTTTTTTTACATTTAAAATGTTATTAATTGAAAAAGTGTGTGTTTTATTAGCTTTGTAAACATTTGTACAAGCCACAAAGGAGTAACCACTGGACTGCATGTGAATCTACGGTCGCAAGTTTGAGGCCGCTGTAACCAAGACAGCAAACTTCAAATTTTCTGCTCGCAACTGCATTACAGGAAGGATTTCTGTTCATCCAAAAAAAAGTAAAGCAGATAGGCCTCAGTCCCCACTGGTTCAGACTAATGGGATTCCGGTGTATTAAATTTAATTTTTTGAATTCAGGAAACATTTCATACAGAGTTTAACGAAATGATTCTGAGAAAAATGAGGGTGCATCTCAGATATCTTTAAAAATAAACCAATTAAAAAAAAGGAACAAAGTAAAATATATACAAATGAATCGCTAAAATCATACAAAAATATGCAAGATGTTTAGCACTAAAATTATTACAGCGAAACCTTGTTTAGAAGTTCCCACTAAAGAAATTTTCCTGCTTAATAAGATGAATAATTTTGCACCTTGTCTAAATGCACATGTGTAATTTGACCCTTTTAAGAAGTTTTCCTGATTAATAAGTATTACTTTTTCAGTCCCTTAAAAAACATCTTAACAGAGTTTTACTGTATTTTTAACATTTCCCATTTACTTTGTGCCTACTTAACTTTTTTCTTCTTCCTTCTGAAATGTGCCTGACTATTAGGTTTTAATGCTTAATTTTTCTATTAACGATGTTGGAAAATTCTGACAGAAGAAACAATAACTTAATTCAATAAAATATACAACCTGCCCAAAGTGAAAACTTAAAAAGAATCGTGTCTATTTGTTTTTAGGTAAAATAGTTATATAGTTAAAATATTTAATAAACTGAATTAAATAAAAATTACATTTTGTTTGTTTGTTTGTGTGAAAGGGCCTTTATAAACAAAACCCAAACCGCAATGTAAAACTTTTCTGTAAATCATAAGAAACAAACCTCAATTTTACTGATTTTATCGGCTTGACTTAATTTGTTGCAGAACGTGTCAACTTTGATTCGGANATTACAGGAAGGATTTCTGTTCATCCAAAAAAAAGTAAAGCAGATAGGCCTCAGTCCCCACTGGTTCAGACTAATGTGATTCCGGTGTATTAAATTTAATTTTTTGAATTCAGGAAACATTTCATACAGAGTTTAACGAAATGATTCTGAGAAAAATGAGGGTGCATCTCAGGTATCTTTAAAAATAAACCAATTAAAAAAAAGGAACAAAGTAAAATATATACAAATGAATCGCTAAAATCATACAAAAATATGCAAGATGTTTAGCACTAAAATTATTACAGCGAAACCTTGTTTAGAAGTTCCCACTAAAGAAATTTTCCTGCTTAATAAGATGAATAATTTTGCACCTTGTCTAAATGCACATGTGTAATTTGACCCTTTTAAGAAGTTTTCCTGATTAATAAGTATTACTTTTTCAGTCCCTTAAAAAACATCTTAACAGAGTTTTACTGTATTTTTAACATTTCCCATTTACTTTGTGCCTACTTAACTTTTTTCTTCTTCCTTCTGAAATGTGCCTGACTATTAGGTTTTAATGCTAAATTTTTCTATTAACGATGTTGGAAAATTCTGACAGAAGAAACAATAACTTAATTCAATAAAATATACAACCTGCCCAAAGTGAAAACTTAAAAAGAATCGTGTCTATTTGTTTTTAGGTAAAATAGTTATATAGTTAAAATATTCAATAAACTGAATTAAATAAAAATTACATTTTGTTTGTTTGTTTGTGTGAGAGGGCCTTTATAAACAAAACACAAACCGCAATGTAAAACTTTTCTGTAAATCATAAGTTTCAACTTTTAGCAGAAACAAACCTCAATTTTACTGATTTTATCGGCTTGACTTAATTTGTTGCAGAACGTGTCAACTTTGATTCGGAAGGACTTCTCTGCAGAGAAGTGGTGCTGGAACTGCTCCACCGGCAGCAGTCTCAACTTCCTGTGCAGCTCCTCCTCCGTCTTGGCATGGGCCCACAGCTCCACACAGCAGTGCAGGCTCACCGATCTGCTGGCTATCTGCCTCGCTGCATGCTCGGAAGGTAGTTCAATCACCCAGAATGGCTGAAACAAAACTTCGCCATCAGCAATGACCAATTATATTTGTATAGGATGTTCACAGTTAATTGAGCACTTTTCAAATCAAACTTTGAAAAATGTCATAGTATATATTTTAATGGGCACACTGACTGGCATGCGCACAGTAAAGTTGGTAACTATGGGGAGAAACTAATTCCATAATTCAACATTGAATTAAAAGTGTCAGATAACACTAGTGAATAACGAAATTATTTCTTTTGCTTTCAGTTTTTTAATGCCTATAAGTGTAAGAATTAGCAAATTAGTAAAGTATTTANTAACGAAATTATTTCTTTTGCTTTCAGTTTTTTAATGCCTATAAGTGTAAGAATTAGCAAATTAGTAAAGTATTTACTATTCTAATAATCTCACAGTTTCTCTGAATAATTGCATGAGTAAAGTGATTAGGTCCATGGCAATGTTAATTTTACATGCAGTGTAAGAATAAACAAGGTGCATAGAAGAAAATATTCAGCAGGGCTTTAAAAAGTGCTCAGGCCACAGTAGGAGCATGTCCAACATTAATTAAATAAAAGCATGCCTCAGGAGACAGAAGAAGTCTTCTAACACAGCCTGTCTGCAGAAAACGGCAAATTAAGTTGGTTTTTTTTTTCTGATTTATACACAACAGAGTACAAACTACCATATTAGTTAAACATTTAGGTTCCTAAAAATTTAATGTTTTTACTTGACAGATGAACAAATAAAGCACACAGCAATGTGAATTATAATTATGGCAGAAGGATACAAAATTAAGAAAGTAGAACAAGCAGGGCGTTTGAAAGTGCTTGATTAATCACAAGTAGCCTATAATAAAGTATATTCATAGAATGGAAAAATTAAGTTACAGTGTCTTTCTTAATGCTGGAATTTATTATAGAAACAATATGGATAAAACGTTGGTCAATTTCAAATCAAGATAATGTAACTAATTTCATCTTATAATAATAATAATAATAATAATACAAATAATAATACTTACATAGTTAATCTCGTGGTGAATCCAATTGTACTGAATANTATAATAATAATAATAATAATACAAATAATAATACTTACATAGTTAATCTCGTGGTGAATCCAATTGTACTGAATATTAAATACAGACAGAAGAGACTCTATTTCCTAGGGAAAAAAATTTGATCATACATAACAAATTTGGAATGTAATTTTGTCAGCTGTACATTAATGGTATTGTTTAATTACAATACTATAATTGTAAAAAATTGAGTAATTAACAAAGTTTCCAGTATCAACCTATAAATTTGCTTTCAAATATTGTTTTCAATATTTTTGTAAACCGTGTTAAGCAATGCCTTTAGCAGTGTTTCAAAAAAATTGAATATTAATAAAAATCAGATTTTAAACTGCCGATAGTACCAAATGACCTTGCATTAGAATTATCTACTAGCCAAGCTTTCAACCTTACTTTAGTTTTTTACAATTTGAAAACACCCCTTTTGGAAACGAAAATGCAACTTTCTGTACCCCTCTCTTTTTTAAGTTATAAATAAGTAATAAATAAATGGCTTATCGGATTATGATGCACAAATATTTATTATGTCTTCCATAAAAAAAATGCCCCCAAATACATGTATTGTTTTGAAGTTATGTAAGAACCATGTAAATTCTTAATTCCCTTAGAATTTAAAGCTTAACGTTATAGGCGCCAAAATTAAGTCCTCCACAATCTCCAATCACTTTAAAACTGTAAAGCATAAAATTTGAACTCATTCGAAAAAAACATTTTAAAGTTTTAGCGTTACGCAAAAACAATATACAGTAATTGCATTTCACTCCGTCAACTAAAAATACGTACAGGTAATCTAAACTGTACGTGCTCGTTGGCAAACCACATAAGGTATTTTCCCCAGCACATTTTTTTCACCCAATGTGCTTGAAGTTACAGAAAAGCATTCTAAATAATTATAACAACAAAGTAAAAGAACAAAAATATTTTTTTTGTGGTAATGTGGCCAATAGGTACCCCACGGCCATAAACAAAAACCGGAGACAGACAAATAGAAGATAACGAACGAGAACTAAACGGGATCACAAATGCTACTTTTCTCGGTAAAGGCCCATCAACCATGGATTGAAAGAAAGGCCATGAAACAGGTGATAGCAAGGAAAGAGTGGGCCGGTCACGGAGGACATCTAACAGGACACCAAATTCTTAAGATCAAATGAAAATACCGTGCGTAATTAAAAACCAAGCAAGACAGACACAAACTACTCGAGGGGCCTGAAAAAGTACCGAAGGGTAAGAGACAGGAAAAATTACACGAAGCCAACGAAGAGCAGCATATAACGAGCTTCTATCGCCTCCAGCGGAACACTGAAACAACAGATGAGTCAAATTTGAACTAGGTGCCCCACATTCACAGGAAGGATTAGAGACTATATGAAGTTTATACAAATGAGACTGGGATGCAGTATAGCCTGGAAGGAGACGAAAAGAAGTGACTGCTAAACTATGGGAAATACAATGATAATAATTTTGTCAGGAATATGCAGAAAATAATTTTTCATATAAGGTATCAGCAACCGCAATATAAGTTTCCCATATCTGTTTCCAATGCCGAAAAATTTCCCTATTTAATAGGGCATATAAAACCGAAAAGGAAAGTAGGGACTTACAGACATCCTGTAAAACCCTCAATTTCGCAAGTTTATCCACCATATCATTCTCCTGAATCCCGACATGTCCTGGCACCCACATGAAGAGGACAGGAACATTTGGTTTAACCAAAAGAACACACTGTTCCCGTATGAACCATATATGCAATTTCTTATGAGGAGTAGGAGAAGACAATGTCGTAAATACACTACCTGAATCAGATATAATCAGAGGGTTAAAGACTTTGAAATTGTAAACATAATGTATAGCCATATACACTGCAAATCTTCTGCATTCTAATTGTGTGTGTGAAGCTGTGTTAGAAGGGGGGGGGGGAGTTTAAAGAATCCAGAACACTTATGTGAAGCATAAAAATAAGGACATCTAACTAACATCTTCGACAGTTTTTGAGGCATCAGTGTAAATAAAAGTACAGTCGGGATATTCAGCAACTTTAGCCTTAAATTCTTGTTGAATAATAATAGCAGAAACAGATATAGTAGACGAAAGAAAGATAGGACAAGGAAAACGAAACGAAACTTCATACTGCAAACGTTGTAACAATCTAGGTAGAGGTTGAACAAAATGTGCTGTCGTTAATAATACTTTCGGTAGTACGTAACCAAGGTTGTCAACCGCCTGTACAATATCCCTTATGCGAGAATTACAAGTACGAATCCAATGTTTACTTTGCAAAAGCCCATAATAGTTGGAAATGGTCATAAGAAAAGATTCCATACGCAAGACCATAATGGGTGTAGAAGAGAAAGCGCCAAGAATAAGGTTCAGTTCTGTGTAGTCTCCAATTTGTTCACAAAAATTAGTGGGAGCTGATCAGCAAATGGAGAACCATAATTTTAAACAGGCCAAATGGTAGAGACATAAAAAAGAACATAGAGCAAAAAAGCTAGAACACCAACGATAATGGGCGAGAACCTTTAAAAAATTAATCCTTTTGCGACATTTGGTACTAGTGTATTCAACATGGGTAGTCCATCCACCACGAGCCTCTAAAAAGATACCTAATACCTTTGTCACACAGCTAAGAGGATAACCTCTGATGGTTGGAAAGGGAAATGGCGACTGGTATCGTTTACATGTAAAATATAGGTTGTGGCTCTTATCCACAAAAAGATTAAAGCCATTATCATCCAACCAAAGTGATAAAGAATCAAGGGCCGTAGTCAAAGAAGTACAAGCTTTGTCATAAGAGATACAGTCAAACGAAAGCAAAATATCATCAGCATATTGAATAGAATGAACATGGGAGCCCAGGTTAGATATATGTCTTGAGTATATAAGATAAAGCAAGGGATTAAGGGTTCTACCTTGGACCAAACCATTAAACACCTGACGAACAAAATCTGCTCCATCAAGAACTCTAGGCATTTAACGACGAATACTGAACAAATAATAGATACATCGTATAAGTGTACATATATGGTAATCCTAGTTTAAACATTTTATCATAAAGAAGTTTAAGATTAACATTATCAAAGACTGATTCCAAGTCAATACATTCCGGTGAGCATAAGCAACCTGCATATGTGAAAACAATACAGCAATAGCATCCAGGGTACTAATACCACAACGAAAACCAAGTTGTTCTGGACGAAGCAAACAACGATATTCTAACCACCAATTAAACCGGTGCTTGACTAATTTCTCAAAAAGTTTCGCCAAACAAGAACACAGTGCAATCTGACGATAAGACTCTGCTGATAGAGGAGATTTAACAGGTTTCAAAATACCTCTAGACATCAGGGATACAACCATAACAGAACACTTTATCATAGAATTGAGCTAACCAAACGAAAGTGGTGTGAGGAAGGTACTTAAGGATATCATAAGATATGTAATCCAAACCAGGTTTGGTACTACCTGCAGTGTACAAACCACGGCTTAATTCCTCAACTGTAAATGCCCGATAAAATACCTAATGATCACATGAAGCCGCATGAGAAACAACTGAAGGAAAACAGAAGGTAGCATCCTACAGGACTGTATCAGTTCAATGCGATCCATAAAATCAGGGACAAGGGAGATGGAAATATGCTGAGAATGTTGTCCCTCTTTACCAGCATGAAAAGCTTTAAATTTACTCCATAATATATGAGAGGGTGTAGTACGAGAAAGTGAAGCACAAAAAGTATTCCAGCTAATCTTTTTACGTTCAGACCACAACTGTCGCGCCTCTGCTTGGCATTTCGTAAATTGTAGAAAATTGGCCAATGTAGCCTGGCGTTTATATTGGTGAAGTGCATTCAAACGATGGCGATTAACCTCGTCACATTGTCCATCCCATCAAGTGGAACCATGTTTCCGACCACCAATACGAAAAGGGCGAAAAGCACAGAACTTTTAGTGGATTTCAAAAGAGATAAATATAAGACATCATAAACTATGTTAATATTAAAAGCTGTAATCGGAGGGAAATGTGTAGTTGCTTCCGACATTAAGGAAGAGAATTTGCACCAATCAGCTAGATTATATGACAATCGGTTCGACGAAATGTAGAGGAAGGAGACCGATGAGTTAGTGAAGAAGTGAGGATAATCGGAAAGTGATGACTATCCCATGATCAATTTTGTAACGACCATGTTAAGTAGCTGGAAAGGCTAGCAGAAACAAAAGTTAAATAAATTGCGGTTGAGCAGAAGTTGGGAGGCCCAAGACATGTAGGTTACGTAATATTCAGTAAAGTAAAAGATAATTTAAGTAAAAATTCTGCCAAATGGCGACCAGATACATCCTCGAAAGGATTACCCAACAAACGACGGTGGCAATTAAAATCGCTACCTAGCATTACATGATGTAGAAACTGGGAAAAGAAAGTCGCCCAATCATGTTCTGAACATCGAAACTTAGGATGGACATATTTCGAGCAGGTAATTATATTGAAGCAGCCGAGACTCAACCGAATCGCCACACCATCAACGCCACGGAAACTGTCAGGATAAGTAATATTAAAAATCTCACCAGCATGTGTATTCCTTAAATACACCGAAGAGCCAAAAAAACTGGTATAGGTGTGAGTATGCAAATAAAAGAGGCATGGAACCAATAAGAGTAACGTGATGCAGTCCGCAGCGCCTATATAAGACAACAAGCGTCTGGCAAAGTTGCTAGACCAGTTACTGCTGCTACAATGGCAGGTTATCAAGATTTAAGTGAGTTTGAACATGGTGTTATAGTCGACGCACGAGAGATGGGACATAGCATCTCCGAGGTAGCGATACAATTTGGATTTTCGGGTACGACCATTTCACGGGTGTACAGTGAATATCGGGAATCCGGTAAAACATCAAATCTTCGACATCGCTGAGGCCGGAAAAAGATCTTGACCGAACGGGACATACAATGACTGACAAGCAACATTAAACGTGACAGATATGCAACCCTTCCTCAAATTGGCGCAGATTTCAATACCTTCAGACATTAGTCGAATCCATGCCAAGTCGTCTTGCGGCACTTCTGTGTGCTCGCGGGGGCCCTACACGATATTAGGCAGGTGTACCAGTTTTTTTGGCTCTTCAATGTATATAGTCGTCCCTCTGCCATCCTTAGGGGAGACGAAAGACTGAAAGGATCTATTAGAGAGAGTGAGGAAGTGCGTAACCTCCGGGTTTCAGACAGTAGAACAACATCTGTATTATGAGCATTCAAATATCTATTAGACAGGAGAGATTTTGCGTTCGACTGTACGGCGCAAAAAAGTAAAGGAAACAAGGGTAGCAAGAAAGTGGAAAAGAATGGCAGACATCCTCACCTCAAACAGACACATCCACTTATTGAACAAGACTCTCCCGGTCAAAATTAAAAATAGAATATTTTTTTGCCATGGAGAACATATGCTCAATTGTGTCGATCAAAGATATTAAATTTGTCGTTATTAAGTCTAGGGACTTCAGCATAATAGTCTCTAATATAAAATGAAGGAGTAAAAATAATGGAAGTCACTGGAGGTAGTGCTTTGTAACAAACAGTATATCCATCGGATCTCACTGTGGTCATTCGGGAAGGTCGTGTGGAGCTTTGTGTCGCCAATGAATATGAAGTCGGGAAGTACGGAGGCGATGACGTGGGAGAGATAACTGATGTGGTCACAGGTGGAAATGGAGCAAGTGAGGTGGGTGGGGACATAATTGGATGCGCTAGTTGTTGTTGCACCAGAAAACCCCTGAAATACGGCTGGGCTTTGGTTTTGACATCAGCATAAGGCAGGTTGTAGTAGGCCATGACATGTATTACCTAGCATTCCATTTCCCAAATTGGGTATTTAGTCTTGTCATGCAACATGTGTTGACCAGAGCAGCTCGTACATACAGGTATATCTGCAGTAGTACATTCTGATATAGCAGGGCAACGAACATTCTTTGCATGGCAATGTTTTTGGGTATGCCCGAAATGGAAGCACCGAAAACACTGCAACACAGATTGTGCCTTAAGGTTGACTTTAAAGATTTCTTTATATATTATGATTTCAGTAGGTAAGTGTTGCCCTTCAAAGGTCAGGCTCACCAGTCGGATAGGTACTAGTACCGATACAGTTCCATTAACGACATGTTTGGATAGCCTCTCAATAGATAAAATCTTGTAATCGCATTCTAAACTTTCGCGAATGTCGGTTATCGACGTATCGAGAGGAATGCCATATATCAAACCTTGGTGTTGTACAAAACTAGAAAGGATAGTTACAGACAAATTCAATTTCGTCGGTAATTCTTAAAATATAAACTGATTGGCTGGAATACCAGAAGTGAAATTAATTTTCAATTTTGCTGGGGCTGCTTGTTGAATATGTAAAATATCTCGGCTGGGATTAAGTTTGCGACCTAAAGAAATGGGGTTTATGTTGCCACTATTAGTATCTTGCGACTCAACAAAAACAACAAAAGGCCCTGGACTATCCCGTGGATAGCGTAACTAGGGAGGTTTAACCTGTTTCGCAGTATTTAGAGGCTTAATCGAAGAGCCACCAATCCCTACACGATTACGCTTTGCTTGACGACGATCATTATGGGCTTGCTCAACTGATAATTTTCTATTGTTTGCAATTTGTTCATCGACATCCATTGCTTACCTGCGGTAAATATTTATAAATCACAAAACTAATTCGACCATATTAACACCAGCAAATTCCTGCATACCACCCACAGCAAACCAAATATCTCTCATCACTCCACGACTTCTCACAACCGAATTTCATAAGGATCAAACATTAACTCGTGTTGTTTTTCCTGTATTTTTTTTTTTTATTAATAGACAAAACAATACAATAGAAACATGCACGAAATAAGACAATTAAGGAAAGGAATGCAGGGAACTTAGCATTTTAGGTTTCGTAAGATGACATTAACTTGTAAGATAAGTGAAAATTTTACTATATATATATATATATATATATAAAGCTTTAAGAGAGATTATTTTACATTATCCGTGAAATGTAGTGGACAGTGAACTATAAATAAATTAGTATAATACTTACAGGAACAATTAATTAAAATATGTATGTGCAAATTGAACTATGAAGTGATGCCAAAAATAAAAATAAAAAAACCCGAACAATTCATTGTCGTACATTCGTCTTTAATCTTCGAAACATATCCTGACACTCTCATGGGGAGACGTTTATACATGTTTCGATAGTTAACAGTGATTTTGGTATAAATAAAATTTTTCTGAATGATTAATTTTCTTTTCCAACACTTTCCTAAGTCAGTCTTTTATACTGTGTGGTGAAAGGAATTACATTAGTGTATTTAGTGAAAGAGATTTAATGTTTTTGAGCAAAGGGCCTGACATCTAGCAACTGAAATATGTACTTCTATAGGAGATATAAACTGCCTTTGAATCTAAGACAACAGTAAAATGATTTGTAACGTTTATAAAAACAGACGATTTCTAGTTGAAATTGTGTAAAGTTTTTTTTCTTTCAAAAATTAAGAAACTTTACTCGAACAAACATAATTCAGTTTCTATAATTAAAATGCCTTGTAAAGTATTGTATGAAGGCAGGATATTGTGTATTTTTACATTATCAGTGGGGAACCCGCCCCCTAACCTTCTCAACGCTGCACCTGAGGCCCATACTACCTGCGACATCAGCGAAGGACATGTCGATCACCATACTGCTGCCACTAGGGGGGCAGCAGGGATCAACTGGCTGCAGCAAACAAACGGCCTTCCCAAGGAGGGGCATTTGACACAGGTGACTCACTGAAATTTCTGGTGTTGGCGCACTAATACAGGCGCTACTTACTGAGTTGGTGTAGTATGTCAACTCAATTGCGCGATGCCGCAGCGACTGTGGCCTGCAACGAGCATACCGCGTAGCCTGCGCGGTGTGACGCAGCACAGTGCAGCCCAGTAGCTGCACTGTCTCACAGTAAGCCAATACTTACTTATTCTATGGTGCGCCATTGACATTTGGGTGTCGTGCGGAGCTTCACTAGTCGATGAATTTTACAAATAAAAGTATTATCTTGTCACATTGTTACAGTTATATTTTACGTTGCTAAATGTTGATCACTGAGTGTACACTCCTGTAGGTTATTAATGTGTGGTAGGTAAGAGTATTAATTTCTGAAGTTCATGCTCAATAGTGTGTTAAACTGTTTATAAATAAATACTTGTCCACAGTACACTGATGTAAAATAAAAAATTACACAACTAAAGCCGTAATGTAGAAATTCGATGGCCTCATTGGCGAATTTTCACTCGCCTACCTAGACGATGTGGTGATATGTTCGGCCAGTTGGGAGGAGCACTTACTCCACCTGTCATTTTTGCTCGAAAGGTTGGCTATCAACTGCCTCAAGTGCGCAAATGCATTATGCCACCTTGGAAAGACCAGCATAGAATTCCTGGGGAATGTTGTCGACGAGGAAGGCAACAAACCCAACCCCCGAACAACTTCAGCTGATTGATGAGTACTACCATAACATGTGCGCAAGGAGCTCTGGAAGTTCTGTGAGCTAATAAACTGACTCTGGGAGCACATCCAGTACTTTACCATCATCACCACAAAACTCACCGACCTGCTATCAACACAAAAGTGGTTTCAACTGGACGGCCTCGCCGACGACACCTTCCAGCAAATCAAGTCATATTTTCGGGTGTGCCTGACCTTGGCGAGGTACAATGCCACAAAACACCTCTACCTGCAGACCGATGCCAACCAAGAAGAAGCACTCAATGCAGTGCTCTACCAGTGCGGCGACAAAGGCGAATCTCACTTGATGTGAACCATGCACTCATGAGCTCATTGTGCCGACTCAGACTGCCGCAGTCACAACAATTTACACCCGGCCGCACCAACAACATCAGGCCAAAAGTGCGTAGTGTAAGTTGACAATAACAGAACTTGCACCTTCTTGCCGACAAGGATTATGCAACTGAAGAGACCACCCTATTCATGTATAACAAGAGGTAACTCTTTTAATAAATTGGTAGGCGATCCGAAATTGTGTTTACCCCAAAGCTACAGTCATTGGGCGCACTGGCAATTGATCGTTGCGTCGTAGTAGCTTACACCACAAAATACGACGTGACGCACCACCGGATGACGTCAACTGAATTGTAGGTTGAAGCTATAATGATAAGTGCCCCAAAGTGTCACCCAGTAGTGTGCCACATTTTTACAAACACATTAGACACCTTCACCGCATTCACAGCTACAGCCAGGGGTGTGTTTTATTGTATGAATAGCAATCAAGCATGGCATACCTTGGCACAAGTGGACTCGTCCATCTCTTCAGGAGACAGCCACCAGGCAACACTGTAGCCAGTGGAAATTTGACCACGTCATCGGAAGTGAAATACAAACACTTTTCACAAGAAAACATAATAACGTATTTAATGTGTAATTATATACGAGCAATTGTGTTTTCTATAAGGGAGATTGCTTATAAAGGCCTCCAGCATTGTAACATATCATGTAGTGCAGTGACACGCCCAGTCAACTTCACAACTTCAAACATAACAGACATTTGCTATTAAATGGGGGTTTCAACAATGTGTTTAATTTAATTTATACAATTTTTTCACCAATACAATCATATTACAGAGTGCTCGTGTTAGGTTTCATCATTCACCGTTTGACAGTGGGTTCTCGTCACTCGTGACGGAAACCGAGGCAACTCAGCCTGTTCGTCTCAGCACTCGAGCCAGACTGGTGGTGTTGGTCACCTGCTCTGCAAGCCCCCGCGGCACCATCATTAGGCTGTAATCATTTCACTACAATAGTAATATTAATTAATTAACCGGAACATATATTATATATTTACTGTACCGAGGGGATAGCCAACCGCTCTCTCATCAGATAGCTCAACACAATCGTGTATCAACATAATACCACATTTATTCCACGCTAAGGTCACCGGCAGGCCGTAAGTGCTGGGTCCATTTTCATGTATTATTCACCTTTTGTCAGAACACAGAATAAACCGATTTACAAAGTTAACTGTGTCGATTCCTTGAAGGGTAATACACCCTTTGTAGCATCAACCACAATTACAAAATATATTTTGTTAACTGTTGAATGTTTTGTGATGTTGGTAAAGCTGTTTACTTTAATTTTGTGTATATAGTTGTTTTTAAGGTTTAGTTCAGTTGCATTGCATTATTAATAAAGATGATATGACAAAGTAGTGGCAATGGTCTTTATTGCAAACCGAGTATAGAACGATTTTCGAACATGGTAGCAAAGCGTGGTTTAGAGGATGTTATGCTGATTTGTAATGATATATTGAAAAATCGCGATCTTTTTAATAAAATATTTGTGAACTGAAGGAGCTTACACATGTCGGTTTATGTAAAATGGAATCCATAAAACTGGAGGTTGCTGTTTCAGTGTTTGATGGTAAGAATTAAAAAACATGGAAGTTTCAAATCATGACAATCTTGGGGGCAAAATATTTGTGTGATGTGTTTGAATTGGATGTTCCGGAACCTGTTACTATTGAATGGGACAAGAAGAATAAATGTGCTAGGGTTATTATTGTCAGTGGTTTAAGTGATGCGCAGATCAGTTATGTAGAAGAAGCAGTGAATCCCAAGTCAATTTTGGAGAACTTGTCTTGTGTATATAAAAGGAAATGAGCTATTGGTAAGCTAATCATTAAACGAAAATTGTTGGAACTCAAATTTTAAGAAGGTAGTGATCTGATGAAACATCTGGAATACTTTCATAAGCTGGTGAAAGATCTGCGTGCGTCAGGTGAAAAGATCGTGGAAACAGAAATAATGAGTTATTTATTTTTATCATTGCAAAAAAGTTATGATGTGATTACCAAGGTTTTCGATGTAATTAGTGAAAAGTTGTTGACAATGGAATTTGTCCTGTCAAAGTTGATACTTGAGTATAATATGAATGTAGGTGAGAGGGAACGTGGTAATCAATCAGCTGCAACTGTAGAAGTGTGTCAAGCAGTTAAGAATTTAAATTTAGTCATCTTAGTATTCTGCACAATCCAGTGGTTATGTGAAATGTGATGTTAAATGTCTTAAATGTAACGAGATGGGACATATTGCTAAATATTTCACGAGTAATAATTCACAGAATCAGAAGAGGAGCTATAATTTAATGGTATTGGTCACATTAAAGCTAAACATTATAAGAAAAACCAAGATAAGAGTAATCGTGGTGGAAATTTTGGAAATTCTCGTAATCTAGAGAATAAGACTTCTGGTGGTAGAGGGGTGTAAATTTTTTTAATGCAAACATGGCTCAAGCTGGTTTCAATTTTGATGAAAAGGTAAAGTCTCAGGGCTATTGCACTGATGTTAATTGTAATGTAAAATTTGGTAATAATTGTTTGAAATCAAAACAACGAGCATTTCCCTTTAATGAAAAACTATTGAGGAGCAGGAGTGTGTTAGAAATAGTGCATACTGGTGTGACAGTAATGAATAATCCTAGGAGATGAAATGGGGGAAACTATGTAGGGTCTTTTACAGATGATTATTCTCGTTTTAGTACTGCCTATGTCATTGAAAGGTAAAGTGATGTATTTGAAGTGTTCAAAGAGTATAAGACATACATTGAAAATTTAACTGGTAGTCACATAAAGATATTATGATGTGATAATGGTGGAGAATATACGAATTATAGAATTCATGAAGAATTTCTGTCAATAGTCAGGTATTAGATTCATTACTCCGAGTCATATACCCCACAACATAATGGTGTGGCAGTATAATGAGACTTTGAAGAATACAGCTCGCTCTATGTTGAAAGAGAGTAAAATGAAATATGCGTTATGGAGTGAGGCAGTGTATTGTGCGAGTTATTTGAGAAATAGGAGCCCAACTTCTGCAAATAAGGACAAACACCATATGAGTTGTTTTATGGTAAAGTACCAGATGTGAGATATTTACAAGTGTTTGGTTGTGAAGATTCCATAGAACTTACGCAGAGGAAAGTGGTCTGATAACTTGTGGTGTGGAATTATGATAGGATATACAGACACATGGTATAAGATTTGGTCAGAGAAACGAAGAAGAATTTATGCGGCCAGAAATGTTGTGTTCAATATGATGGTTAGTGTTGATATTAATGTTTCAAGTCAAACGAAGACAACAGTTAGAATGGTATCTGAAGACAAAGAAAAATAAAGAAGTTAACAGAGGAGCTAGTGTAAATGAAGGGGTAGAAGAAGTTCCAGAGATAGAGGATGATGTAAGAAAAATTCTGAGGAATAGAAGACGATCTGTAAGATTTGATGATTATGAGTTGTGTGCTTGTAATGTAGATTTTGTGGGGCCCTTAGACGTATGAAAAAGCTTTGCCAGGAAGTCATGCTAGTGAATGGAGTCAAGCCATTAATGAAGAACTGAATGCTATGAAAGAGTATGATGTCTGATTGTTGAGCAGGAATTCTGAAGATGCAGAGACTGTTGATATGAAGTGTGTGTTTATACGATGAAGTATGAGAATAGAAAGAAGATTTACAAGGCGATGTTAGTTGTAAGAGGATTTAAGGAGCGGGGAAATTTTGTTGCTGAGGAAACATATGCTCCAGGGACTAAGTTGACGAATATTAGGACGTTCTTGTCTGTTGTGAATCAGAGGAAGTATCATATGGAACCAGTTGGATGTAAAGTCTGCATTTTAGAATGGTAAATTGGATCGTGCTGTTTACATGAAGCCACCAAAGTATATTAAGTGTATGAAGGGACAAGTATGTAGCTTGAAGAAATTGTGTCGTTACAAACATTCGACTCAAAAGTCTCGTGGTACACTAAAGGCAGAAGCCCTTTTCAACAAATTTATTACACTTCTTAATTTTTGCTACAATTGTTTTCAATTAATCTTTCATCATATGAAAAGTTATTTTGGGATGTTTGACAAGCATAATTAACAGTTATTTGACTTGTTGGACTTTCCCAGCAAAATGTCATACAGACAAATACATTGCTCAACAAGTGCACCTAACAATAGGCTCAAAAAAATCTTCATAAAATGTATTAATCTCGGTCACACGGGCCTCTTCTTAACTTGCCCACTGCTCTAAACCTGTAAAAGTTACATTTTAACGCTGTCAACAAAAATTGTAGCAACAAAATTAATGTTGTCAGAGTAACTTTCCGAGATACATCCTGTCTTGACAGAGCCTAGTCCAAGAAGAAGGAAACCATACAAGCTGGAGGCCCACTTCCCAGACTTTTGGCGCATACAATTTTTGCCAATCATGGCCAGCATCTGGTCCAGTCGATCCTAAGATTTCGTCTGTACCATACGGCAATGATGTTTCGGTAATTATTAAATTTAGGACTTTTCTGAACGAAATGTCCTAGAACAACAAAAGTTTCATTAATGGGTTCTGCACAGCTTACCTTGTTCATATTCAAGAGGGTGTAATGTTAAGATAAGTATGCCATATTTTTAAAAATTTAACAAAATTGTGAATGTATAAGCAGTTTACAGTTTGTTTACGTCTATCGTCTAACGTCAATATTAATGGCCGCGCATTGCTGATCCCACGCTACCTAGCGGCCTATTCGGCTGTAAACGAGTGCTTCAGTGCGTTATATTCGCGTATGTGGGTTTTTGTGGAACATGGTGTTTCTGTAAGTGAGGTAAGGCTGAATTGGCCATTGACAGAGGAATTGCACCAGCCACCTACCTAGGCTAGTTAATTGATATTCTTTTTGTGTGTTTTACAGTTCCTTTAAATCCCTAAAATCCTAATTTCGTAGTTTAGTGTAAACCCCAAAAATCATAGGTTAGTGTAAAACCCTAAAATCCTAGGTTAGTTTAAAAATGTAAAATAGTGATTCACCTATCATGGGTTTAAGTTCTGTTAGGTGGGCACATATTACGAAATTAGTCGGACGTTAATGCCCAGCGTATATTTGTGTTCTGCATCATTAGTAGTGTGGAAATATACCATTTTCTGCAATTTTTTTTTACAGAAAAGTCACTGAACTTAATAATTACCAAAATAAATTATTTGAAACATGTTTTAATATGTTAATAATTTGTTTACAAACACAACGTAATATAATATGTTCGACACATAATTTTGCAGTGTGGTTTATCTGTCGCAACAAACTCTCATTTAGTGGCCAAACATTATAAACAAACATGTTTTATATGATGAACATCAACATTTCAAACATACTTTCTCACAAGAGAATATTAAAATAAACAAACACATATCCTGAGTCACTACAATGTTCACAATTATTTTTCTGATTGGTTATAAATTAATGCCTTAATTGTGGTCCATAATACAGGGGTCCTAAGATAATATGCTTGGATTATGTTGTCAACATAAAAGCAAAAGAGTTAAACATTATTATTTTTCCCTTTATAAAAACAACTGGACGTTTCAAACGTTTGCTTAAAAAAAGGCTGATAAAATGAAATGAAACGCTAGCCTGTTATGCGAATGTAGTGTACCCATAAGAACACTTTTTGATAATAATGAATATTCATACAGAAGACAGTGTGCCTTAACAATCATTCAATTACTTAATAGTTATGTTCAACAGCATTTACGAGTAGAATTACAATGCATAAATACCTCATAAGGCAATATTTTTATACAAAACTACGCACAAGCAAATGGTGTAGGTTGCTACTAAAGCAATTGTCATGTCATGAAACAAAATGGATTAACAGAATTGATCAAAAAAGTTTACAGCATATTTCCAGTTATATGTATCACACAATGCAAGTTTCGTCAAACTACACAGTTTTTAGGACACATAACACTTAACATTTGCTAATGCCTGTGGCTTTGTTTACAAAGAGAAATAACTTTTCGCTTATAAAATGTAAATGCTTGCACTGATATGAACATAATTTCAGCAAAATACATAAACATAATACCTAGCTGATAACGAATTTCATGTAAAGGCATCCACAAATTTTAAGCAGAATCTAATTTCGACCCAAATTACTTACCTTGGAAGTTTAATTGTGGAAGCAAGTGCTTAATGTCTGATATGTCAGCTCGTACAAGTTAAACCGTATGGACAGGCGTTATAATACTGTTTTAACATATTCCTAACACTCTAGGAATGTTTCACATGCAGTATAAAACATTTTCATAGTGTTATTGTATCAAAACCAGTGACATACGTTTGTTTCAAAACTAGTGACATACGTGATATATTCTAGTAAACTGGGAATTGCGTAAATAGTTAATAAAAAAAACACACAGACATATATATACATTTATTTATTTATTTATTAAAGCGTTGAGAATTGCAACACAGATCACAAGTATAACAAAACACACTTCCAAAGTTTCTTCAAGTTTATTCGTTGTTCAAAAATTTATACCGACAAATTGCATAAAGTAGTACATTTTCAAGGTCGGCAATATGAATTTCCAAGAATTTCTGGGACAAGAAACTATATGGAGACACAGCAGAAAGCAATAGCAAATAATTCCACTTCACTCAGAACATATATAAAAATGTTTTATTGATTACGTTAATGAATACTTTAATTCAAGAGTACAAAACTGACACTTAAAATTCACGTTAGTTGCAAAATATTATTACTTTGAAACACGGAATGGAATTAAAAAAACAACCACACCAAAAGAAACTGAATTGCAGTTGACAAAACTATTTAATTTTACGACTAGTAAGATGCTAAAACATGGAACTATCAACTTAACTGTGAGTATTGCAGCCATTGCTTACGTTAAAATATATTTATGGCCAGTGATTGTTGATATATAATACCAAAAGACTAAAAATTATATTACCAATTTGTTTTTTATGGTTAGGTTTGATTTCCATTGTTCAGTATGCAGGTCTTTTCGCAACAGACAGTACTTAATTGTATTGAACTTAATATTCGCGGATGCACTGAGTATCAATATTGAGGCTGTCTGTACTTTCTAGTCATACAATTACATGCTTCACTCACCTATTTAACGTGTGTTCGAGTGTGGGGTTGCCAGCCGTCCCGTAGTGCATGAGATTTCGGTAATATTAAGTTTAGGGGCTTTTCTGAAAACGCAATAAAAATTTAAAATTATGATATATTTCTACTCTACTAATTATGCAGAACACGAATATATTAGGGGCATTAACGTCCGATTAATTTCGTAATATGTGCCCACCTAACCTAACAGAACCTAACCCCACGATGGGTGAATCACTATTTTACATTTTTAAACTAACCTAGGATTGTTGGGTATTATACTAACGTAGGATTGTAGGGTTTTACACTAACCTAGGATAGTAGGGTTTTACACTAAAGTACGGATGTAGGATTGTAGGGATTTAAAGGAACCGTAAAACACACCAAAAGAATGTAAATTGACTCTCCTAGGTAGGGGGCTGGTATAATTCCTCTTACGTTAATAGACGTAAACAAACATATTTCGCAGGTTTTTAAAATATGTTCTACTTATTTTAACATTACCAGCTCTTGAATATGAACAAGGTAAGCTGCGCAGAACCCATTAATGCAACTTTTGTTGGTCTAGGATGTTTCATAAAGAAACGTAAACAAACTGGCTATACTGTTCATTTCGCAATTTTGTTCGATTTTTTAAAATATGTTGCACTTATTTTAAAGCTACGCCCCTAGTATATTCGTGTTCTACGTGATTAGTAGAGTAGAAATATATAATAATTTTGAATTTTTATTGTGTTTTTCAGGAAAGCCCCTAAACTTAATAATTACCGTAAATAAATGTCTTACTGGGCAAATGAGAATTTTCCATTTAACACAAAGGAGTGTGAAACAACATGCATGAATATTGTTGCATAAAAACAATTCAGCAGATGAACACAAGTGAAGGGACTAAGAAAAAAAAAAGTAGAATTAAAAACTTTTTTTTTACACTTAATAATTATTTTCCTTTAAACATTTTATTGGGGTCAGATGTGTGTGGAGTTGTTGTGATGTGCCTCTTATTGGGAAATCTGAAGAAGTAGGCAACCGTATGGCTGAGAGACAGAATGTAAATAAAATTAGAAAGTTCAGAACATGACAGTACAAAAAAATCTGCTTTCAGTTTTAGGCTAACCTTTTTTGTATCAACTAGTAAACACATAGCATCCTACCTACTCATCACCCTGTTTGCGACTAGAGGGGTGTTTGGCACCTATAATTTGTCTTCACCACGCGAACGCTGTGTGCACAGAGAGAGTGTGCTGATCGGAACTGGTAATCTGAATCTGGGTACCTACCTTCAAGTTTAAGAACCAAATGTGAGCAAAATAATTGGTAATTATTAAGTTTAGTGATTTATGTAAGAAAAAAATTCACGGAAAATGGTATATTTTCACTCTACTAATGACGCATAACACAAATATACGAGGGGCATGAATGTACGACTATTTCGTAATATGTGCCCACGTAACCTAACTGAACCTAACTCAACGATGGGTGAATCACTATTTTACATTTTTTAACTAACCTAGGATTGTAGGGTTTTGCACTAACCTAGTCTTTTTGGGTTTTACACTAATCTAGGATTGTAGGGTTATACACTAACCTAGGATTGTAGGGTTTTACACTAAATTACGAATTTAGAATTTTAAGGATTTAAAAGGAACCGTAAAACACACCAAAAGAATATCAATTTACTCACCTAGGTATGCGGCTGGTCTAATTCCTCTGTCAACGGCCAATTCAACCTTACCTCACTCTACGAAACACCATGTTCCACTAAAACGCCACGTACTCTAATATTACACACGGAATGTTCCACTAAAACGCCACATACTCTAATTTTACACACGGAAGTACTCATTCATAGCTGAATATTACGCACTAACACTCGTTCATAGGCGAATATAATGCACAGAAACACTCGTTCTTGCTTTCTCTGTTTTAAAACCGCCGGATTAGTATGACACGACTCATGCCGGCAAAGGCGCTACGGCTACTGAACTATTTCAAAATTTTCCGTTAACAACGCGTGATGGTAACGTAACAATACGCAGAAGGCAATACGGTGACGGCAGGAGTCATGATTTCACCAAAAATAATGGCGCCCGCAGTAAACAAAGCGGCGGATTACTGGTATTTTTAACTATTTTATCTAATACGTTCTACTTATTTTAACATGAAGCCCTCCAGAATATTAACTAGGTAAGCTGTGCAGATCCATTAATGCTACTTTCGTTTATCTACGACGTTTCCTTCAAAAAAAGTCACTAAACTTAATAATTACCAAAGAATTGACCTATCAAAAAGCTAGGGTAATTGTTTTGCCAACCCAATCAAAAACTTGTAACATTGCAGTGTTTAGGGGTTATGTTTAACATTGATCACAGATATTTGAATTATATGTGATTACAGAGTACTTGCTGATGTTGTCACTTTCTTTAATATAATTTCCAAATTACGCTTTATTATATGAGTTAACAGTATAATCTTTGGTTATTTTAATACATAGTTTATTGGCATAGAAATTATTTGTAAATATTTTAATTTGTTTCTAGACGGTATTCACTATTAATATTTTGTTATTTTTAATTTCTTTCCTAGAGGGTGGTCAGCATTAAATATTTATTAAACAAAAGTACTAAATAAATGTATCCTGGTTGTCTCTCATCTTGCCATTTCTGATTGGCGGAGAGATGTGTCATGGTCAGACAGCCAATCGAAGAACAGGAGACCACATAATTAAGGCAGAAGTAAAATAGAACAAATCCTTTCTTACAGATTAAGTCTCTTAAAGAAGGGCTGAGCGGTGAGAAGGCACCTGATCCGGTAGTGTCCTGGCAAGACACTAGGGGTCCGGGTAGTACCCTGGCCAGACCACAGGCTTGGTTGGCTGAGTATGAGGGTCTCGGGCCATGCTTCCTTGCGGAGCTTGTGTACCAAGTTGGGGCTCTGGAATTGGTTACCTCACGTGCATAGCTGGGAACACCTGCGTTGAGAGGGCGTGATCCCTCTTCCCCGCCGAGTGGGCGGGTGAAGCGCGGTATGGCCGGATGGCTAAGAACACTACATAAAAATAACAAAAGTATGACTGAGAGGCTGTATATTGACCTATGGCAGAATAAGTACAACCACCTCCAAAGATAAACGTATAATTTTATAAATAATAAAAAATTATATAACTTAAGATACAATTAATGATTGAATATTGGAATAGTTGCTGCAGAATGCTTTACTATATAATTATTAATGAAGAATTACATAATTGCTTTTATAAGAATCAAGTGATAATTATGTTAATGTATTTGAGAAGATGAAGTAATAATTTGTTGAGTTTGTTGGAGACAAAGAAAGATTTTAGATAAAAATTATTTTCAGAAGCTGAGAATGTCACCCAATATAATTTAATTGAAAATGACGCAGAACGTGATAAATGTACATTTGCGATTTGTTTCAAATGTAACAAACTTAAGAAAAAGTATAGATAAGGTGTTTCTTTGATGGTAAGTTAGTTTCCTGCCCAAAATTTTATAAAAATGAGCCAAAATAAGAGTAACATAACAGCCTTGGCCGTAAGTTAATTCCATATCAGAAACACAAACATCCTAAATAAAAAAATGTTAATGAAGAAAGGTAAATTTAACTTTGATTGTAAATGTGCATAACAAAGTTTTTATTCAAAAATTATTTTTGCTATATTTTGCTGTCTGGTTGTGTATTTGAAGCAGTGTCTTACATTTCAGATGAAATCTGCACTATGGGAAGAGTGCAGCGCAGACGAAAATGGAAACGGAGAAAGGGGAGCACCAGACAAGATGGCGACAGTATTTGCATCCAGCTGGTGCAGTGGCTGGGGGAACATAAGTGCATTGTGCCCAGCAATATTCAATGGGCATGTTTTAGTGGTACCGGTAGAGGCCTATATACAACTATGTATCTTCCGGAAGGCAGCTTCCTCATCAAATTGCCCAAGCACGTTATGATTACCATCCATACAGTTATGCAGTCATGCATTGGAAGCTGGTTCCTGAATGCAAATGAGGTTGAATCTTTCAGTAACCAGCAGATTTTAGCAGCATTTTTAATTTGGGAAAGACATTTGGGGCTCGACTCCCGATGGGCTGCGTACATAAATTCTCTTCCTGAAAATTATGCAACCCCTTTGACATTGTCAAAGAGAGAGAAAGCACTTCTTCCAAAATACATACATGATGGAATGCAAGAGCAAGAACATGCTGTTTTTGAGGCATACAAGCAGTTAGTCACCACGGTCATAAAGAAATGCAGTTTATGCAAGCATTGTGGGAAATTGTTATTGAGAGATATCTTTACTTTCCATTCATTTCTGTGGGCTTGGAACACTGTAAATACACGAGCAGTGTATGTAAAGCCAACTGTAAGTGTGGTCAGATTGAGGGGTGAGAACACGCTGGCTCTCGCTCCATTCCTGGACCTATTCAATCACTCGTGCTACGCGGCCACTACGGTGGAGGAAACAGATGATGCCTACAGCCTGTTTAGCTCTAATGCATGTCCTTCCGACAGTCAGGTTTTCATCAGTTACGGCCCGCATGCCAATTACAAGCTGTACATAGAGTATGGGTTTGTGGTTTGCAACAACCCCCATGATGTGGTGCCTGTAACTGTGGAAGAAGTTGACCGAGCTATAAACAGTGTTCACGCAGTACCCAGCATAGCATTTTCTAAAGCAAGAAATAAGCTGATAAAACACAACCGGTTAAATGAAAATTTATGTTTCTCAAATGAAGGGCCGTCATTTACCTTGCAAGCGTACATATTTGCGAGAAAGATCTGTGATTTTGACAAAAGTGTTTTGCAACGGAAAATATTTACATGTGAATTTACTAATGTAGAAAAAGAAGTTATTAACAGTGTAGTCATCAGACTAGTTTGTGATAAAATTGCAAAGTATCAGCAGCAATTGTACATCATGCTTCAGTCAAACCATTGCTCTGAAAGCTTCAATGTTGCTAGGATTTTAGTGCACAACCATTTACAGTTGCTGGAAAAAGTTCATAAAAATATTTTAGTGTAAATAGATTTGTTGTGTCCAATTATTTTTCAAAATAGTAAATTAAGTCACAGTTAACACACTTTGAAATACCAGCAATGTTTCCAGTATTCTCGTTATTTTGGTTTTAAATGTTTTGATAATTTTTATTGGCTATGTGTTTTTATAAAGTGGGGAAGTATTATGTTAATGGAAAGTACACAGAGTTTCAAAAGGAAGATTTACACTTGTAAGTGAATAAAACTTGTACCACTAAATGGCAGTGACAGAAAGTTTCAAGAAACTGCTGCTCAAATAGATACTCACATTATAAGATGGCATCTATGCAACAGAAGGCATTTTGTGTTCCCCAATCCAGCAAGGCTGAGTCCATAATTATGGTGCAGTGCGAATTTTGACAGTGTTTGGTGATGACCCACCAGTGGCAAAAAACATTCTTTGTTGATATCAACAATTTTCAGAAACAGGGTGTTTATGTAATGGGAAAAGCCCAGGACGACTACTGTTACAGAACATTCATATCCTTCACAGGACTGACTTTTCCGGCAACTTAAGGAAGGCGCTTAAGATTTCATTTTTAGCAAGTCTGCACACCACCACTTTGGCACAACCAAGTTCATCATTTTCTGAATAAAACATTGCAGGTAGAACGTTTATTGTAAAATGGTGAATGAAACTTAAGGACTTGCTTAATAGTTTGTAGTAATTTATTGTATTTACTAATGCACAGGCCTCCCATTTTTACCCCAACTTTTGTATTAAAAAAGGAGGGTAGCACTATTTTCGTTACAAACTTCCTTCATTAAAAATCAATTAGCACTTAAATTATGTATTAATTTCACGTGCCTGTCATTACCAGGTACTAATCTTGCAAAAATGCAAACAAAACATAACATATTGCTGTAAGTAAAAGTGCACATCTTCAGCCATTAACGGGCCTTGGCGCGCTAAAAATTTATGTAGCAACAGTGCGCTAAGTATTGACAGAGTTTGTAACAGGGGGTTGGGGGTGACAAAGGAACATGGAAGTGCCTTGCCGACTGTGTACAGCAATTGAACGTAAAAATCATTGTCAAAATATAATTAACTAACTAAACAATAGCATAACAAAATTATTTTTTTTTTTTTTTTAATTTTACAACACTTAATAACACTTCCAGTTAACTTACTGACATTATACTGGGATGAATTATATTCTGTACAAACACGTAGGTGAATTTAAAAAAATGTGTTTGTTCATAGCACATGAAGTATTTGTGAAAATATTTAAAAAGTGAAGTTCTCACAGGCAGTAAAATAAAAACAAATATGAATTACATAAGCTATAAAATCACATTTCAAACAATTGTAAATAACATCTATTCCTCTGAAACGTCATTGTATCCACAAGAGACAGAGCTTCCTAACTTGCACTATTTTCCTCTGCAGAGAGATGGTCTTCATTTTCTTCTTCACCACCACTATCACTGCAGTGATTCCAGACCAAGTCATCTCCAGTGCCGACTAAATTGTTTGAAATTCCTGTGACGTTGAAACGTTTTGTCACTGTTTCAGCAGGAATCATGTTCCAAGCCTTTATTACCCATTCGCACACTGTCAGCAGGGAAGCTCGCTTAATTGTGTCTGTTGGCGTCAGCTGATGGTTCCCATTCCTCATCCAGTCGCTGTACAACCTTAAATGGACTATTGATGATGTCAAGAATCTTGGTTAAGCCTCCGGGAATGACAGCCAAGGCACACTTCTCTTCAATCAGACGAGATTTCACTTTGTCAGGTGTCCCCGGAAATTGTCGAGAACCAGCAAAGATCTTTGTCTTAGCATCCCTCCTGGATGTCGATTCCAGACTGTGGACAACCAATCAATTATTAACTTGTCTGTCATCCAACCTTTCTTATGCACGCATATGATCCCAGGAGGAAATTTTTCATTTGGCAGTGTTTTTCTTTTAAATATGGCAACTTGCGGCAGCCTGCAGTTACAGTGTACATTATAGTACACCTTAGTTTTTCCGCTCCAGTAGTTGCAAATGGAAATGCTCCTCTTCCCAACAGCGTTTACAGGGATGGTTTTGTGCATGTCAAACCAAACTGGTGTTTCGTCTGGATTCCCAATACTTGACAAAAGATAATAATTATTGTTTTTCTCAAACTGATTACAAACTTCTGGAACGACGTAAATTTTTCTTGGTACTCTTTGGGGAACTTCTGTACCATTGTTGTCCGCCGCCTCAATGATAAAGCTTTTCTAGTCATAAACTGATGTATCTAACCGTAATTCCCCCTGAATTTTTGTTTGGTATGCCCATTAGCCTTGCGATACTGTAGGTTTCAATTTGAATCATTTCTGTGGTAACAGCAAATCCTTCTTTGCGCATTTTAATTATGTAATCGTACAGTTAATTTTCAAGCTGTGGGTATTATATTGGTTTCCACGAAAAGCACGCATATCTTTTAGTGCACATTTTTAGTTTCTCTTCTTCCTGACACAATGCCTAGACACTTTTGCAGTCAACATCAAAATGTCTCATGCACTTTTGTTAGAATGTTCTGTAGAATACTTTATGACTTTGAGTTTGAAATCTGCAGTGAAACTACTCTGGTTTTTCCCCATTCTCAAACAGTGTATCACAGTACACAGTATGTAAATGCTAGATGGAAAATTAGCAGACAGAAACTACGTAAATCGAAAAGTATGAAAACGCAACCACGACTAAACTTGCTTCACTCACGTGGCCGTCCCGCAATTGAAAGATGTGGCAACGCAGCAGCGCTTTGCCTCTCTCTTGCATACACACACTCGCATGCAGATACCTATGCTGCTCCCAGCCATCTAGTGGACTCAAGGTCATCCTAAAGCAGCTTGTATCGGCACGGCGGCCAGCATGCCAGGCAACTAACGTGTCCAGATTTTGTCGCGTGGTCATGTTACCAGTCCATTTCTCAGCTATCCAAATGTTAAGGGAGGTGTTATACAAGGGTTATTACTTTTCATTGAATTTACAGATCAGAAATAGGAGCGAGGGCTATACNGTACATGAGTAAATACAGTATGTGCAGTGGTCGACAGTTATCTGGGTGCGCGAGCTCCCTAGTCCTGTCTTGAGAGGTGTCTAGTACAGACTAGTCAATTAGTTGTGTGACAACTGTCACGCGCCGGCTGTATACGAGCAGAACGGAAAACATTCGCTGCACAGCCCAAGACACGAAGTTTGAAAATTTCGCATTATAACAATAACGTGCGTTCATACGAATTCAAGTAATGAACCATACTGCAACAAAGTTAACAATAAATCACATAAACTTACAAAATAGTCACAACATATTAAGTAAGTTTTGTACACAGACTTGTGTAATGGGGTTCAACAAAATGTATTTATTCAGATTTGTCTTTTTTTTTTAGTTTATAACGAGTATAAGTGTGCGTTAACAGTATACTGAGATAATGAACGTAGTGAATCTCCAGAAAGTATGTAATGAATGATAAGGCATGCAGTAAAATACTAATGATTTACAACTAAACTACATTACCAAATTATATATAAACTAAAATCTTTAAATATTAATAATTATGACAATTGGTATTAGATATAATAATATTATGTACTATATAAAGTGGATATAAACTGTACACAGTAAACTGAGCACTTTTGTAAGTTCTCTCATTTAGAATAATAGTCAAAAAATAAATTTTATTTTAGTCATATATGATATCTTCTGAGTAAGGTGGAATATACATACACATTATGTTTGTGACTAGGGCATCTAAAGTGCTCACTTTACTGTGATCAACCTTATGAATATTTACAAAGTAGTGCTGTTAACTGAATATATTTTACAATTACTATAATAGATGGCTTAGCCAGTGATGTCAGCCCACTGATGCATACTGGGAAAATCTGCTGATTTTACACAAACTAGCTCATCCCCCATAAGTTTTGTTTACAGGAATGCACAGAGTATAATAGTAATTAGAAATGAAAGTGTTACGCTTTTACACAAACAACAGCAGTGTAAATAATGTCTTTTAAAAACCCATCATTGGTCGCGTATGACAATTTCTCTCCCTCTAAAAAATAATGTGCTATTTTTACAGAAGAGGTGGAGCTCACAAATTTCATAAGATAACAGGCAAGCTGGTGGCCAGGAATGGTGTCATTGACCTTGCGAGTATTTTTTGTTTCATTAGGCGACCATTCACATTCATTAAACTTGGAGTAGACAGATGTGAATATTATTGTTGTTACTGATAGTGATGCAGTTAAATCTGAAGTAGGCAATTAAATATATACATATTGTTCATGCAAACATTGCACTTTACACTGTAAAATAACATAATACTTTAAATTGTGGACAGGTTTTACCGAGAATGTTATAGCCCCGTAAGTATTAAAAATTGTACACCTTTAATAACAAAACCTATTACCTACAAGCATTTCATAATGTGAAAGGCGAATAGATAAGATACAAAGAAATCTGTAGGTATAATATCATATGTAAACGCTGTCTCGATTTCATTGTAATGCTGGTGTGTAAACATGTTCCATATGCAAATGTTTTAGCAGTTCCTTTAAAAAATATATATATATTTACAATAGCATTAAATTTCAAATGCCCCACTCCCAATAACTAATTGTACCAAATTTATAATGGATCTACTAAAGGCAAACCATGGTAAACGTCATCAGTAATGGAGTCTTTATAATTTCCCGTTCTCTGTTGTGAATTACTTTGCTACATCTCTGCAAAATACTATTCCCTAAAATCTTCAGCCACCAACATTATCTGCTGATATTTTTCGAACAGCTAGTATACGGTTCTCGGCTGCGCGCGCATCCTTTTGTCGTCCGCCATATATAACATTTGCATGTATCCCGAATATCGAAATAATATCTTTTATTTATAATTATAATCCCTTCAGGCCTGGAGGGGGGAGAAGGAGTAACGGCTTCTGGCCACTGGTTGAATAAGTCTTCCGTTTTCAAACATCCAGCTATAAAATCAGCAATAAAACGCATGGAGTAAATAGCATTCTGTGTTTACAAATATGTAGGCCTACTGATTAAGCAACCAATGTAAATTCAAAATAATATTTGTCCATTTCCACAAATTTATTTATTTATTTTAAAATATTAGTTATAGGCATTATTAGATTAACTTGCGATAAATTAACCGTAAACATATATAACTTATAAAGTGACGTGAACCACGCGTCCACGAGCTCCTAGTGCCGACTTTGACCGCCCCAGTCACATTAACTGTATCAGCAGCACCGGGCAGTACCAACAATATAAGGCCAAGAGTGCGTAGTGCAGGTTGACAGGAACGAAACTTGACGTTCATGTCACGTGAAATGGAATAAAGAGACTTTTCACAATTAAGTGTATCCAATATCTATAAGAGGGTAATTGTGTTTTCATAAAGGGAAACTGCCTATAAAATCCTCCATCACAGTAACATTTCCTTTAGTGTGGTGACACTCCTAGTCAACTTCACATTATCAAGCTTAACAGACATTTGTTAATCACATGAGGGGAGGGGGTGTGTCACCAATGTGTTACCTGTAATTTATATAATGTTTCACCAGAGCAATAATGCCACATAGTGCTTATGTCATGTTTTAACACTCGGTGATTGACGACGGTTCATGCAACTTGTCGCGCAAGCCGACGCCATTTACCCAGTTCGCCTGAACACACGAGCCAGACCGGCTGTGTTGGTCGTCCACTCCGCGAACCCCTTCTGTACCATCATTTTGGCTGATCACACTTCATTACAATAGTAACGTAATAAACCGGAACATTTGATTTATTTTCTGTATCGAGGGGAGTACCGCCTGCACTCTCACCAGAGAGTTTAATGCTACAGTGTAATTCCATAACACCATGCTGACTTAAATCCTTTTCACACAAAGGTTGCCAGCAGGCCGTAAGTGCTGGGTCCGTTCCTTTTTGTATTCATATGTCCACTGCCTGAACATATAATAAAGTATGTGAGTAAAGAGTTTTACAAAATTTAGTGAGTGTTGATTCATTGTCCTCTGGGACACACAGAGTGCTACATCCCTTGTAGTGCCACCCACAGTCATTCTAATATATTTTAGGCGTACGAGACTGCCTATAGTCTCACCATAAGGTCAACGTGTGTAAGTAGTGTAATATTAAGTGCATGACAACTTCATCTTCAAAATGATGGAGGCAACCAGCGTCACTTGAGTACCATACATGGCGACATGACTGGTGTATTCTGGTCTTGCCGGCACATTTAATCGTGTTTGTAGCTGAGAGTTCGCCTCGGCCCGGTGCCGACAAGGTCGTGTAAGTGGTTGCGGAGGTGCAAATGGTCACGAGAGCATACGTGAACGTCTGGTTCACGTCAATATATTTTTGTAATAATGGATGTGCTATCAAAGTTTACCAAGTTTTACGCGACAGTTAAGGCCAACATACAGATGTCCTGCCTATGTAGAAGAAGTTGACTAATAAAAGTGTGTTTTGTCTGATAATGGTACTCTATTTGCACGTAAAATCTGACAAGAGGGCACCAAGACGTTAAATATTTTGCCCCCTACAGCCACGGTAACGCACCTGCAATGCAACCATGTGAAAAGGTGAACGAAGTCACTGGGGAATAAATTGCAACCTGAGCCAGCAAGGTTGGGGTGACTCGTTGTTGTGTTCAAGTATATCAGGAATAACCCTGAGCATTAATCAACCACATTTATCCCTACGAAGAATATGACTGGGAGACGTCCGGGGTTTTCGACCCTGGAAAATTATCAGTATCTCCGGATTCAGTAGCTGAGACACAGCTTGATGAGAGATAAGTAAGAGACAGGTTAAAATTGTTGGTGGCGTGGATACTTTGTTTCGTAGCCGAGAGGATTTAGCAGCTTACCAAGACTTCACAAGTTAAATCAGTTCAAATCAAATTGTTTTATTGAAGATCATATGCGTGCTAAACTTTTTCCATTGTGTAGTGTACCATGTGTAGATATAAAGTGTAGAGAGGGCCAACTGTTATGAGTTAGCCTGCCTGATGTCTGGTAAGGTAATATGACACTTTTATATAACATTATTGAGAATGTATCATGTTCTGATAGAAAATGTGTGAGGTTAGACATGGTGGCTTGAATTCCAGTGCAGAACAGTATATAGTGACAGGGTGTTTTTTCAGGAAAGCCAACAGCTTCTTTAATTTTGTTTATTTTTGGTGAGGTTAGAGTGTTGGCGATTTTTTAGCTTTAAAAAGAAGTATTGTGTGGAATTATGAATATTTTTAATTATGAGTAGCAGCCAGGAGGGCTTGTTTTGGCGTGGTGTAGCATGCCGCAGTTCGAAATGGAGTATTCCACAACTATTTAAACACCCCCAAGTATGCATGATTCTAGACAAGCAAGATTTATACTGTTGAGAACCACATGAACGGCGCAAAAAGCGTTGAAAGCCTGGAAACGACCATTCCCGACGAATGCTTGAAACCAACTGAAATAACATTTTATAGACTGCCTTGATCCCCAGTCAAATACATGCCAAATTGTTCAAAAACTTTGGCAAATATACTTTAGAAATGTTAACTGGTAATCACAAACACTTATACTTAATGAGAAAACATGTTAAGCACTTGATATTAATATACGTATGCGAATTATGTGAGAAAATATAACATGTTGGCACAAAAATAAGTAAGCAACATAATTTTAATTAATGCCTGTATTTTTTTCCCCAGTCCATTGCATGATTAAATATATTGAAGAAATACTTAGTACTAGGTAGATTTTATTAATTGGAAAAATAAATTGCACCCTTAATTTACAAAATTAGAGGTTGGCCATGGGTGGCTCGTTTTGGACGAGTCCCTTCTTTCCCCAAGAGGGTTGTCAGCAGCCATGCTCGATTACATGAATTACAAAGATAATTCTGTCATTTCTGTGGATTAGCATAGGGGATGGTGGCTTAGCACTTTAAAAAGTATGCAGTAAATTTATTACACTCACACAACACATACATGGGGCCTCGCTACAATCATTTCTTCAGTGGTATTCTTACTGAGTGCCTCTCTTGGCGGTGTAAATCGGTTCGAATTACCACACCCCAATAGTTGGCATCTTGAGGGCATGAAAGAAGGACGGCCACTTGACTCGGTGGTGGCTCTGGAGTAGTACATATAGGGAGCACACTCGCACACACCGTCACTGCTGCCGTTGGAGTCGGGGAGGGTGGCTGTGGTATTCGGGTCGATTCGTCCTCAGTATATGACTCACAGTTGCGCTGTTGTAGCAGGACGAATGGGCTAAGGCATGAGAGACACAACACACACCAAGTTATAAGTGGTAGTTGGTAGAGGTTTGGAAATTTTACTAGTATTGCCTGAAATATTTTGTGTACATGGTGTTTTGTAGTGTCCATTCGTGTGAGTCTTCCCAGAAATGGAATCGCGATCGAGTCGTTGTTGTTTCAACACACCTTCAATTTTCTCACGAGTAGTTAGAGAACACATGCAATGGTCTTCTTTTGGTAGCGTGGGTTGAGATAGTGTGCAGCCGGGTCCCTGTGTTTGTGTTTTACTGTCCCATCAACAACCTTCAAGTCTTCAGTGCAGTGGTAGATATGTTCGGATGATAATTGTGAACGAGATTAATTTTCTATGTGACACACTTGCATAGTGGTTTGCCCAGTTGCTGTTCTGCGAGTGTGATATAGTTTCATGCTTGAAGTTATTGGAATATACTTGCAAAACAACTCTCAAATGTACTCTTAGTGAGATGAATGCCAGGTGATCCAATATCGAACGATAACTTCCCCCCATTGGTTCGCATCATTATTTCTGCAGTCTCACACACAAGGCAATTTCTCTTCCTGCACAGCATAGCACTTAAAGCAGTTTGTGCAGTCGGAAAATTCAGTTTGGTCTTTTGTCAGCAAGTCGGCAGAAGATGGCAGTGACTGAAAAGGGATTGGTGAGTTCATGTGAAAGTGGTGATGGTTTTTGTAATGGACACTTGTGTTGGTGCAGATTTTTGGAGAGGGGTGTGGTAGGTGTACATTTCGCTTTCCCTACACATCATCCTGTATTGGACTGCATGGGAAATGGAAAGCAATATCTCTCTATAAAAATAATTTTAAAATAATAATTCAAATTAGATTCTTCCATAATAAAATTTGACAGTGACACATTTTCAAACACGTTCAAGATTATTTCATAAAATTTGCTGGAAGGAAAAATTTTATGGCCCTATTTTGTCTTCAAATTTTATTGTCTAATATAGTTGAAGGCGAAAATTTGAAAGTGGAGAAATTTCTTTCGCAGGGGAATTACGTACTCAAGTTGGTTTTTCTGGCTATTTTTAATAAAAACCAAATCAAATGCACGTGGTGGCCCATATGGGTATTGTTTTTGTTTTGGTTTGGGCCTGTTAAGTTAATGCCTTTTTGATTCTACGCTCAACCCTCGTTTGAAAGGTGCCGACATGGATGATGAAGGTAACTTTTGGTACTCGTATCCTGGCGTGTAGAACTGTGGGAGGATGTGTTGATTGTAATTAGTTGGCAGTGCAGTTAGGATGCACTGTTGTGATTGTACGGTAGGGAAGGCGGGCGAATGCGTGGATGTTGCAAGTGCTAATTCTCAATTGCCTTTCTTCCTGCTGCAAACTGGCCCACTACAAGAGGACTAAGTTGTCCATCGGTGTAAGGTGAACACCCGTGGCGCTGCTCTGTACCCATCTGACAGGGCAAGAATTTCGCAGAGTATGACAGTTTTCATCCCTTGAGATTCCCTTAATACTGTCTGAATTTTCCTGAAGTACTGATTTCAAGTGTGGCCATTAATTTTGGGTCGTATGGAGTTATGTCGTTTATTGTGTACGTTTTGTCATTATTTTAACAAATTTTTATGTGATGACGTAAATATGGGGAAACAAAGGGGGGCCTCTATGTAGGCCTATGATCTACATAAATTACCGTATTAATTAAATGCTTTGCTTGCAATACCACATTTTTTTGCAGACATGGAGTCGGTTTAGAGAGTGAGTATTATGAGTATTATTTTATTGTTAAATTGAGCAGTAATACAATGCTATGTGAACTCAATACAAAAAAAAACACAAAAATGCATAAAATTATATAAAAAATCATAATTAGAGGTTAAGAACACTATTTACACATAAGGCCTAAACACACACATAAGTACATGGTTAGGAATAAAGCTACATGAAAAACAAAAACAATGAACTCCACTATCCACATGAGAATTGGTAATTGTATAGAAGGAACCATTTAGGAGGAATTTACACACATACTTTTTGAACATATTTGTGTCCAAGAATTTTTATACTGTTTGATAGTCTATTATATAACAGAATTCTCAAATTGTGTACAGAGCAGTTTTAAATGTGTAGACTTTATTTACAGTCTTAAGAAGGAAATAGCTTTTTATTCCAGTATTATATTTGTGTATTGCAGTGTTTTTTCATTATTAATTTTTTTTTTTTGTGTATATAAAGAATTGTTTTATAAATATACACTAGCTGCATTAAGAGCACCGTAAACTCCCTGAATAAATTTTTACAGCTCTCAGTTGGTGATACATTTTGAATTGTGTGCAGTGTCCTTTGTGCTATGGATATCTGTTTGTAGGTTGGATTTGCTGTTTCCCCAGAAAATTATACCATAACTTAGATGTGAGTCTACATATGCAAAGTATACAGATGTCAAACATTCACTTGATGTTACTGATGAAAGAGCTTTTAGTACGATACAGGATATATTTACTTTTTTATAACATATATTGTGTGTTCTTTCCACGACAGTTTTTCATCATTTTCTACACCTAGGAAACGAGTGTTTGACCGAATTTATTCGCTACGTTTAGAGTGAAATTCCGACTGAAGTCAACATGGGGCGAATGTGGAGCGAACAAGGGTTGAAAAAGTGTTTAAAGTAAAATTTTCAATCTGGATTGATGTGTAAACATGGTGCGAAGTTGGAGTGAATCTGGACTTGAGAATTTTGTAGAGACATCTTTCGGGAACACCGTGAACTAGAAAACAAGTAATTTGAAATATTGTTAAATTGTTATTGTTCATAAGTACATTGAAAAACTTGTGCAGTCCATTTTCACCC
Organism: Clitarchus hookeri; assembly: GCA_002778355.1. Taxonomy (NCBI): domain Eukaryota; kingdom Metazoa; phylum Arthropoda; class Insecta; order Phasmatodea; family Phasmatidae; genus Clitarchus; species Clitarchus hookeri. The sequence continues at coordinate 630,546 of NQII01000532.1, read as the reverse complement.
TAACCAAATCTATTTTTGTATCCTTTTTTCTGTCTGGTATACGTAAAATATATTTTTTCAACTTAACATCAAACAAGAATTCCACTAATTTCTCTATCCTAATATTTCTCGCTCCTTTGTAGCCATTAATTTTTTGCTTCACTTCCAAAAAACACTTATTTTGCTAGTCTCTGAATGATTCTAACCTCCTACATAACCAAACTAACAAGTCATTATGGCGACCACTTCTTTGTTTTCATTTCAGCCCGACGAGTGTTTAAAGTAGACTTTTCAATCTGGATTCTACACTCCAGTTCACCTTGACAACTGGTGGATTATCTCACTCCACTCGTACTTCAGTCCAGTCAGGATTTGTTTATACTAACATTTCAATCTGGATTCTTAAGTCCACTCCAGGCTCAATCCTAATTTGAAATTTTACTCTAAATGCACTTATTTATTTATTTTGTGCCCATCTTTTTTGTTTTCCAGTTGCAATTTTCAGATTGAAAAGAATGCGTTAAGTTGTATCTAAATTTAAAGTTAGTTTGTTGCAAGCAAACCACGAGGTAAGTTTACAAAGTAATCAGTTGCATTCGCTTCCGGTGTCTTATTCTTAGATGGTTTAATAAGTTGGTGTCATTTGCGAAAGAGACAACTAAAACATTGGGGTGTTGAAGTTCTAATTCATGTAAATAAATTAGAAACAATAAAGGCCGTAGAACCCTCCCTTGTGGAACACCTACATCTATTATTTGTGGATAATAATGACATACATCTATACAATTTCCATTTTTCTTTACTACTTCAACTACTTATCTCCTACTTGTCAAGTATAACCTTAATTAAATGTTTACATTATAAAAAGTAGACAGAATGCAAATGATACTCGCAGGGCGGTACTTGTAGCTAGACACACCAACAAAAGTCGGACAAACCCATTTTCGGCGCATCCACGTGGTAAACGTGTTTGTCTTACTTTTGTTTGTGTGTGTCTCTCTACGAGTACTGCCCTGTGAGTACTTGTGCATTCTGTCTACATTTTATAATGTAATCAGTAACCTAGTGGCCTATTCCCACTATATCTCATTAATTAACTGTTTGGCATATCTTGAACCCTAATTTTTCTAATAATAATAATTTATGGTTACAGTATTGAATGCCTTTGATAAATTCAGAAATATCCCCAGTGAATTATGACGTAACTTTGCATGTTATGTGTAATATTTTCAATAAATTTACCTATTGTCGTTTTTTTATTTTTTCATTTGTAAAAACCATGTTGAAAGCTTTTTAACAGTTTGAATTTAATGAAATACTTTACTATCTCGTTTTTTAGTATTTATTGAAATAATTTTTTAAAATGAACTTATCAGTGATGTGGGTCTGTAATCAATTTGATTTTCATTCCCCTTTTTAAATAAGGGTATAATTTTAGCTATCTTTAGGGCATCTGGGAACACTCCCATTGAAAAATATACATTTATTATATGTATGAGTGGTTGTAATAGCAATTCAAAACACTTTTATTATTTTAACTGGAATATCATAGAGACCTGTGGAACTTTTATTATTTAACTTACTAATACATTATCATTTCAGAACAACTAACTGGATACAAGTAGAGAGATGCAGCAGCTGTGTTTTTTTCATTTATTTACATGTCTTCTGTAGAGGAATTTGGCTGCATATTTGACTAGCTATTTTACAGAGATAATCATCTATGTGATTTGCTGTATCAACTGCATATTTTAAGACAGTTCCATTTTTACCCATTATTTATCAATTTTGTTTCACTGTTTTGTAGTTTACCAGATCCATTTTTTATTATTTTCCAAGTAGTCTTCGATTTATTCGTTGAAATCTGTAAAAGTTTATTAATATAAAGTTGCTTAGCATTTTTCAGAACAATTGTATACATTTTTTTGTAGTGTGTATAGTATTTTTTTACAACTGGGTCATTTATCATATTTACTTATTTTGTGTAACATTTTAAGATTTTTGCCTGACACCGTCACTTTTGTAATCCATTTTTGTTTAGTTATACACTTTTTTTAATGAAATGCAGGTTAAATTTGAAAGGTATAGTGTTCATAAATGACCTGAACTTATCATCTACTGACATCACAGAAAACACTGGAGCCCAGTTTTTCTGTTTGAGGTCATGATGAAAAGCATTCATTACAATTTTTATAATTTTTCCTATACAACAATGTAGTGTAATGATGCAGTTAGTTTCCACCTACATGCAAGTATAGACTGTATTTTAAGAACGACTGATTCAATCACGATGCAGTGCCCCATAGCACGATTTACCGCTCCAAGTCCATGAATCAGACTGATGCACAGTAAAGATGGCGCTGGCAACTACTCCAGTGCAGCAAGTTCAAACAGTCAATACAGTGTCCTTGTACTCTTAAACTCCAACTAATATTTACAAAATTTACATATCCCCAACACAGTCAATTCTAATTTGATTAAGACATTTAGTTAAAAAAAAAAAATGTTTTTGGACGAAATGTAATTGTTTTTTTTAGTGTTTCAGACGTTTTGGCCATGATTAGTATGTGTATATCATGAATTTTTTTTTATAAAGTGGTAGTTGAGGCTGCATCAGTTATTAGAGATAAGGGTTATACGATGTCCATAGATGTTTTCCTTTCAAGTCTGTTATAGAAATTCAATTGTTTAACTTTGGTGCAGTTTGGATGTTGCACTCATGCCCTCAAGTTGGGACAGTCAGGATAGTTGTCTCTGTGATAGTAACTGGATGAGAGTGAGAAAAATACTTCTTGTATGAATTGGGACATTGGCATTGCCAAAGATTATGGATGTTCAGATGCGCTACCTGATTCCCTACCCTGGCAGTTAGTAGTACAGTGTAAGTAACAAAAAACAGTACAGTAGTGATGGCTATAGAAATCAGGAATATTGTGAGGTAAAAGTATAAAAAAAAACTAAAAATATTATCTGGAAATTTTTCCTTGAAACCATAAAACACACTCATAAAGAAATCAAAAAATCAAGCACCATCTTAACACCCTACTATCACAAACAAAAGTATCACAACTATCTGCAAATACAATACAAGTGCTGATATTTTATTTTTGATGTGAATGTCTGTTTCTTCTAGTTTAAAAACTAATGTGTTTATATTAACTCTTGTTGGGTATTGCGAAGTAAGTAGCTATGACCCAGCACTGGAAAATATTTATTGACCAACATCTGTTATTAACTTTTAAGGTGGCTCTTTATTTCTGTTTGGGAGTGCATATCTACAGTATGTAGACTAGGGACACTGCTTTTCGTAACACTTGCTATGAAATGATGCAGAGTATTACTTGAGTAATTTATATTTTTTTGTATCTGTCTCCAGTTTGTTTGTATCTGGAAATGTTGTTCTTAAATTTATCCGTAAAAAAAAAGTAAAGCTGGGGGACCTCTTTCCCATTTTGTGTAATGTGTTTATTGTCTGTCGGTAGACAAGCTGTGTTCCAGGCTGCCACGTGCAGTGGCGGTGACGGCCCTCGGCAGCCTCCCTGGTTGCTCAGATTTGAATTTTGACACCTTTCTGAAGACATCGGTGCCAGCAAGATCTTTGTCAGGGGCAGATGATGAGCTCAAAAAGGTGAAGATAAGTTAATTTTTAACCCATCTTAAGGAAAGGTGTACAATAAAAAAAATGGTAGGCCTATGTATTGATAGTACTACTCATACTACAGCATAATCCTATGGTCACATTAGTATACCTATTTCCAATACTAGATATAAATTGTGATTGAGAAGAGGGCCATGATTATCAGGGAAATTGTAGGTAAAAAAATAAAGAATACGAGAAAAAAAAAACACAAAAATTGCTAAATGAACAGGGAAAAAAATGGCTACCTAACTGAAGATTTACGAGAAAATTTGTTCCACTCTGCTTTCCGGAGTGTGAGCAATAGCAATGCAAAGGGGAGCACTAATTTCCATGCTTAATTTATTTTACCAAATTATACGTGGAAATGTATGCAATAATTTAGGGAAAATATATGAAGCTGGTAAATTGGAGCAGCTCTACATGCTTGCAATTGCTCATGCTTACGAGACCAGAGGGGTACAGATTTTTGCATGAAATCACAGTTTTGTGGCTATATTTTGAGACGAGTAATGGTGGAAAAATTTTAAAAACAACAATACAATAGTCAACGCTTGTAATCAAGAGTGGCATTATTGCACTTATCTACGTTGGTAGCACATACAATTGCATGGCGTATTCTTTTGTCGGGAAACCGAACGAGGAGCATTAATTTCACCAGGTACCTGACGATATGCGAATTGGTAGGTATCCAGGTAACATTATAATGTCGCAGACCTCAGAATTGGCATCTGGAAATCACAGCTCGGTTTTACTCACTCGGTAGAGACATGAAACCTAAATAAAGGTGCCATTTTAAAACTAAAATAAAGAATTCAAGTGTCTGATTATTTCATCTGTATTTTTATTTCAAGTTCAAAATAAACAGTTAACAATCTTCCATTAATGCAGAGTCACGAGCAGTTAGCTTAACGAGACAGACGAGCAAAGAGAACAGTGCAACAGTATTACATTTATTATTTGTGTCACTCAAAACTTGCATCGCGAGAGAAAATTATGAAAGCAGGAGGGACCCTAGTGACCCCTTCACACCAGTGAAAATAATTTAGTAAAATTAAGTTCGTCCAAAAAATTTAAGTTAAAAAAAAATGAAAGAAGTGGTCACTGGGACTTGCGGATGTGGACGAATTTGCCACACTCGACGTGTCTCCGCTGAGAGCTGGTTGACAACTGTTAACGGGTGGCAGACGCAGAGGGCGAAAGTCGCCAGTGCTCTAGAAGTGCATCAGCTACAATGCCAGCCTCTTGGTTTGGAACTGGCATGACCTCAGACCACTTTGTGAGTAGTCTTTCTCTACCAGAAGATACTGATCCCCCCTTTCAATGACTGGTAATGCTCCAAGAATGCCCACTGCCATCCTCTCAAATGGGGCCCCAACATTGTATTTCTGAAGAGGACTTCATCCCTTAATTTTTGGACCCTTCCTCGCGGTATAGACATCACAAAGACGGCACCACTTCTCAACATCTTCCCGACAATGCAGCCAATAGAATCTGAGTCGTACTCTGTCGAGGGTCTTATTCACACCGAATTGACCACATGCTGCTGTGTTGTGCAGTTCTCTTAGCACTTGTGAAATTCAGCACTCTGGTAGGACCAATTGTAAGAGACTTTGTTTCCCATCGTTACTTTCCCAGTTCTTGTAAAGCACACCATTCTTTGATATGATGGCATGCAACAATAGTTCTGCCAAGGTCATTTGGCTCACAAAAGAAAGCACCTCTATTTCTCTGTACTATTTTTGAAACAGCCTTCTCTTGTTGCCAGGTGATGTTTTTTTTGTGTGTATTAGCAGTTCCCCCAGAGCATCTGGTATGGGACATTCAGTATTTTGTTGCATCAAAGCTTCAGGAACATTTGGTTACCTGTAAGACTTGCTTGCAAACTCCTATTGATGGATAGCGCCTCAAGATGAATAGCACTGTGAGATAAATTAATCATCCTTAATGGCAAACTGTTACAGTTTGAAGAGACCAAATTCCTTGTTACAATGAGACCATCTGGTAGAATGCCACCTTTCTGGGTTGTTTTGATTATGCCCAACCACCTAACAGATTTTCCCTGATATCTGCCTGGAATAACAATTTCACTAAAGGCAGGGAGCACAGTAGACTAACTACGCACTACGGGACAGGTCATTGGCAAGGATAAATCTTGTCATATTGAATGTTCTGTGTGCCACGCCACGTCCAAATGTTCAAGAAGCTTTACATGATAAACAACTTCATCCAGTCACCTCCCTATGGCATCTATGCTCCGTCTAGTACCTTTCCCTGAACCAGCCCCATGCTTCCACCATTTGTCAAGGAATCGAGGTGTTTCAATGTCAGCATTAGTTGGCAAAAAGAGCAGGGCAGAACATCAACAGTATAGCCAGTTAATGACACAGAACACTTACATATTCTTGTGAAAAAGTGGTATATTCACCATTTCAGCTGAACATGCATTTAGCCTATCTTTCTGGGCTAGATATAATTGTTATCACTACTCAGGGTATCATTTGTAGTACCTGTAACAGCCCAGCATGACATCTAACATCCAGGACAAATTATTTATGTGGCGCGTAGATGACCTGTCCCGAACACATGGGACTATCTAGCAAACCATTACACAAGGGCTGGTCATATTAAGTAACAAAATAATGTAATATGTTTTGTCAGACTTGTTAAATAGTTTGAAGCACTCGTAGATTGCGTAGCCTGGGAAGGGTTGCCAACTGTCCCCGTATTTTATGGGATTTCCTGTATCGCTGGGATAAAAAAATTGTTCTTCAAGAATATTGTACGTAACATAATATATTCTGTTTCTCAGACTGCTTCTAAAATTAATAAAATATTAATAAACATAGTGTCAGTGATTTACTACTTCCTAGATTACAGATATGTTTACTCTGATACTCTAACCGAGTGGCCACTGATACATAGTTACAATTGATGCAGACAAGGTGGCACTCGTGGACAAGTGCGTTCGTGGAAGTAGCGCTTGCCAAAATGTGTACAGTATGTTTTCTGCTATGTGGAATGGTTTCATCTGTTTTAAAGCCAAGTAAATCAGAAATTCAAATCACACTGACCTACGACTATAGCTTCAACTAATATTTTGTCATTGTATGTGTTCAGAGAAAATATTGACTGATGTATGATCATGAATAAGGTTGAATTGCACATTACAAGATAGTATTTGAAACTGTTCTTTTATAACAGTCGGATGTTGTTAGTCAACTTGTCCAAAGTGTCTGTTGTGGCAAATGTGAAAAAGTTGGTAAACCTGAACCTGGGTTTAATGTCATACTGGGACAGATATTTTGTATTTTGAAATTTCTCTAAAGCCTGTCCAAGTTTAATAAATATTTTATTATCCAGCAAAAGAAAACAAACATAATAAATGTTATGTAGTTGTATCTATTGGTTTTCTTTCAGAGCGTGATACTGAGGAAGTACAAGAGAAAATTTTCAAATGCAACTTCTCGTCAGCGGAAGACATGTTTGTCTCGGAAAGAACGGAAGGAACTTGGCCTCAACAAGTTAGATTACAAAAGCCTGAAGTTCAGTGATTTCCACTCTCTGCACCATTTGTGGAAGAAATATATGCATAATTATCTCAACTTAAACAGTCTTAAAAGTTCAAGGTATTGCTGTTAGCTTTTTTTTTCATAGTCAGTGTACTTATTTCATTTACAGTACATATTTTAGAAGGAAGGTAACACTTTTACCGCACTTTTTTAAGTATGATGTTCATAGCATATAAGCAACCCACAGAACTTGTCATATTTATTAATTTATACATGTGAAATCNTTTTAGCTTTTTTTTTCATAGTCAGTGTACTTATTTCATTTACAGTACATATTTTAGAAGGAAGGTAACACTTTTACCGCACTTTTTAAGTATGATGTTCATAGCATATAAGCAACCCACAGAACTTGTCATATTTATTAATTTATACATGTGAAATCCATTTTATCTCCGCGAGAGGCTCTACACCTTCATTTGAGGTAATTTTTACTGCCTTTTTATGTCCTCCACTTTAATGCTTGGAAGTTCATCACAGTACTGGCTTAACATTTTTAAAATATAACTTAAACTTTCCTTTAGTTTTTACCAGTTTTTATTGTTCACCAGTTCCATTTCATAATTGTGTTATATAAATTTTGTAATTTTTTACCATTAACATTTTGTAAAATAATTTCTGGGTCTTTAAAATTTTTAAAAATAGTTACTACCCATTTAATATAAATATAGTTTATAAACATGGAGACCTTTAAATCATAATAAACTAGGTAAATCACCACCACACGTTACTTCCACTGGTATGGATGTTAATATAAAGTGCATTAATGTGAAAAATGTTGGTATTCATTTAACATATCATCATTGTGGTATTTCAGTTAGCTCTGTCTGTGTACACAACACAACTCAACCCATCTGACAGTTTGAATTGCACTGTAGCATGTTTGAAGTCCATGTTTTTTATGTAAAACTGTTAAAATTATTTACAGTATGTTAATGTATATTATAATAATTGATACCAATTTGGTTTTGAGGCTGTTTTATTTGAAAATTAATTGGCTGCTTGTGAAATGAAGATGGATGGCTGCATTTTGCACAGCTCAATGGAAAGTCTGCATGTCTGGGGGCTATTCCACCGACAGACTTTGTAACTTAACTTTTTGCACTTTTCACTTTTAATATGTTCCACCAATGTTAGAATTTTCAAAACCAAATTTCATGTTCCACTATAATCTCACATTGCCAAATCAATTTATCAGAGTTTGCAAAATTTTCAGAAGTTGTGCAAAGGGTAAATTGGCTTTGTAGTTGTAGTATCATATTATACATGTATAAATACTTTATTTGTGATTTTGTAATTTTATTTAATGGAAACTTTATTTAAAGAAATTCATTTAAGTGACTTTGCTGTGGAGGAGGAATGTAACTATAGTGACATGTACACATAACCTATAAAAGTGAGACAAGAAGAAGATGGGCAACATTTTCATACATTCAAATGACAAATCTGATGACGATATTTGTTTTTGTGCAATTGTACCCGAAAAATATTCAATTAAAATTTCCTTTTCTCTTTTAACGTTTGCAATACAGCTGATTTATTATCAATAACTTTCCTTTTCATACTTATTGTTCCTTAAATACTTGAGCCAGCACACTTTAAAATGATAACAGTGTCAGCAAAGACTAGATGGTCAGGTTTAAAGTAAACAAACAATAAGTACAATATACTGCTAAGACTTTGCAGAATTGCCAACGAAATGCAAAGAGGTTAAAAATTATGGTGAACCAGTTATCCTCGTGTTTTGCCCATAGCTACGCGGCACTACATAATACGTCCCAGCCAGCAATGTCTGTATCGTTCTGTTGGTTCTGTGTTTCACACACTAGCCACTGGTAGGCCCCTGGAGAATCACTGCAGGAGTGTGAGTTATCTGTGGTAGAGATCCCTAAGGTAACATGCTCATGTGGCAATTAAGAAAGACCAGTGACCAGCCCAGGTGCAATACAAACATTTCTGAGTGATAGCTGCTGTCTTGAGTGATTTACCACCCACTGCCATCGGGGCATTTTCTCATCTTCAGCCTGTATGACTTTAGCAGCGGCACTGTTAATCCCAGCTTTTAGCATGTGGAAAATAAGGCAGACATTGTCATTGGCTGGTGGGTTTTCTTGGGGTGCACCCATTTCCCCAGTTATTGCAGTGCTCCAGCCCCATCAGCCAGTAAGCAATGCCTGAATCTCTCACTCTTGCTTTAGCCTCAGTGCATAACTGTACAATGAAGCATAGTCTTTTACTATGCTTGTTTGACAGTTTGTTGGCTCCAACTTCACTAAAAACTACATGTGATTGTTTTACACGTGAGGGGTATTAGGTAAAGGCTCTAAATCCTCTTGCACCTCACAAAGTATTTTTTACCCTTCTAACACAGTGTAAGAGAAACTCACTTTCATTGCCAGTAATAGAATCTCACAAGTAGTGCTTTACAAAAAATGCATTTTGTTGGGAACTTTGCACAATTTTTCTTTTTATCAGATAGTTGTGTTCAGAAAGATTACAGTGTGCTGAGAAACACACGAGCACCTATTTCGCTGTTTGGTATATGTAAGTTTCACCCCTGACATGGTTTTACTTCCATGTCATGTGAGCTTGACATTTTGATAAATGCCATGTAGGGTGCTAAGAGCTGTCTATGAATTTTTGTAGAGTCAGCAACTTTTGACATGGTGCATGTAATAATGAATCATATCGGCTTTTGCTTTTCCACAGTGACAGCTTATGTTCTAAACCAGTGATTCTCAACCTTTATGAAACAGTGGCCAAGTAAATTCATGTTTTATAAGATTAGGCCAGTCCCAACCAATTTACTCAGAAATACTTTTCCATTTTTTAAATTCATTCCTTAAGTAGTAATACGTAATGAAATCTTGTATCATGTTGTAGTTTCCTTTGGCCAACATTATTTAATTAATTTGTGTTCATTTTCATTGAATATTCTAGTCTGATTACCAAAAAAAATTTTAATATTGTTCAGGGTAAGAATTGTTATTGTATTGTTAAATTGATTTTTATGATGTTGGTTTCAGAAAAAAATATCATGGAAAAAATATTTATGCATTGTAACTCACCATAGAAGTCAGTTGAGCAAGGGAAGCAGCAAAATGATGTCCACTTGTTGGTGAAATTACCACATTATTTAGCCTTGCAAAGTACGTAGTTTAATAAATAATGATTTATGAATCCCTCAATTATTATAATCACTAGCTTTAATATTAATTAATATTTTTAATTTTTAAAATGCAGCATTTTAACACATGTAATATAAGTAATTGAAAAATCAATAGTTACAGTTCAGGAGAACCTGTTGCTAGGTCCCAGTACTAGGCCACAGTCTGGCGGTTGAGAAACATTGCATGGAAAATGATGCCCAGAGGTTGTTGGCACACACAGTTGTGGGTGCAGCATGAGCGGCTGTTGTACGAGTGGTAGGGCAGTTTCACAGGCAGCGGTGAGGACAAGCAGAGGAGCAATGTGATGCTGCTACTTCTGAAGGCTGAGTACGTGGGAGCGTTCGTGAAGGTGAAGCGGTCCAAGTGCTGCAGCCTCACTGGCAAGAGAGGCATCATCATATGTGACACACTCAACACGTTCACCATCATTGACCAGAAGAATGTTGTCAGGCGTGAGTATAGCACTCGGCTGTTGCATGCGTGAGTTGCCACTCATCAGGAAAACAAGGAAATGTTGGGGAAATTTGAAAGCTGTCTGGGAAATGTCAGGTAATTTTGAACACAGTAGTGAAATTTCAGGGAATTCTTTGACATGCAAGCTATATCTGGTAGCTTTTCTATTTTAAATTATACACCTAACGAAATAGACTTTGCATTCCATGCAATACCTAATAAGTTTTGAACTATATACATTTATGCTGTATCATCTTCTGTTGCAATCACCAGAGCTGGGACTATCAAATTTATGAGAGAAATTTGCTAGTAATGTGTACTTTGCTGTAGATATGCTTCAGATAATTTTATAAAATTGTTCGTGGATCTGTAATCTTGCCATTGGCAAGTGTTAGCTCCTGTCGTATGCCACAGGTGTGACATGGCCTGCAAATATTTTAGTCAGCAGAATCTTTCTGTGGATTTCAAGATGAGAAGAACTTTTCATATTTGATCATGTGAAAACAAATTTGCATTACTATTTACTTTAGTTTTGAAATTAGGTGTTGTATTCTTGTTTGTGGGATTTTAATTATTATACCATGAACATAATTTTTGATAAATTTTGCAGCACTTTGGAAAAACCTGCTGGAAATAGTGGAATTAATACTTCAGTACTGGAATTTGTTGGTGTTTGTCTTCATTAAATCGTAACCACCAGATCGCCTCGTCTAAAAGCATCTGCGTGCATCTTAAATGGAAATCAGTTGTATTTGTAAGCTTTTTAGAATGGTACATAGTCATATAACACCTGGGGCCCATTTCGCAAAATTACAAGTTTACAAGTGAATGGACTTGTAGCTCGTGAGTAGTAAAAAATTTCTGTTTCACAAAACTACTAGCATTTGCTAGTAACTACAAGTCAATTTTTACAAGTTACAACTGAAGTTTTGAATAGTTACAAGTATTTTGGTTTCACGAATCTACAAGCCTGCCCTAAACACTTGTAAAAAATATCATTTTCTTACAAGAATGGACAGATAAGTAGAAATTTCTACAGGCTTGTTTGGTATCTAATTCAATACAAATCAAATTTCTCATACTTTGTTTTTGTGAATTATAAACAGAACTGTTTAGTAGCGATTCAGAAGAAGATTAAACAAGCATATAATGAACTTGGGCATCATGAAACGTCAAAGAACATTTAGGTTAAGAGTGAATATGTAGTTTGTGTGTATATAATGTCTTCACTAACAGCTGATAAACCCTGGATACAATTATAGTATTTTTTATATTTCCAGTTTANATACAATTATAGTATTTTTTATATTTCCAGTTTATGTTATTGGTAAATCCAGCTCATTATCGACCGATAAAAGTATGGTGCAAGAGAAAAATAAAAACTTTTACACAAATGTATGACTCATATCAGCTAAAACAATTGTAGTTATTTTATTTTTTGGGGCATGTAACATATAAAACTCTAATGTTGCTTCAAAATAGTATTTTTACAATTCTTACCAATGTGTGTGTGTGCATGCGTGGGGGAGAGTTGTGTGTGAATGTATTCCTTTGTAGGTTACATCTCTTTCTCAAAATATAAAGTATAAAGGCGAAAACCATCGCACTGTCTGGTATATTCTCCCGTTTCTATAATTTTTCGGGTTTCGTTAACTTAGCTGAAAAAATACAGAACAAAATATCTTAAGCTTCTCTGACCTTGTTCAGTGCAGTCAATTTATTTTCATTTGATTTTGGAATTTTGTTTACTTGTAAAATAAACCAGCACACTTGTAGAAAATAACTAGTAATTACTGGTATATTCAGGAAACACAAATTACAATTTCTTGTAGATACTAGTGCTGTTCGTGAAATGGAATTTACAAATACTGGTAGCACTTGTAACTTGTGAACATGTAGTTTTGTGAAACGGGCCCCATGTTGTTCAAGTATGGTTTTGGTAACAAATTGTGGTTACAGCAGAATGCACTGTTCGATTGTTTGACACCACAACAGTTGCACAAGTCATACTGGAAATATGCTGTAATTATACTAGAATATATGGGAATTTCAAATCTCCAAGTCAGTAAACATCCTGTATGTACTGTGCATATGTAAGTGGAGTGATTTGTATCTTCTTTAATTAAATTACGTGTTACATTTGCAAATTTATTTGGCCATTTGTAGAAGTCAGAAAAAAAATCTGTTTTATACATTCCAGTAACCATTCATAGTGTAACAAAATAATTATTTTTTGTCTATTCACATCTTTTCAAAATATACTTCTGGATATTTGTCATTGTGTTGTATTCTGCATTTTCAAGAAATTCAACAAAGTTTTTTTAATCCATACATTATTTGTGGTGGATGAAAATCTTTGATTGTTTGTTGTTTTGGTTTTATTGATGTATAACATAACAATTGTGGTAACTTACTTTACGGTACCGTAGTACTACAGATGCACATTATAGTAGATTATAGTGGGAACTGGATTTATTTGTTCTCAAAACTAAAGTAACAATGTGGAATATGTCTTTCTTGTAGGTGGATTTGTCCTCAAAATATATTAATTTATAATAAATTTAAGTTTTTAATTTAGAAAGCCTATTTTTGATAGCTCTTTTGGATGTCCGTTTATCCTGTAGTTTACTTACAGTAAAAGGTTACAGGTGAATTTAACTGTGTCATTCATAATATATTATGAACACCCATGTAAATTAAATAAGTGGTAATATACTTTATGATTGGCCATAACAGTTGCAGTGATCACTTCTCGTGAATCATTTTATCATTAAAATATTTAGTAGTCACTGGAGTAAGAAGTCAGTGTAGCGCACCATTAGCCACCTATGGTTGCTTTCTAAAAATATATAAAAGGACTAGAATTCAAGCACTCGCAGTGCAGTACTTGCCGACAGGCGCGCACACGCACAAAGGAGGACAACATATTTTCCACGCGGTTGCACGATCGCGACGTTTCGCTGGATCAGGCAGTGAGATGTAGGACACTGCAGTATGGTGGAAGGGCGCTGTTAGTAGAAAACCTAGCGGCCGGGTGGCGAACTAGGGTGGGGCGGGAAAATTGAAAAATTACCAGTGTAGCTGATGAGTGTGGTTAGGTGCTGTGATTATCTATGTTGAGGCCTGACGGCTGCCTGGATTTTGTTATAAATTGGTGAGCTAATTCACAGCGTCTGAGTTCTGAGCTATTGCTTGAAGGTGATAGGGCTCTCACAACTATGGTACTGTAGCAGGAATCAGCATCCTTGTTGTGTGATGCTGCATGTGCTGCAACTGGTTTGTCCTGTAGGTTATTGATGTGACCAGCTATGGCTTCTGTGGTATCTGCTCTGTGTGGCTATTTATTCTTTGCCTGAGTGTGTTGGTGGCGAGGCTGATGTATTCTGCATTACAGTGTTGGCACTCTAGCTGATAAATCAGATTTTCTGTTGCACAGTTGTAGTTGCCTTGGATGGGGTATGTACGGATGGTGAGTCTGCTATTGAAAGGAGTTGAGGGTTGGTGGATGGCGCAGGAGCCACAGTGTGAGCTATAGCAGGGGTGGGATCCTTTGGGGGTGATAGTTTGGTTGGCATTTGTGGTAGGGTTGCAGTTTTGGATGAACCAGTTTGTTGTGGAGGTTAGGTGGCCTTTTGAAAACCAATCTGGGCGGTTTGGAGAGCAGGTTTTGTGTTTGTGGTGAGGAAGCCAGAATTTTGTATCTAGGGTGGAGAATGTTTCATGATGTGGAACCACCAGAGGTATATCAGAATTGTTGACCTTTGTTTGTGTTCCGGTATTTGAGATGGCTTGCTGAATGTGATTGTGGACGAGGTGACAGGGGTAGCCCCTGTCGAGGAATGCTCTGGCTATTTGTTCACACAGTTTGTTGAGATCACTGTAATAATTATTCAAACAATAAAATCTTGTTTCAGTTGTAAATTAAAAATTCAAAAATCACTATTTTTGCTGTAATAAGTATGAAATTCGCTAAAATTGAAAATATGTACAATTTTTTGCTACTACTAGTGATGCGAAACTTCCCGTGAGAGAGAAAGAAAGAGAGAGAGAGCGACAAGCTTCGCTCCGCCTATTCGCTTCTTCCTCGGAAGGAAAAAAAAAAGCCATGTCACTAGGGCCTACGCACCGTAATTTGCGCTGATTTTTTTCACTGTAACAATGAAATATATTTCCTTCAGTGCTACCTAATTATACCAATTATATCAATAGGCAACATTTAATTTACAANAAATATATTTCCTTCAGTGCTACCTAATTATACCAATTATATCAATAGGCAACATTTAATTTACAAATACATACAAAAAAACAAGGTTAAAACAATATTTTATCTGTGAACTGTTTATTACTAGCCGTTGCCAACACATCGCTGCTCTCACTGTTTTTAATTCGTATTTAATACAAAATAAATATTACAAGTTATAGAAGATACTGAGTTAAAGTTTCATTTATTAAAGAATACAATAATTTAAAGTTAATCACAGTGCTATATATTTGTTTTTACAAGTTATTTAAAACACAGGGTGACATGTAACTCCTAGGGTGATTTTTCAAAGGTTCTTTTCAAAAGTATCGAAGATACCGTGAATGGATTATAATATGGTTGTTTTCTGTAACACTACATAAGTGTGGAGTGAATAATATTGGAAAATATAGTAGCTGTAAGATATTTATTTCTTTTTTTTTGTGATATACATACTGTATATACGTATGTTCTTTTTTCAGAAATTCCGAAAGAATCGTGTGTGTTTTCTGTCTTGCTGGATAAGTATGAGTTTACTATTTATGGGAAGCTGTTCTGTATTCGATCAAGCCACAGAAGTGCCAAGAAAATCAGACTGAACCTTATACCGGATCTATAACGTGTCCATAATAACAATGAGGAATTACTCTGAGAAGAGATAGCAGAGTGTTCGGATGTAAAGCTTGATTTTTCTTTTACATAAATAATTACATATGTAAATTACTTTTTGCTACTGTATATTTCATTCTGTGTGTAATATATTTACATATGATGTAAATAACTGAAAAAAAGTTGTTGATTTTTTTGTCATAGGCCTAAGATGTTTTCAGTTCACAGCTTGTACTGTTTACTGTATGGTAAAATCCTGTTATAACATTTGTGACAGTAACCCATAAATGTTTACTTTATAAAAGGGAAAACTTTATAACCAGGAAATGTTATAACAGGGTTCTAGTTATTTGAAATGTGCTGCATCAGTACAGAGAATCGCCAGTAATGAATCTTCCACTAGAGTGGTGTACTCTAAAAGACTGTTTTTTATTGCATTTCATGATCAGTGCCTTTTTTGTGTTCAAGGGCACTGTTCTCTAAAATGGAAGATCAAATTTGAAGTATTTGAATATGGTGTTTGAGTCTTCTTGCCCTTTTTATTACTATTGCACTGATAGCTGAAGTACATTTCTGCAAGATGTGTACTTTTTGTTACTTGTGGAAACATCCAAAACTGTTGTATTTTATTTACTTTTGAATATGTATTACGATTTANTGTGTACTTTTTGTTACTTGTGGAAACATCCAAAACTGTTGTATTTTATTTACTTTTGAATATGTATTACGATTTAGTATTTTATTTACTTTTGAATATGTATTACGATTTAACTTTACTTGCATGTTTCACTGTCATACTCTCCGACATGNAGTATTTTATTTACTTTTGAATATGTATTACGATTTAACTTTACTTGCATGTTTCACTGTCATACTCTCCGACATGGAAAGTGTATGAAATTAAAACTAGATATGAATAACTTGTTTTTGTTTTAAAGATGCTTGCAGGCTTGCATTTGATTGTCTATGCAAGTTTTAGTGTTTGACATTTGATTGATTATTAGTCCTATAATAGGATGCTTTAAAATAGGTTTTTGTCCTCTCCAAAATTTTAATATATAGTAGAATTTCAGTACAAATTACGTAGACACACTTCAAATTTTAACTGAAAAATACTAAATACCGAACAAGTAGTTAATTACATTTGTAGGACATTTGAAAGATGTACTTTGAAGTGAAGTACTTTATACTGAGATTTCATTGCAAATGCACATTTTATCACGTCACCAGGTGACCAACTTATTTACAGTTCTTGACAATGAGGAAGGGTATGGCTAGAGACACAAACCAAATAGCATTTCAAGTTTATATTTATTCAAACAATTTTGTTGTTAGTATTATAAAAGTATTAAAAAGTTATGTATAATTTACCTAAAATTTAAATAATGTTGTGAGTGATGTGTGAGGAGCGCTCAAGTGATAGTGATGTCTGAACATGACCTGAAGTTCTCTTGCGGTCCGCAGCCATCTGCCCCAGTTCCATCGCTACATATCCCCCAGTTGTTGCCTGAAAGACGTGAAAAGAACACTGTCATAATTGAACATCNGCCCCAGTTCCATCGCTACATATCCCCCAGTTGTTGCCTGAAAGACGTGAAAAGAACACTGTCATAATTGAACATCGGCATATACATTATTACAGTGGATGGTGTTTCTAACATCTACTGGAAATATACCACAGAGTTGTGGTTTTCTTCACTTCTCCTCAGAACTATTGTCTAATGGAGTAATGAATATTGGCAACCTTTGTCTTAGGGGGCACAAAGCTCTTTAGTATANTCCTCAGAACTATTGTCTAATGGAGTAATGAATATTGGCAACCTTTGTCTTAGGGGGCACAAAGCTCTTTAGTATAGACTCAGATCAGCTAGAATTATAGGAATGGCATTGATTTTCAGTTTCTACAATAGCAATTTGAAGGGATGTAAATATGGTACGGTAAACACCCGATTTTCTGGGGTAATGACTGGCTAAGGGTTCAAGGATAACCAATATTCCCTGTTAAAGCAATTTTGGGTTTGGGGGATGTTTACTTTAAGCCTACATACTCTACACGTAGGTTACGCAAACAAATAATGTAGTAATATAAGAATTCGATTTTTTGACAGTCAGTGTGTGGTAACGTCATAAGTGATATTAACATCATCACATACACAAAATCCTGTATCAGCTGATGCGTGAATGATTGCAAGAAAATTTCACGTTGGCTACTTTGACAGTCTGCATTTGCACAACAGACATCGGAGTAATATGCGGGCAGGAAGGAGATTGTAAACAAAATTTCTGTGTATTTTATTTTATACCATTTAAAAACAACTGTTATTAGTGTGACAAATAAACTTGGTTCGAAATGGAACACTGAATCCAATAGTTTATCTTATGTCTCTTCCACATAGGCCGTAGCTAGTGCTTGCTGCGAACGTTGCAGTGTGCATGCTTCATAATTATTGAATTGGCTGCACATCTATCGCTGAGTATTTTTCAAATATTTCTACATTAATTTGACATAATATACAATATTTCGAACTTGAGATGTTTTGAGCTCGCCGGAGATGAAAAATTTACTTTTAAAAAGACGTGATAGATACACTTTTGCGACTCAGCAGAGATAGACACCCATGCTGCCATCTGTTAGCCAGTGCATGTGGCTGACTTAGGAAACCACGCCCCTATGAAATGACTAGTTTTTCATGTATAAATGCAAATATGCAAACAAATTCTCAGAGTTTTAAATTTTTCCACAAGCTCTATAAATATTTTAACGTGACATATTTCCGTGTGAAATGCCCATAGACAGCCAGGATTTTGTAGTGTTATTTTAATACAGATTTGATCCTCAAAAGTAGTAGATTTCATGTTTATTGCCATAAATGTTTGTTTTTTTATTAGTAGTGTGTTTATTTTTTTACAAATGCTCTTACGTTTAACAGTAAAGCATTATTACACACACTCACACCTTAATACATTTAAATAACATTTATGCAACTATATAAACAAGAGTAAGCATTTTACTTTAATTAAGGTCAAGCAGATGATGTGTTATCACAGATAAAAAATTACATTTTAGGTGTGGGTTTTTTTCCTCCCCCCNTATCTGCACCTCCCTCTTTTTCCTCCTCCTCCCCCTCCACGCCAAATATGTATGTTGTAATTCCCAGACAGCGCAGATTTTATTTTCATCACTATCTTACAAGAATTGCTTGAATAAGATTGTATGGAGGAAAAACATTTCATCATAGAGATTAAACAATTTTTATATTAGTTTTTAAAATTTTGATGATTTCATTAAATTATTATTATTATTGTATTTTTGCAGCAATCAAAATGTTAAAAACTGGTCATTTCTCTGTTTCCATTTTCTTAAATGTTATGAAAACTAACTTGGCCTACTTCAAAATTTATATTTATTACCAATGAGTTTATAAAAAAGTACAACTAGTTGGTCATAGTTTCACAGTAAAAATGTGTATTTTGGGCAAATTTTGTTTTATTTTGTATTTTAACTTAAATTTTGGTGGTAGGTTGTGTATTAACTCAAATTATGGTGGTGTTTTGGTTTTATCGTTATTCATCACATAGTTTTCCCTCTACCCAGGGATCATAAAGAACTTATGAAGTGCCTTCCAAATCTGCCAATGCAACTTATCACTGTCAAGCAGTGGGGATTAAGTGTGTGATGGTTACCTGCGATGTATGTCCATCGCAGGACGCAGTGCTCGCATCGAAGGCCGGATGGCAGCGCCAGGCTGACGTTGTAGTAGCCAGGCTTGGTGGAGGGCACGTGGTACACAGTGCTGCCCNAAGGCCGGATGGCAGCGACAGGCTGACGTTGTAGTAGCCAGGCTTGGTGGAGGGCACGTGGTACACAGTGCTGCCCTCCACCTGGGACAGAGGGTACCCTGTGAAGCACTCCTCCGTCTCCAGCTCTGTCGCCGAGTGCAGTGGGCACAGGTCAAACTGGAAGTACCCCTTATGGTTGGCCGTCAGGTCCACTGCCGCTGTGAAGGTCTGCCCACTCTTGTACCTGTCAACAAGTNGAAGTACCCCTTATGGTTGGCCGTCAGGTCCACTGCCGCTGTGAAGGTCTGCCCACTCTTGTACCTGTCAACAAGTATCATCATCCACATTTGAATGCTGCCAAAGGTGTTGCATATAAGACAGAGATAAACACATAAGTAAACACATTACAATGCTGAATCTGTATTTGACTGTGGCTTACAGAAAGTTATTTGCATCATTCTTATTGGTGATGATATCACTTGTAAGATTACATATAAAATATATCAGAAATATTATACAATCAATAAGTATAATTCCTTTGAGCTGTTAGTTAGGAATAGTGTAAGGTAACCCCATCTCCATCCACTTGGTGTTGCATGCAGAAGTACTGAACATTTTCTACGTTATCCTCAAATACTTACTTCCTATGTCTTATTCCACAATTTGTAGTACATAATCTTCCATAATTACATTCCTTCAGTACTAAATATGCAGGACTTGTGTGCAGCAATCTTAACTTGCTAAAAAGATAATTATGTTATTAAAGGTACTTTTTTAATAATTTTGAACTACATTAATGAAAATTAATTGCTTATAAAGAAAATGCTTTACGAGTTAAACAAGAAACTAATTTGTATGACCTAACATTCTGCAGCAGTAGTATATGACCCAAAAACCTTTGCTTGGATACAATTTACCTGTAGTACCATATTTTTCCATGTAAATGGCAATGTTTTATCAAAGTTTTTATTTCCGGAGAGTTGAAACTTATTTTCATGTACTAAATATTTTGAAGTTGCTATTTTCGCTTGAGTAACAAACTGTGCCTTATAATTGGAGAAAAAAATTATAGAAATGTCGCAATAAAGCGTGACTCAATTTAATGTGGTTATAATGGACAGGGTCAGTTTTTAAGTGCAGTATGTGATGCTCACGTCTTGACAATGATTCCTTTGCCATATTTGCCGGTGTTCTCACTGGGCCGAGGTCGAGGGAGTGTGTAGTCATCCCCGCACTCCCCACACTTGCCGCCATTCTGTTCCCACTGGACCTGTACAAACAAGGACAGTGGAAACTACCTGCTTCACTGTGAATACTGACATAGTTTGGAAACATGATCAGCCATGAGAAAATCAGGTATGCTGGCATTTATTAACACATCCTTATTAGTTTTTGATGTGTGTTTAGTCTGCTGTTGAAGTAATACTTGTGATGTCTCACAACATGCCATGTTTATTCAAATATAAAAATATGTTTTATTACAATCTTAAATTTCCAAAAATCTAGGGTTTTTTTTGCCAGCTATGAAATTTAAGGTAGTTATCAACCTGGACATATATTTGTTTCATAAGTGTGTAAGCGATTAATGTCTTTCAGAAGTAATCGCAATGTGCCATCGGGTGAACATCAAATGTAAACAAAGCAGTGTCTGTGTTTGAGGTGTTGTACTTTGTAAGATACAAACAAATGCATAGAATTGGTCATAAAATAGTGTCTGTGCTTTCACATTTGTGCATTCGCACACTTTGCGTATCACATTGTTTACTACAGGTGGCTGTTNTAAAATAGTGTCTGTGCTTTCACATTTGTGCATTCGCACACTTTGCGTATCACATTGTTTACTACAGGTGGCTGTTCAATATATATTGATGGGTTTTTTTTTCCTTAGGAGTGTAGTCTCCCACCAAGCCGAGATATTTGTATCAATGAAAGAATAGAAATGTTGCATGTAAATGCCAAGAATATTTACCTCAATTTGCTAATGTAATACAGTCATAGCATGGATTCAAATGTCTCTTTAAAGGCCCTTACTCGCACTAATAGTGTTATGATGTAGCTGTCGAACGGGNTAAAATAGTGTCTGTGCTTTCACATTTGTGCATTCGCACACTTTGCGTATCACATTGTTTACTACAGGTGGCTGTTAAATATATATTGATGGGTTTTTTTTTCCTTAGGAGTGTAGTCTCCCACCAAGCCGAGATATTTGTATCAATGAAAGAATAGAAATGTTGCATGTAAATGCCAAGAATATTTACCTCAATTTGCTAATGTAATACAGCNCATGTAAATGCCAAGAATATTTACCTCAATTTGCTAATGTAATACAGTCATAGCATGGATTCAAATGTCTCTTTAAAGGCCCTTACTCGCACTAATAGTGTTATGATGTAGCTGTCGAACGGGGGTGGGCAACCCAAATTTGAAAACCTCAAGTCCACAGTATAGCTTTTGTTTTCCATGATTTTTATGGAATGTATGTGTAGCATTGCCTTTTAGCATTTTCTGTACTGAACAATCCTATTATAGAACTGTTTCCAAACATGCTCAAACTTTACCTAGCAAAATTCTGGGGTAGTGTGAACGTGACTTGGTTTAATGAAATGAAAATATAAAATATATGTCTGAAATTTTGAAATTTGTGAAACTGAAATGAAATTGAAAAATAATTTTACGACACCTCAGCCCTATCAAACATTTGAAAAGGTTAAAATTGTATAGTTTTTTCTGTGTATTGTCAAAAACATACTGGCATATAATCATTTCAATTTTAAATTTGAAATCAAACTTGCACAATCACAGAAGGAAGAAATAAATGCTGTCCTAATAATATCGTTGAGGATCTTAAGAAATGTATTCTGCCAACATTTCAAGTTTATTTTTATGTAGTTATTTTAGTAGTATTATACTGAAGAAATGGACACAAAAATTTAACACAAAAGACAAATTTTAATTGTTATCAAATGTTCATTTAGTTAAATAAGTACTCAAATGTTCATTGAAGTTGACAATTTTCGCTTTGTTTGGACTTGAGCTACCAGTTTTCTTACGGAAATTCAGAATGAAAGCTCCGATTTTTCATTATTGTTTTGGTTTACAGAAAATTTCCAAAACTTTAAAAAGTCATCATTTGCAAATAAACTTCTCTGTAGCAGTATCATATTTTCATCTGTAACGTATTTCATGTGGTCATTGAATAAATAGCACAAAGTGATCATACTTTGCGAGCAGTGTCTCCTGTTCTACCGAGTTTATTTCCGACGTCGTAATACAGATAGGTGAAACAAGAAACACTTACGTCAATTCCCCCGCAGAAGTGTCCATCATCGTCGTAGTCCTTGGGAGTGTGGAAGCCCAGCCGCCACATGGATGCCCTGTTGACAGGGTCCATCAGCATGCCGTGGCTGTAAGCTCCAGCGACCAGCAGCAGAAGTAACAGTGTATGTTGCTCCATGTTTGCTTCATGCTGCTTCTGTGCGCTGATTCACTATATATACTGCCTCGTGCCCCTCACCTCGATACAACTAACCTGGTTACTCTTCATTTCAGGTCAAGTGCCCTCTTCACAAATACACTTGCTGGCAAATAGTTTTATTGCAGTCTAGTGTTTCTCGGTGTGCAGCCTTGAAGAACTGTTTTGATAATGCTAGTGTAAACAACCTTATCAGTATAGTAGTTCATTACCGTGATTGTCTTCTGCTTAGTGAAAATTAATTTTATCGTTTATTTAGAGTTAGTGGGCACACTTCATGTTAATATCACTGAAACACAGACTTCCCTTAGGCCTTACCTACATTCTGTTAACATCTCACATTCAGATTATGTTTAAGTTACCATTAACGACATACTTTATCTGTGTATGGGGCATGAATGTTTGCACCGTATGTGGTGCCAGAAACTTTCTTTTGCACTGCTCACGAGACTAATTCCCTTTTGACACAACAGTATAATTCAGTGCTGTGTTGTAAAGATGTATTCCCTAAGCTGTTTTATCTGCCATACCTTTAGTGCAACACATTCTGTCATCACAAGTTTGAGATGAAATTGAGAGAGAAATAAAAAAACACTTGAGAGTTGAGACAAGACAGAGGATCCTGTTTTATGTTAAGAATATGCCAATATGGTGTCAATGCAGTTTGCCTCAATTAGGAAGTTTGTGGTTCTTAAATTCAATAAACATTTAAAGTACTTCAATTTTTAACTGATTATAATTTTGATTTAATTCACAAAAACATTTATTTGGGAAACTAAATGTAATTGTAAAGAAAGTGCACAATTACACAAAAAAATGAGAATGAGCTATGAGATACAGAGAGAAAACTGGAGAAGTATGTGTGTCCAGGCTTGACCGTTATGAGCTTTCCTTCAGAAGTCTGTGTCTGGTTTTCCAGTGGAGTTGAGTGGAGTGCAAAATGTCGCACAAATTAACAGCATATTCTCTAGCTGATAAACTCAAAAACAGTTGCCCTTGTCAAACTAAAAATAAATAAATACCAAAAGGAAGGGAAAATACGTGCAATGTTGATTTTATAATGGACAGTAGTCGTCCCCCCTCCCAACTACCCGTAACAAAACCCAACCGTCGGGCATGGCACGTCGGCCAAGCACCGCAAAGCAAGGAAGATGAGTCTCAACTCAATGTTACAACTAACGTTCTTATTTTCTTTGCGAATCTGGCAGTGGTGCAGTCATTTGCAAGCAATGTATTGACTTAACAGTAGCAAAATTTAAAAAAAATGTGAAATATTTATCTTAACTTTTAATGAAAAAGTATAATTTTTGTGAAGTTATACTTATAGTACAAATTTTTTGCAACTATTGTAATATTTAATATAAAGTAAAAGTTACTTTCTTGCATAACATTCTCAGGTAACCGTGGCAGTTTTTTTTTTCATTCTTAGACTTTTTTTTTTATTCCCATCTGTATATCATCTGTAATATAATACATAAAGAACACTTTCCTCTTCATACTAATTGACATCTCACGTCTTGTTTAGTGTTAAACATGTCTACTTCTTGTTCAAAGACAGGTGTTACCATGCTGCCGCACTATCATTTGACAATATGTTTAAATGTTATACTTCCTAAGTATTTCATCTTTATTTTCAATTAAATACACAAATAAAATAAAACACTGCTAAAAGTTGTAGCAATAAAGAATTCAGCAACTTCTTTGCAGTAAAATTTGTATTTTCCACATTGGCACTACGGGGGCCACTCTATTTTTTAGTGATTTGATTCCGCCTATAGAGTTGTGGCCCCCTGGTCGAGCACATCGTAGGCGAGACCTTGTTAGTGGATGACTTTCAAAACTCATGGCCTTTGTATTTTCTCTCTTCCTGTGGACCCTTGTCAGTGCCGCTGTTGATGATTATCTCGCAGCACAGTGGCAGGATCTTAGTGAAAGAACAGCTCAACCTTCACTCTTACTTGGCAAACGGCACAGTTCTTGTTCCAGATTCCCACGGAGTAGCCATGTTAGTCGGCCCAACTCCATAACTAAGTGATAAGGACTGCTGAGCGTAATTTTTGGTGATAGGATTACGATATGGGCAAAATCTTGAAAGTCTGAGAGATCCTAAAATTGTCTCAAGACAAAATCAAGGATTTTTTTTTATTTTGGTATTTTTTTGTTGTTTTAAAGACTTACATGTCTCTAAATAATATATATTTTGACAGTCATAGTGTGGTGTAAAACCAGAAACTTACAGTTTAAAAACTGTTTCACCAGGTTTGTGATTCTATCTAGCATATTTTGGCCACATCAAATTTTGACTTTGTTGTCACAAGATCTTGTTAGCTGCTTTGTCACTGTAAAAAGCAGAAAAACTTTTTCTCAATCTTCAGCCAGTTGTTTGCTAGGATTGTCTGTGTAATGTGAAATATTGCAAGAGAATGGTTTCATGTCCCCATGACTTAAGGGGAATCCAATGATCTGTCTATCATTTAAATCAGATAAAGAGTTTGCAAGAAATGAGGGTTTAAAGTTCACTGAAGCAATAACACATGACAAGCCAGTATACTTTTGTGCCTGAAGAATGGAATATTTTAGCCAACTTACAATGATTTGCCAGTCCTTCAATAAACACTGCAATGTTCGATTGTTCTGTCTCTTTGCATTAAGCATGATCTTGGTCTCATTGTACTATACAGTCATTGATTCCTTGCTGTCTCTCTTTATACTACACAGAAGCACCATAAATAACACACAATAATACCCTGTACACACAGGACATCGCACACCTACAGTACATAGATTTACAATGCTTTACAGCATTTGATTATTCATGGCACATCATGCCAATTTTCATGACTTTTAAATCTTTACAAACCAAAATCGGTTTACTCTGCATCTGAACACTGTCCTGCAGCCAGACACTTTTTCTCTGCTAAAGCTCATCTGAGCATGTTGAGGTACTGGAATATAACTAAAACTAACTTATCCAGTGCCAGGACTGGCTCAACATACATGTTAGAAGATAATACCATGTATAAAACTGTCATGAAACAAATGCTTTTGGGACACATCTCACCACAACATCCAGCACTCTGAGCTCTCCTGACTCACATTTTAGTTTCGAGTTTCATCGTAACTTTGATTCTCAAAAATAAATATTCTTCAATTATACTTGCATAACATGCATGGTTCAATAATGTGTGTGTGCACACACACATGTACTTGTGATTTGTATTGTGAGCATGTTGATGCTGTCTTTGCTCGACTCTAGTCTTAATCCACAGAACATACATGACTAATTTCCTAACAGCTACAAGGATACATGCTGAGTGCAGATGGGTTGGCAGTTGCATTTGGTCTTTCTCTGGATATGTCCTTTGTCTGCCCGTTCTTGCTGATCCTACCTGCTCTGCCTACTGCCATACATACATGCAGGGGAGCTGACACCACCCCTGTTAGGTGTCTTAACCCCTCTTACCATGCACTTGGCAAGTATTTTCACTTACCCCATTGCCATCGGCCCCCTATCACATGCCACTGATTCCACCAGGAATGCACAGCCAACAGAGCTGCACATGGGAGACCATCCTCCAGGCAGATACAGCCAATTAATGCCTCTCAAAGTGTTAAACACCCGCTGTTGAGACACATTTATGCATATACTGTTATACGTAGTGTGTTATCGATGTTAGTTGGCGAGGCAGTGGATGGTGACAGTAGTAATGCAATAGTGTTCCCAGGGCTCCATGCTGTGATTTTGCGTACGGCCACGCATTTGTTATTTCTTCGGGCAAGTTTTTAAGAATTGAAATAATTCGTAAATGACTGTGGCACTGTTCTGCACTTGTCTATTTATCTGGAACGGTTCGTACTCTGCATACCTGAACTTCATATGTGAACTGTGTCACTAAAATGATAAATAAAAGTGTAGAACAAATACTCCGGAACTTGGCTTTATTTCATATTTAATTGGCGTCCATTTTACAGAGTCTCGTGTTACTCCGTCGTGAGCTAGTCGAGTGAAAAGTTATAGTTGAGTGGCAACTTAAAGCCGGCTATAACTGTAGCGTGCCACGTTACACACAGCGGCATGAAAACACTTGCACGAGACCTCGCCTAAACCAGCATGAAAATACACAAAGTTACATTGATGACATAAAATCCATAGGCAAAAATAATTAGTTAAGGGACCTCAGAATCAACAGAAGGGCCAAGACTAGCTGCATGGGTAAAGAGAAAAAGGTTTTACACAAATACCAACAGACAGAACTACATAAGTAGTTAGACACAGCGTGAGCTGTGCTTTTTGTTTGTTAACGGGGCGCTCTTAGCCATAAGGCCTTTCCGCTCCCCGGCCTCCCAGTAGGCGGGGAAGAGGGATCACGCCCTCTTAACGCAGACATGACCAGTGCTTACCGAAATTGATCAAACCCGTAGCTCCGACCTTTCATCAGGTCGCACCGAGCGAAGCCCCAATCTGATTTATCAGATCGCACTGAGCATGTCCTACCACAAGGCCTGAGATCCTAGCACTCAGTTTACCAAGCGTGTGGTCTGGCTGGAGCACTATCCACACCCCTTACGTCATCTCGGGACGCCCCGGAGCAGTGGTGCCTGCTCACCGCCGGGCTCTTCAACAAGAGGGGGAATCTCTCCGAGCCTCCTCCAGCATGCGGAGTCAACCACTGCCAGCACGAGTCCAACCTCACCTGATCCGTACACCAGAGAGTACCTCCGGATGGGCCAAACAGATCATCCCGTGCTACCTCTTATTTTCCATGGCACGTATGGGTTTTCCAATGCCCGATCGCCAGAGCCCCACCCACGGGCAGGAAGACGCGGGGTCCCTCTGAAACAGGTGGGTACCGTCATCATGATCAGGTTTTGTACCCTTGGTTTCTTCACTGAGCGCTGTGATCGCCACACCGCCCATAAGGCTGGGCTCCGCTGACACCGGACACGCGTCCTTTACCATTTAGACAGAACTACAGATAGGTGATTTTAAGATGAAGCCCCCGTAGGCCACGTGGCATGCACCCGTCTGGCTTAAGCTCCAACGAGAGACTGGTGAGTGGCCATTGGAAGCGGGACACTAGCCCGCGCTGGAAGTGAAGGCCCCATTGGGCCACGTGCATGGATATGGAGCATGAGGGTAACCATGATGAGTACAAGAACGTGCACAGGAGTGCACGGCTAAGTTAATACATTAATACTTGCTTACTAATTATAGAACATGCCTAGGGAATATACAGCAAACAAACACAAAAAGATCTTGCATGTTAACAGAACCCTTTGCTGGTGGCCTCGGCTGCTGTTACTAACAAGATGTGCACACCAACAGATATGTCAAACTGTTACATACCAG
Organism: Clitarchus hookeri; assembly: GCA_002778355.1. NCBI lineage: Eukaryota > Metazoa > Arthropoda > Insecta > Phasmatodea > Phasmatidae > Clitarchus > Clitarchus hookeri. The sequence goes on along the minus strand of NQII01000532.1, from coordinate 602,284 downwards.
TTTACAGGACGTACACAGGAGTGCATGGCAAACAACTTGCATAAAAACCTTAAGTTAACAAGAACTCGTATCTTCTTCGGCCGTAGCCCATCTTCGATGCACTTGACACACACAACCCTGTGACTCGTGCGTGTGCGACTCACGATGAGCTTATGCTGTACGAGGTCGGATGAAAAACCAACACCCCTCCTGCTAGGCCATCTTAGGTGCCATCATGCGAGACCAGAATGTGCGTGTTATGACGTACGGGAATGGTGCGGTGCTGAGCGCCACTGGTTCATGGGTGACGTGTGCAAGAAGAAGGTGGAGGGGGAGGAGTTTCGCAGCAGAAGTGCAGCGGCGGTGAATGCGGATATTGTAACGCCTTGGCATTGTGTCTACCAGGGTAGGGGTGGACTGCTCTACCTGTGCTGCGTACAGCACTTGCAGACCCTCCTAACCCTGAGGGGAAGCTGTTTCGAATTCGTACTGGATGTTCTCAGCCCTTGTTCCCCTTCATTGCTGGACATGATACCCCGTGAAAGATCAGTGATGTGGACAGCCTGTGTCCCCCGACAGTGTCTGAGGGGAGTGGTTCATCGTCTGCCTCCATCACTATGCAGCGGTGCACAGAATAACCCTGGGACACGTCCAGCGGCCAATATGACCAGGGCGTCACGGGTGTCTCTGGTTGTGACGGGCTGCTTCGGCAATGGGCTCTGGGTCTGCTGGCGGGAAACCCGCAAAATCCGGTGAAGTTTGACCGGCGTCAAGCCTGGGGTCCTCCGATGGAAAACCCTGGAAGTCCTGGGATGAGTTTGAGGGACAGTCTGTACCCCACGGTGATCCTGAGTCCAAGGGAAAGGCGATCCGATCATCCCCTGTGTGAAGTCTCCGGGTGTGAACCGTGCAAAGCCCATAGGCGTAATGTGTGTGTCGACCCTGCTGACCTGAGGTTCAGCATGAGTGGGGGCTGCAAACACTGCTGCCATGTCCACCTCACCCTCCGGGTTGTGTGGCTCCGGAGGGGCATCTGTACCTGCCTCAACGCGATCGTCATTCAGGTCACTTGCCACGCACAGGTTGTTGCGGTGAATTCTCTGTGGCCTGCCGCCCCTGAGCTGTACTAAGTAGGATGAAGTTTCTGTGTGGCCAACAATGGTCACCGGGCCTGTCCAGCAGGGGGCTAGCCCTGTGCAAAACTATCTCTGCGCTGCTGACAGAGGATGTATTCCAGAAAGTGGCAGCAGCTAACTTGAAACTAGTTCCTAAGAAGTGCCAACTGTTCCAAAAATTCTTGTGAATTGTAGTGTCTGCCAACAGAATTGAAATGGAACCCTAGAAGACCAAAGCCCTAAGAAATTGGCTGACACCAACTGACAAAACTGAAGTGAGGAGTTTTCTGGGATTATATGCCTACTACAGTCAATTTGTACCTGGGTTCGCCACAATCGCCAAGCCACTACACGAACTGACTGAGGCAAAAGAGAAAATTCATTGGACTACTGAGTGCGAAGTTGCTTTTAGTATGCTAAACAACATTATTATATCCCCCCCAGTCCTGGGATTCCCCATAAGTGAGGGCACATTCATTTTGAATACTGATGCTAGTGATGTAGGCATTGGAGCTGTATTATCTCAAGTTCAGGATGGGAAGAAAAGACCACGAGAATACTTCAGGAAGGTATTGCATAAGCCTGAGAGAAATTACAGTCTTGCACGCAGGGATCTTCTGGCCATGGTGCAGGTAATTTAACACTTCCACCCCTACCTCTATGGCAAACATTTTATTCTAAGAACATACCATACTTCATTATACTGGCTACTTAATGTCAATAACCCCAACGGTCAAATAGCCTGGTGGATACAGCATTTTCAATAATATAACCTTGAAATACAGGACAGACCTGGATGCCTTCGCAGCAGTGCAAGTATTTTCTAGGAGGCCATTTGAACCCTTGTATTATTGTAAACGCCAGGAAGAAAATAGCGGTAAAGATACGTTAGACAAGAATTCAAGGTTCTCTATCTTGTGATGGGTCACCCATGTGGAGTGATGAGTGTATTAGGAAAGATCAACTAAATTATCCCACTTTTCAGCCTGAGTACAGCCGTCAAAGCCTACTGAGCACAATGGAATTCCCTCGTACTGAAGAATGACGTGATTTACAGGAACCGGGAAGGTAATGCTGGGGAAGTAAACACACATACAGTTGGTCCTTTCAGAATGCAGGGTTCCTGAAGTCTTCAAGGAACTGCATAATTTTGCAGTCAGTGGGCACTCTGATGTTAGTAACATCCTCAACATATTTCAACTGAGATTCTACTGGCTCCATTGTTGGAAGTATGTTGAGAAGAGTGGTGTCAAATGTGCAGCACCTGCACCGCATGGTAGTGACCAAGGACAAGGGGAAAAGGTTACCTACAGAAATACAATGTTGGAGCCCCATTCAAGAGGATGGCAGTAGATATTCTGGGACCCTTACCTGTAGCAGAGAAAGGTAATCTGCATCTGCTGGTGGCCCAAGATTATCTTACTAAGTGGCCTGATGTCATTCCATTCCCAAACCAAGAAGCATGTACTGTGGCTGATGCACTCATAGAGCGTCTTCTCGAGGTTTGGGGTGCCACTAGAACTCCATTTTGATCAAGGAATAAACTTTTAAGCTGCTGTGTTCCAGGATGTAACAAAGATTGTGGGGATGAAAAGAATAGGTCTACAGCCTAACACTCTCAGTTGGAGAGAATGGTCGAAAAACTTTACTTCACTTCACTCTTGTGCAGTATCTGTCGATCTTTGACAACCAAAAGGACTGGGATTCGAATGCACCATTGTTTCTCCTTACTTACCGCTTGGCATTTCACGAGTCTACAGAGGTAACAATATCAAGGATGTTTTTTTGAAGAGAACTATGCCTTCCTAGTGACCTGCTCTTTGGCCGACCAACAGAAGAGGAATATGCTGCCCTTGATTATACCAACGAATTACGTCACAGACTATTTGGCAATGATAATTTTGCTCGACAGCACCTCAGAATAAAAAGTGACAGGATGACCGGAGAATGTTATGCGAGGTATTTCAAGGACAACTAGTGTGGTTTTACAACACTGAGGCGAAAAGGGTATTTGCTGAAGTTACAGATTTGTTGGGAAGGCCTCTACAGGATTCTGAAGAAGATCAGTGATGTGATCTTTTGGATTTGTCGTAACGACTCTTGAGCTAAGCTGAAGCTTGTCCACATGGACTGATTGGCAAACTACAAATGTCCAGATGTTACAGATTCTGTTTGGGATGAACAGAACAGACTTAAGGAGGGGGCAGTGTTGCATGCCTCTGCTCTGCATCGCTTCACTTGCCCCATCTGCTTGAGTGAACGAAGGAATGTGCCAAGGCCAGACATGCGAGAAGTGCACTGCGGTTTGTAAAGGCGAGTCACAGCATGTGCAAGATAAGCTTATCGAGACTTGTGTGCTTCTGACCTTCAGCAGATTGAATTTCTGTGGTTATCTTTTAAAGAATGTTCTGGTCATCACCCTTGTCTCTATCAGCGAGAGACTCAGGGTACTGGGAACCTTCTAGATTGGGTCAACGAGACTACTTAAGTCGTAACGGGCCTCAGAGCCAACAGTTTAGAGTGTGGAAGATTGTGTTACCTTAAGTGACAGGTGTACGAAGACAGCGAAGTAACAAGCCAGCAGAGTATTGAGTGACTGTGAAAGTGACCATAAAGTCTGCGGACTGCAAGCATCGGTACAGTGGAGAGTGAGACTGTCGGGTGGGATTATTAAATTGGATGTATGAGTGTAAGACATTTGGAATGATGGCAATAGACAGATTGAATATGTGTAATTTATAGGTGTTTTTTAATCAATATTGCTACCAAAGACCAAATGCTACCATCTCATTATCTTCCACAGGAAACTTTTGAAGTGTAATAAGTTATCTTGTGTCTTCTTGTAACTAATACATATATTGCAGGAGGGATGAGCCTTGATGCCACTACTACTGCTAAGCTCATAATGGTAAATTTTGTTTTTGTCCTTGTGACTACAAGGAAATTTTTGATGTATGGAACATTTATTGTTGTGTGACAGCAGTGGCAAAATGTAATCTCCAACTTAAGCGGTGTGAGGGAGGGCAAACCTTTTGGGGGCTTCTGTTAAGACATTATCAATTTTTTATAAATTTAATTTTGGTGCAATTGAAACCTAAATTACATGCTGCATAAAAGATAGAAACAAGTTTATAACTCAACGTGAAGATGTACATGGTGTGTCTAAAAGGTTTGGTGAATGGTCCAATATCTCAACAGCAACATGGTGTGTGTCGCATAAGCTGACAGAGGACGAGAAAGCACACTGGATGGAAACCTCTGGAGATGTCATTACCATGTGTGATCAGGAACCATCCTTTCTGCAAAACACAGTCACAGTAGATGAGACCTGATGCTATCAGTTTGATCCAGAATCAAAGCGGCAATCGATGGAATGGCGTTCACAGATGTCCCCGCCACCCAAAAAGAGTCACCTGCAAAATTCCAAGGTCAAGACAATGTTTAATGCCTTCTTCGACAACGATGGCATCATCCATAAGGAATTTGTTCCTGCGGGTCAAACAGTGAATGCCGCATTCTACGAGCACGTTTTGAACGGTTGCTCCACTGCATCCTCCATGTTCAACCAGAGTTGCACAGGACTGGAATGTGGACGTTGCTGCACGATAACGCGCCTGCAAACTGCGTGATCCGCGTGCGTCAATTCTTGGCTCAGCATGGCGTACCTGTTTTCAGTCACGCACTGTACTCCCCTGATCTGGCACCTGCAGACATCTTTCTGTTTCCCTGTCTGAAGAGCATCTTAAAAGGTGCACATTTTGCTACCGTAGAAACAATCGTTTCCTGTGCGACAGTGATTCTGCAATTGATTCCTAAAGAGGTCTTTGTGGACAGTTTCTAGAAGCTTTATGAACATTGCCCAACGTGTGTTGTAGCAGATGGTGATTACTTTGAGGGCCAATAAAGGTCAGTTGTTTGTATCTTCTGTATTCTTTCTTTTCTGATACCAGTCACAAAACGTTTTTGACATAGTGTATATAAGTATCAGAAAAATAATTATAACAATTCATTAGATTATATACAATATAATAATGCATCTCAGTGAACAAAATCAGTGTGGGTGCGCAGTTACTCTGGAGTCCTATACCAAATGTTTATTCTGCTTGCCCTAGTTGTTACCCCAATGGACTGTTGGGTTGTTTGCATGTTTGAAAGTGTGTGCTTATTATGTCCGGGAAACTCAAAAGAACTGTGTTAATGATAGCAAAAAAATTATTATAAGTGATGGAGAAGCTAGAGAAAGGTGGAGTGTATCAGAACTGGCCACTGGATTATGGAACAGGCATTCAAAGTGTGTCAGACATTAAAAACAACTTGTGCAAATTAATGGAATTTGCAAGTAAAACGGACGAAAACTTATAATTTTACAGCTCTAGATGAAGTTATGTCTGTATCAGACATAAGCAAGCTGAAGGCATCAAAGTTCATTGAACTGTGGTTTATAATGGCAAATTGCTTTTCCATTTATTCAGATGTCCCAATTAATTCTTATAGAATGTGTACTCTTTCTTTGTATGTCTTAAGCACTTCCAAAAATAGGTGTGTCAGAGTCGCACCCAATTTCTTTTGAAGGTTCGATTGTTTTATCCATATCAGCACATTCTGAATACAAAATCTAGAGTTTAGATTTTTTTTCTAAATTATTTACAGAACTTGCAACTAATTACAAACCACTTTGCAATGCTAAAGAGATGCTTAAGGTATCATTGTGTTATCAGAACCATAACTACAAATTTAGACATAGTTATATATTTTTTTAAGGAATTGTAGGCATTTTACACGAAAATAATATTGTTTTAACCCCATGAGCCAGCACTTAATACTGCACTACACCATTAGCAAATAACTAAATATGAAAAATACAATATTTTCTGAGCATTCCATATCAGTTTTAATTAACTTAGCACTGAGGAAGACATGCAGAAATACAAAAAGGAACCAGCAAATATTTAAATAATTTTTATTTAAAAAATATTTGAAATAATACAAAAGCATTAGAAAAGAATATAATATTGTTGAAGTTTAAATAATGTTGAAAGTGATGTAATGATGAGACTTCATGTGATAGTGATGTCTGAACACGATCTGAAATTCTCTTGCGGTCCACAGCCATCTGCCCCTGTTCCATCGCTACATATCCCCCAGTTGTTGCCTGAAAGAAAGGGAGAGAGCACTTTCATAGTTAAACATCAGTTCATCGTAGCAATACAATCAAAACTACTCTCTTGGTGCAGTCAAGTAAAAGAGAACAGCTCACATCCGGGTCACTCCAGGAACAGCTTAAGTCACAATACCTGGCTACTTAGACGTACCACACTGCTGTGGCAACTTAACTGATCTGCACTGTTAATTATGCCTTTGAACCTGCGTACTGTATTGCGGGATATATGTGGGTAACCTTCATCTGAAAGAGAGAAACAACTTAATTGGTTAGCACACAAGTTACTCATGAAATTTCTCACACTTCAGTAAACTTGGAATGACTGTAGACTACGTAAACGGCTTCACCGGCTCATTACACTTGTAGTGACATGGTGCTTCTGTGACATAGTCAGTTTATATAATGACAGTTTGGCTGGTTAGCATAAACTGTTGCCAGGACATGTGCTATTATAATACTTTGAATATTTTATGTTTGATTTTTTTACTACTTTGACATTACAGGAACATTTCAACAAGTGTGTAACGCAGGACACAACAGAATAACTGAATAAACCTACATAACATTATCAAGCAACATAATTAAGTGTAAGATTCTGAAACAGCGAACACAACCCCAGACATATTTTAATGCTGTTGGCATTGCTACCAATTTACTAAGAGAAGACCAGGTGAGAATTCACTAGCCAGTGCAACATTGAAAATAACATCTTTCCACTGTTTACCACATTAGTACTGGTTACATCAAACTAATCTTGGGATAAAACATTTTTTGTTGCAGCTGTATACATCCTCCATCTTTTTTCAGCCTTCCTATCAGCTTTTTTTCTCCAACAGTTTATGGACTGTTCTGGCCCATTCTAAGCACGTGCCCATATTGCTTTATCTTATTACTTTCATTTTTGTATTATAATATCCATCTTACCATACTACTTGTGGTCTATATTTTTCAGCAGTGCCTGTCTCACATTTAAGAGGTCATGTGTTGGATCCCAGTTGGCTGTGCTACCATGTGCATTACTAGCTTGTTTCCCCATCACCACTCCAGGAAAATTTCAATTCCTTGACACAAACCTTCCAGTTGTTCAATTATTAATTTAATGTCCTGTTTAGCATTGGTACATAAAATGAAAGCAAATTTATCACTGTTTCTTGGAATATAAGATATATGTTATTCCAAAATTTACATCCGAAAAATTGATGGTCATCTTTCATTTCTAAACAAAGATATTTGATGTCAATATTATTGCTTGAGTAAAAGGGGAGAGATGAAAAGAGTTTTTAACTTGACATACTATTTCATTGCAACACATGCAACTTCAGAAATTTTTTGAAAATTAAAGAGAATGTGTTTTAAGATAAAAAAAAACATGTAAGAGTAAACCAAGAACATACAACTTCCTTTGGTCGTAAGGTGGTGAGGTTCCTACCATCTTGAATGTACATATATTTCCCAGAACTTAATTTTCTGACTCAATATTTAAACACAAAGATGTTAAGGCACAGGGGACATTTTAACTGTTATTTTGAAATCTACATTGTTTTTCTTCCGTTACCCTTGTAGTGTCTTTAGCCGTAACAGAAGGTTCCAGTATTCCATCATTTTTGTCTTGTACAACTGCACCAACTTCATAAACTTTGTTAAGTAGTCCTGTATGTTGTAGCAATCTTTGACTTTTAGTATTACGTCATTCAATTTAGTTTTGAAGAGATACAAATAAATCCAACATTATTTTTAAAGTTTTAACAAAAATTCCTGTGTGATGGGTATTATTTTTGAGGTGCAGATGCAGGTAAATGCAGTAGGTTGGTATCAGACACCTTCATGCCAGGTGTATATACCTGCTTCATGATGACCCAGAATAACCTGGTGCCTCTGTCAAGCAGAGGTGAGTGTGTGGTGGTGGTTACCTGCTACANTCATGCCAGGTGTATATACCTGCTTCATGATGACCCAGAATAACCTGGTGCCTCTGTCAAGCAGAGGTGAGTGTGTGTGGTGGTGGTTACCTGCGACGTAGGTCCATCGCAGGACGCAGTGCTCGCATCGGAGGCCGGATGGCAGCGCCAGGCTGACGTTGTAGTAGCCAGGCTTGGTGGAGGGCACGTGGTACACAGTGCTGCCCTCCACCTGGGACAGAGGGTACCCTGTGAAGCACTCCTCCGTCTCCAGCTCTGTCGCCGAGTGCAGTGGGCACAGGTCAAACTGGAAGTACCCCTTATGGTTGGCCGTCAGGTCCACTGCCGCTGTGAAGGTCTGCCCACTCTTGTACCTGTCAACAAGTGTCTGCACGTGAGAGCTGTCATAAAGATATTCCAAACATTCCAAGGTACAACTTATTGAAACACACACACAGGATACAACCAAACATATTATAGGGGTTAGGTAATCATTGTAGGGTAACTAAATTCTTACAATGTTGATCAGATTTGTCAGAATCATGCACAACTAATGGGTGAAAGCACCAATACAAATATAGGAGAATGGGTAGTATTCTCTGCCCTTTGTACTGCAAATTCTAAAGTAAGGAAATATTAAGGGTTCAAGAACTAGTATGTGAAACCAACGTTGTAACATACTGTTTCTTGGAAAAACTAACCATATTTTAGTGCTACGTAAAGTCTAATGATATAGCGAATAGGGTCAGTTTTAAATACTTATAAAATGCTCACGTCTTGGCAATGATCCCTTTCCCATATTTGCCAGTGTTCTCATTAGGCCGCGGTCGAGGGAGAGCGTAGTCATCCCCGCATTCCCCACACTTGCCACCGTTTTGCTGCCACTGGACCTGTGCAAACATATTCGACACAGATGGTTTATTTCAAGTTATCATGGTCTGTTGTACTTCTGTAGGTGCATTGAATGAGTAATGTAAACATATGTAACTGTTACCAGAGGCTTACTCCAAGAACATAGTAAATTCAAGTTAATCATAAAAGAAGTTCAAAGTCATATAAATGCCAAGACTATTGTGAATTTTATGATTTTTAATTTTCTCAGCAACACAAAAACAACTTTGAGTGTATAGCTGGACTTACCAGTCATACAAAATTCTAGTTTATAAAAATTGCCAGGCAGTTTCTCTCTTAACTTACACTAAGGGAAAAAGAACCTTTGTGGCTCCACCCATGCCAGCCAGATGTACGGCCCAATGCATTCTGATTTTTACCACACAATGACTTTGTTGCCCAATAACTCACTTCTCACCACAGCAAACTAACTCAACTCCAAGTAGAGTCCAAACCAGATTTTCACATGTAGGAAATGTGGTTGACATTAGCATCGGCAGGTGGATTTTCTCAGAGTACTTTTGTTTGCTCCACCATGCATCACCTCTGTTGGTGCTGAAGACCCCCACTGTTAAGCACCACCCAAACCTCCCTCTCACTCACTACAAGGATGATGCTGGGTGACCAACCTCAACATGTGGCTACCATAATCACATAAATCACTTCATTCAAACTCAGTTGTTTAGGAGCGTTACTAGATCAATATTTTGCTTTTCTGGGCTGTACCTCACAAAATTTAATCGCAAGCAAATATTACAATTACATAATGCCCAGTCTATATTCATTCACAGTGACATAAAAACTGTAACATGCCAGCAACAGTTTTGTAGATATCTTTCTCAAATGTAAATTAAAACTTAGACATATTCAAACTTTCCATAGCCATGATGTGAATTTAATTGTGACCACAAATCCTACAACTAAAATTCGTAAACAAAAATGCTTCAAACAATACCTTATTTTTGTATTAAATTTTAATTATAAATTTTTTTAAGCTATATTTAAACATTAACTAATAATTATTTTATTTTACAATATATTGCCAGTTTCAAAATAATTTCTCAAGAGCTTCTCTCCCACAAAATGTTTTACTTTTGTTAAAGATTCATAATTTTGATATTTAAGTTTATTTCAACATCTAAATATTGTTTAAAGTGTGCACTTAATCTACAAAAAAAATACATACCACATCCCTGCAACTAACTTATGTTTGTTGCTGTTATACCATACCGTTACTTGGTCATGTTTCTTAAATTTTCAGGGTGTTCCTGCGCTGTTGCACTTGACCTTCTCGTTACATCCTAGCTTCTTGTTACGCTAGCTAGCACATCCCCTTAAATCCTTAAATGAAGATGTGTTACGCAGGTAAGCGGAACACGAGACTGTTACTCACGCTAATTCCCCCGCAGAAGTGTCCATCATCGTCATAGTCCGTGGGAGTGTGGAAGCCCAGCCGCCACATGGATGCCCTGTTGACAGGGTCCATCAGCATGCCGTGGCTGTAAGCTCCAGCGACTAACAGCAGAAGTAACAGTGTATGTTGCTCCATGTTTGCTTCATGCTGCTTCTGTGCGCTGATTCACTATATATACTCCCTCGTGCCCCTCACCTCGATACAACTAACCTGGTTACGCTTCATTTCAGGTCAAGTGCCCACTTCACATGTACTCCGGCTGGCTATTTGTGTATTGCAGTCTCATATCTCACAACATGCAGCCTTGAAGAATTGTTTTGATAATGTGAAGTATAAACAACCTTATGATTAAAAAATTAATTTTTCATAGTTACATTTACCAGAGTTGTAACCAAGAATCTCTTGCGGGATACGTTACACGAGGGGATCAACTAATAAAATACATAATCTGGTGAAATGATCCAATGGTACAGCCAGAAAATTCTCAAGGTGAGGAAGGATACACTGGCATTGGCGATGCTGATACATGCTAGTTAAAACAAATTCTAAGAGAAAAAGTGCTTTCAGAATTTTATAAAATGCATCATAGTTTAGACCAAGAGTATATTTTAATCACAACTAAAGGCTTATTAATAATTTAACGTCAATTTTTCACAAACTTAGGGTGAACCATCAAAATCACCTCCCTGGCTACACTAAGTTAAGGCATGGATTAATTGCAATAGTAATATTTTTAATCATTAAACAAATTCGTTGAGTTTAATGTTCAGAGTATAATGGGAGGAGGGAAAAGCATCATGACCCCCCAGTAACACCCTTTTGGTTACCCCTAAGCACTGAAGACTGTAAAGCAATAGCTGAATATTTTTACACAGGCAATGTGAGTTATTTAAATTTTTGTGATTTTGAAAGAAAATTTCTGAACAACAGCCAACAGTTTTGCAGTCCACTGCAGAAAAAAACTTGAATGTGAATCTTACGAGAGAGCTGCAGAAAAGTAATGTAACGGCTTACAATATTGCAATTAATAAGTAACAAAAAAAAGAATTGTTTGTTTGTTTTTTTCCCCTCTAAATGTGTTGCAGAATACGATTACATCTTCATAGTTTACTCTGACAACACACAACATATGTCAAGAAAAAACTTTTTTAAACTATTAATCAGCAATTTTTTAGAACTGTGAATAATGTGAAATATGGCAAAAATTAGTAAGTTTTTTTAATTGGTATAAATTCAGATAGGTTGATTTGTCTCAAGTTAAATTCAATATGTCATTATGGGCCTGGGCACAGTTCACACAAGCATTTCAGTAATGTAATACACACGAGTTACACACTATGTAAATCCATATGACAAGCTACAATTGTGCATGATGCAAGGCACTTCCTTAAACACGGTATAAGGAAAGCAAAAGGTACATTTTTAGCACACTGGATAAGATGCAAGTTAGTTTGTTTGCCATAAATTATGCCCTTTCAAAAGCTATGCTTTATTTCTTCTCTCTGCCCTTATATCTCCATCCGTCAGTGCAAAAATCAAAATCAGTGTGAAATTGTTACAAACTTACATATACCATAATGCCAATTATTACTTCAATGTACATAAAAACTACAGTGGCTAGAAACTTAAACACCTTTGATACCTAATACAAGATGGAGAGTTAAATTTCATAATTTGCTGCCAAGAGTCAATGTTTAATTAAAATATATGCATTTGGTTTCAAATGTTAATTTTGAAAAAGCTTAATTAACCAAAATTCAGCTACATAATTCTACACAGCTTCATATAAATGCACGCAAGGATTGAAATAAAAATAGTAGCTGGAACATAATGCTGTCAGAAAAAGCAACCAAAGTATCCCAAACACACAGATGAAAGGCAAGATTCTGAATAAGGGTGCAGATCTCAGAAAGCGCAGTCTTCTGGTCACAGCTGAACACACTCCATGAAGGTCAAAATCCGTCTGCATTCCCTTTGATGGGCTGGTTCAGCAATGCACATTCTGTGTTACCTGATATTCATAATCAGCTGGCTTTCCAGCTGAAGTTTTTCTGGTAACAGTTGTGCCAGGTAGGGGTGATGGCTGGGTGCTCGCAGGTATTCTTCTGAAGTAGATGGCTGGGGCAGGTAGTGGCCAGGAAGTATCTTCCATGAATACTAATTCCAACTTGGGGAGAATAGCAACACGCACCTCAGGTAGGCAGCAGCCCACTCTGCAGAGTGAGTTCGAGGCTGCATCTCAGTGGCGGTTCTCATCTGAAGCTGCTCAACTTCCCCACAACCACAACAAACATGAAGGTTGGGATATCTGATGGCAAATGCTGCTGCAGGACTGAGCACAGATGTCTGCCACAGTCATGACTTTTTTCCTCTGAAGGATGCGTGCAAACGATTTGAACTCTTCAAGACAGGTTTGTCTCAAGGTCTTGCTAATCCTTGGACCCCACCCTAAGTCATTCAATCCTCCTCTTCCCCACCAGTGCTGTCTGGGCATATAACAGGTACCAGGGCTGGAAAACATGTGGACAAAGATAGTTTACACCATAACAGGAGCAGAGTAGAGCAGAACAGTGTTTACTTATCTGGATATTCAGCCACACAGTTACACGTTGTCAAACTGCCCATCACAGATATCCACTCAGATAAGTGAGCTGGCTGCCAAAAAAAACTCTAAAGAGCAGTTGCCCCCAGAAATTCAGGTGCATTGCAGCAGGTCAATCCCCTCAATTTTCACCAAAGGAATAAAAGCAGGCCAAAAGACTCACCAATTTATTGGCAGACCAGAAAAAATTAGGCCCTGAACACCNAGAGCAGTTGCCCCCAGAAATTCAGGTGCATTGCAGCAGGTCAATCCCCTCAATTTTCACCAAAGGAATAAAAGCAGACCAAAAGACTCACCAATTTATTGGCAGACCAGAAAAAATTAGGCCCTGAACACCAAATCTCAATATATGCTTAACAACAATGTAAACTGACTATTTCTCTACTGCTAATGCCAAATGCCTCTCACACCATTTGACTGTGTGTGTTAGCCTTAGTTCTTTTTCTGTGGATTACTCCATGTTGTTATAGTATGGCAAATGACAATAACAACCAACAACACACATTAGGGATACACCCAAGGACAAGAACATCCATAGAGAGAAGTGATTTCCAACTGGGAACCATACGTGTTTGTCATACCTGAAGGATGACAATGAATGACGCCTGAAATTGGAGTGGCAAAGAGCTAGGTGGGAGAAATGAAAGTTATAACCCCTAGCCGTTTCCAGCCTGTAGCCGGGTCAGCTCGGTAGAAGGCCTCCATCTTCCCCTCTCTTCACCACTCTCCCTTTCTCAATGTTTCCCAATCTTCATCTCTCCTCCTCGCTCCCTCAGCCACTTGCTCCTCCCATCTCCTCTTTGGTCTTCCTTGTGACCTTTCCCCATCATACTTCAGTTCTAACATCCTCTCACTTCCCATTTTCTTGACATGCCCATATAACCTTAATTCTTACCTCCTCTATGATCTTTACGAGCCCCTGTATCTGTATTTCTGTCATACCACTTCACTTTGGATTCTTTCCTTCCTCGTTACCACCATCATACTCCTGATTTTGTCACTTTTCCTGCTTATCACCATCACCTCACTTTTACTGGTACGGAATTTTATTCATGTCATCAGTCTACGCATCCAGTTGTAGCTGTACTTCCTCTTCGTTCTCACCGCACACCATCAGATCATCTGCAAACACAGTAGCCTTCGTTATATGTACCCCTGTGTATCATCCATTTTGGACATGCTTCCAAAACTATTATAAATAGACGAGGTGATAAAACACTCCCCTGCTTTGCTCCATTTCTTAGATGAAACGACCAATACTGTCCTCAGTCAGTTCTTACTCAACTTTTGTTCTCCGTATACATTTCCCTAACTACTTATTATGCATTTCCTCCTGTAGTCCTGCTTCTCACACCTCGTTTCTCTTTACACTATTGTACGCCTTCTCCGCTTCCATAAATGCAATCACAAGATCTTTACCATACTTCTTTTTGGAAAGAAATGAAAGTGCCCCAAGAAAATTCATGATCCAATATCCTGGATGTTACCCTTCTCGAAATCAAACCCTCCTCACCAATGTGAGAAACCAGTGCACTAGCTGCAGTGACTAGTCAAGATGAATTCTTTGGACAAAACACTGGAAAACTAAAACTTTCTAGCTGCCCAAGTTTGGTGCATACTGAATTGTTGAAGCACAGTAAGTCTGATCACACCTAAAACCATATTTTATTTTGGAGACTGTGGCTACGATGCCAGCCAGCTCTACTAGGAAGTGCTGTTGCTGCTCTTTATTACGTTTTTCCCACCCCCATTAGATCATAAATATAGACTATGTAAGTTATATTCCATTTACAAAAATTAAAAATAAAAACTGGGATAATGTCTAGTAATACCTAAATAGTCCTCGTGCAAACTACTATTAAACTGAGTGCACAGAAATACAGTGTGTTGTCTCATTGGTGAAAAGTTATAGATTTAGGAAACGTTGGAAGTAACCGTGAATGGACTATAGCCGCATTGCACACCTGAAGTGCTGCAACTACATCACATGACCCTCGTACGCAAAATCCTTTCATTCCACGTATGCAATACTGACTGCGACGTGCAGTAAAATGTGGGATGTTTCAAGACTTTACTCAGCACCACTGCCGGGCTGCACAGTCTTACGTCATGGTCTCCATTTTTGTGATACACAACAAGTAGTAGTTCAAACTGCTGCCTCAGCATCCATGCTTCCTCTACAAAATCCACAACAATTCCACTGGCTTGGGGCTACTAAACTCCAGCCTGCAGGCTACTGCAGTATGATTTGAAACTGGACTGTCAAATGGCAGGCAGCACATTTATTATCAAGTACTCTATGAAAGCAAAGGTAATGGAGGAATGGGTGCAAACCTGTTGCCTACGACAGAAACACAACACTTGTCTTGGGCACTTCATACTTTGTCTACTATATTATAAAAAATAAGTTATGCATGCAATCTTTCCTCCATTATATTTAATTTAACTTTATTTCCAGAATGGTAATCTCACTTAATTTGTAACTATTCATGGCACTGAACTGTACAAAATAAAATAATTCACTCTGACTTGCTTGTGCAACAACAGTTTTTGTAAGAAGCATCCTGTAAATAAAAATTATGCAACTCATTTTTTAATAGTTACTGTAGGGAAGACAGGGCATGCTCGAAATCAAAAAGATGACTAAGAAAATGTGCTTCTAAATCCCACAGCGCTGTACCACTAACTCCTGGACCCAGTTGTCAAAAATAAGTGTCAGCATTTAGTTTGTACAAATATACATAATCATTTAACAAAACAAATTAATCACCATAAATGAATCGCACAAGTACAAGGAAGGTTGCCACACGGTATTGTCATAGCCCGACATCTGTCCCATTCACATTTAATGCGATTTGCTTGCGCGGGTGTGTCATAGCTGCAAGAGACAGAATAAGGTGTTAGTAGCAGTGTGAGCCACAGAGCAGAATTCAGTAAACACGCAGCATGTCCCGATGATGCATCAACAAGCCTTCGCTCAGCTGAATGAGTTTGAGAGAGGCTGCATCTGGCGTTGCTGTGCACCATCCAGGGACATGTCACGGCAGCTGAGGATACGCGTGTGTCCACCAGTACCATATCCAGGCGGCTAGAAGAGCAGGATCTGTCGTTGCAGCATCCTTTACTACGTCTACCATTACGGCCTGAGCATCGCCAAGCACATGTGACCTGCTGGCAACAGGCAGCATGGCAGCTTGCGGATTGGCAACAAGTAGTTTTCAGTGACGAATCACAGTTCTGTGTGGATACAGAAGACTACCAAATTTTTGAGTCTGGAGATGTTCTGGCCAGCGCCGTGATCCACGCTTCATTGTAGAGCGGCACCGAACAAGAGGTGTTATGGTAAGGGGTGCCATTTTTTTTCTATTTCTGCACCCCACTGGTGGTGATTGAAGTAACCCTGATGAGACAGAGGTTGCGGAGGCTGAGCGGTTGCACTGCTCGCCTCCCACCAAAGCGAACTGGGTTCAATCCCTGGCTGGGTCACTCCCGGATTTTTGTAAGTGGGAATCATGCCGGACGATGCCACTGATCGGCATGTTTTATCGGGGATCTCCCGTTTCCCCCGCCCTTGCGTTCTGGCACCGCTCCATTCTCACCACATTTCACCCTCATCTGCTATCAAGACCTCGTTGTTAACAGCCACCCAAATTTCTCAACTCAACCCTGGTGAGAGAGTGATTTGTCAAGAAAATTTTGTGACCATGTGCGCTCCCTTTCCTGGTGCAGCTTGATGACCCCATTTTCTCTCACACAGTACAAGTATATCTGGCCTGCCTTCATGATGCCATCATGCTTCCTTGGCCAGCAATATCCTCAGACCTCTTGCCCACAGAGAATGTTTGGGACCAGATTGGATGGCAACTGTGGCCAGCAAGCAGCAACTATGGTGGATTTGGAGGGTCAGTTTTGCCAGCAGTGGCAGGATCTTCCTCATGAGAACATCCAATCTCTGTATGCCTCCATGTCCAACTGTATCACTACCTGTCTCCATACTACGGGTGGTCCAACACCATATTAAGTACATCCTTTACAATACATGCTTGGTGTGGTGCAATATTTTGATGTTTTTTGTATACATACTACCATGTCCTGTGTCTGTACCCACTTACGTGCCCCTACGATGGCACTTTCAGAATGATAAATTTTTTTTTACAAATAGTGTATATGTTTTGAGGCAATTCAATAATATTTCTCTTTTTACGCAACCCCAACAAAAATTACATCAGGTACTGAAAGTTTGTTACAATATGGTATTATTTTAAAAGCAGTAAAATAAAATAATTTCCCATTACCCAAGCCCCAGTGGGCATATATTGAAATAAAAAAATATTGAATACAATAAATCTTCCAAAGCCCACTTGGGCATACCAGGCTTTACAATGTATTACAAAATGTTACGTTATTTCAGCCAAGGTTTTAGATACTCAAGTTGTACATATAAACTATCTTTAAGAATAAATGTATTAAAACAACTCCGTTAAAAACATCCTCATCTTAAGAAAGGTGTGCCTTGGTGTTTTTCTAGTCTAGCAAAAGGCATCCCAGAGCTTATATATTAAGTTTTGTGGATGGGATAACATTGGAGAAAATGCTGGAACAATTTATTAAAATTTCTGCTTAACTCTCCAGGAGCCGATTTGTTTGCATTCACAATGTAATCAAACATCGTTATCTTTGTGACGTAGTACCAGTACCACAAGTAGAACCAGCTGCAACTTCTGCTGCCACAAAACGAAAAATATCCTGTTTAGTTCACCCTGTTGCAATATTTTCTATTTGCAGTAGTTCTGATCAATTTTAGTTTCTAAAAACAATATTGCCGTAAATAATAAGTAAATTATAATCTAAAACTGTAAATTGGGTATAGCTCAGTTACTCAGCTAAAACTATTGTAAATCCAACGTAATAAGATTTTAATACTTCTGAACTATCAATATTAATTCAACACTGTGGATTGACTTCACTGTAGGTACCAACGTTCTTAGTGCACACTCATTAGGAAAAGATGCTGTCTGTAACTGCAAGCATTTCCTGATCCCAAATGTGTCACATTACGAGCTGGTAATGCCAATAATTTGGCCAGCAGTGTCTTTCTTTTGAAATCATCCACACATTCTACAAGAGCAAATTGTATCAGTTGCTGCCGTGTGTGTTGCTATTATTACATGGTTGTGCAGATTTAGGTCAGCTTATGTTTACACAGATAACAGTGCCTAATCAAAGGTGTGCAGTGCTAAAAACTGTTCTTGGAACATGAGCACTTTATATCTGTGCCAATTCTCACATAACTCCAGCTAAGTAGATGATAACCAGTTGTCAACACTATTAAAAAGGAGTTTTCATAATCATATAAAAAAAACTATATTTCACACGACACTGATAAAATTCACTATCAGTCTTGGTAAAGTTTGTGGTTATCAGAAAGTGGCCTTAATCTCGTTGCTTATTCAAAAGCTACGTATGTGTATACCTGTACCACTTTCCTTGTGACATTTTTATAGGCCTTATAAACTTGTGCTTTCTGAAAATGAAATCTTATATTGTGAATAGTATAATCCTTGCTCTGAAGTTTACAATGACCAATTAGCAGATGATGAGAAGAAGTTCATGGATAGATTGTTTGGCTGAGCTGGCAGGGTGACCTACCCCACCACATTTGTCATATTAACATTTTTTTTAATTGGTAGGATTGATTTGGTTATTTTTTTTATCTCGTATGTCATGAACACTTTCCATAAAAGCTGCAAAAAATACACAAATGTGTTACTATCACGCCAACTCTCATCCAAATATGTAAAAATATTAAACCAATTGAAAAATTATTAAATATTAAACCTAGTATATATTAGGGCATGGAAACACTCACTTTTCCAATTAGCTACCAAGATAAGCATAAACACTACAGTCAAATTTTAAGATAAAATACATGCAGTAAGAGACTTGAGTGGTTTTCAGCAGTTGATTACAAAAAAAATTAATTGATTGAACTAGCTACACTATTTCAGGACAGCAATTGTACGGTAAATTTTATAACATATGATGTGTTGATTTCCCAATTAGTATTGCTGAAAATTACATTCTTCACATTGAGTGCTGGTAGGCCAGGACTNCATATGATGTGTTGATTTCCCAATTAGTATTGCTGAAAATTACATTCTTCACATTGAGTGCTGGTAGGCCAGGACTCTGCTCTCTTTAGTGAGTCACTACCTAATCATACGAGTTGGATTCTGTTCATCACTTTAAGTATTTTACAGAGACAACAAAGAAGGGGAACTGGCCTGAAGTTTGTTTACTTATTATCCAGGTTTGAGCACATCTCTTATGCCATATATTTAATATTTATCATCTGCTGGTGCAGTTATTGAGTTCAGACTCTTTTCTCGTGATATCAGTTCCAGGCTGGAACTGGCTTTTCCTGGATGTTCCCCAAGCCTGCTGCTCTCCTGGTCTTGCTTTCTCTAATAGACCTTTTTAGTTCGAACACACTGGAGGGTGTAGTACAGTTGTTCCTTTTTTCCTGGACTTAACTTCTCACTTTTGGTGTTTTGATACCATTGATGGCCTTCTCATTCATATTTGTGCTGCATATTTCATTTTATGTGATGTAAGAGTATTCAGTGGACTTTGTTTGGCTACTCATAAGTTCCCTAAATAGCATTCCATATCTTTATTTCTAGTTAAATTTAGTTCTTCTGTAGTTTTGTTCCTCTGATATCCCTTTTTGTTGGTCTAATTACTTGCTTCCACTGTTTCCACTAAAGGAGTCATCAAATAAAATTTAATTGTCTGCAAACTGGGCAGCGAAAGTTGACGTAAGACCAATAACATAGTATGTCAGACAGATGCAAGGTGTTAAGTATCTCTTTATAGCCATAACAAAACATACTGCAGTTGATTTTATAGTAGGGCTTTGCAGTAATTCGGCATCCAACAGTTTTGTAAACTTTCACCTATCAGCCTTAACTACTTACATTTTATGTTTAGATGTTTAAATAGCTGTTTGCATATTTTTGTGTTATCACCAGGCCACGAAACATTGTCACAATGGAACAAAATTAGTTGCTTTATTTCAATACGAACCCTTAATGACAGAGATTACAAAAGAGAAGAGTTCCATAATACAAAACTTCATAATTTTTGAGCACACTGAACTGATTTTTTAATGTTGAATAATTATAAAACCAATCACAGAAATTAAAGTATGGCTCAAATTCAGAATCAATAAACACTGCATTTTAGCATACTTAACAAGTGTGTTCAAAAAAGATGCTCTGCTAACATACAGTACATGTGAAAGTCATGTTTAATATGCTTAATTATTGATCATACATGAGTCAACAANGATGCTCTGCTAACATACAGTACATGTGAAAGTCATGTTTAATATGCTTAATTATTGATCATACATGAGTCAACAAGCTTACAATCAAAGGCAATCAATGTACTTTGCATAAAAATAATGAATGGACTTTGTACTGTTTTCTATACTAGATGTTTTGATGTTAACAACATTTCCACTTGACACTGGCAGAAAAAGAAAAGTCTTAAAAACCAACTAACCGTAATTTAATTACATTTTAGAAGGGTGACAAAAACACATAGGGTGTTACTAGCAGATACACACACACACAAAAGTCGGATGAACACATTTTGATCAAGCGGATGCACAGTCACAACGTTTCGCTGGCTGGGCCAGCTTCTTCGGGTGTTGTGAACCTAGCTGCTAGGAGGTGAACTAGGGTGAGACGGGAAGAAATGTGGTAAATCTTATGTTCAAGTGACATGGCTATCTGGATTTTGTGATGTATTGGTGACCAACAAATGTAGATACATGTAGAAATTTAACTACAAAAATATAAACATCACAAGATTTAGCAGTTTGTTACCACATAAAGTTTATGTTACTGATTTCAAAAACTTTTATTTTACATGTCTCTCAAACAGTTACGAGCACCAAAAGACAGGGATATCCCTTGAGCCTAACACATGGACATCCATCGCATCTCAATGTGGCGGGGCAACGGGTTGGAGGATGAGAGCTTGTGGCCCCAAGTCCCCAGGCACACCTGGAGCACAGGGAGGATAACAAACCTAATTCACCAATTTATATTCTACCCACTTGTCGCCTCATCACTTAGTGGGCTTTGCTGTTGGAGGGTAAGGTCGAGGTACTTCCCTCCCTGGACGACGGTGAAGCCATTGTCGTCGCTTGAATAGGGTTTTTCCTGGTGCCCGAGTTGTTGGCTTTGGGTGGTGCGCAGGCAAATGATGGGCAAGTGGGTGCCCTAGTTGGAATGNGGTGCGCAGGCAAATGATGGGCAAGTGGGTGCCCTAGTTGGAATGTAAGCTGGTGTTACGTTAAGGGCCCTGACTACCCTGGTAACGTTAACTGGCCGGACGAAGGTAGGTGTCTTCTTCGGCGACGTAGGTGACAGCGGAGATACTGCACGTGGTACGTGCCAGAGGAGGTTAGAAGTGGGTGACATGCAGCCTCCTTTATCTTCCAGGAATATATCTGGTTATCAACTGGGTCGCTTTCCCTTCGTACCCCAGCCTGAGCTAACCCTAGCTTGGCAGCTTTGCCTCATCCAGCCCTATAATGAGGCATAAGGTGGTGGGGGTAACCAATTAGGTTGATAGTGGTTGGCCACTAAGGGGTAGAGACAGCCTGATGGAATGCGGGATGGTGAGGTCAGGTGAGATGGGAATCCTGTACTACTGGTCTTCAACCCAGAGACTTGGCGCGCAGAACGTCGTGATCTGACACGAGTTCCAAGCTGGAGGTTACAGAAGACGACAAAGAGCGCCCACTTCCATGGCTCCCTGGCACATGGAACGTCGCGATCTAATCCAGGTGTCACAAAGAGCAGGACTCCTGTTGGGAGTTGGGCTATCATTGCCAAGCAAGAAACCTGGCACGCAGAACGTTGCAGTCTGACCCAGGCACTTACTGGAAGGTCGGTAGTCCATGAGATAACTGCTCTAATGAGGCCTATGAAGGCAAGCTTCCTAAGCTGCACTTCAAGACAGCTATCAATAGAAGAGAAAATGAACAAGGTGTCGGCTCTTGGCTAACCCTAGAAGAGTCTTACTAGGACAGGCAATGAACCGGAAACCGAAAGGACAATGTGTAAGAATACAGAGTGCTGGAGAGACAACTCGACCAAGTCCGATTTATGCCTGTTTTATTGAATTAAAACACACATAAACCAGCCTGTACCCTGACTGAGGCCTGAAGGGTCGGTCCTAAATCGCCGACTGGTATAGTTACCTATGTCTCGAAAGAAACGAAAGCGTGGGAGGCGAGGGCAACCCCAAGACTGCGGTACTAACACTCGTGATAGCTGAGAGTAAGCTACAAGGTAGCTGGAAGCACGGGGGCTTCAATATGCTGATGGGTAGCACAGCAGTGTTGTGCAGAGCAGAACTCTCGACTGATGCGACTTGAAAAAGTCATTGGTTCTTCAGGCAGCATGATGTTCTGCGAAGGCAAAAGTAACACCAGGCAAGTGGACTGGCACGAGACAGCCTCGAACTGAGTACTTGGTTCACAGGGTCAGCGCAGGGGTTGCGGGGTGTGGAGAGAGACACGCTAAGGAGAGAAGAGAGTAACTGAGAGTGGCTGAGACTTCCCCTCATGCACCAGGCACTGGAGGGGTAGTGCGGCAACGCGATGCGAAGCGGGTTGCAGCGCAACAGCCAGGCAAACCACTCTGGCTTGGAGGGCGTCCTGTGGCATGTACGGCATAACGGCTCTTCTTAGGAGGGGGCCGCGGCAGTGGCAAGGTTAGATGAGTGAATTACATCGCTCGTGGCGCGTCACACTTAAGCTCAATATACTGGGGTTGGGAAATTGGAGGCAAGGGGAACATATTCTACTGACTCCTGCTGCACACAGTGTGTAGGAAACTGCGAAACCGAATGTCACGGACCTCCTCTACCCCTTTCCTCCCAAACTAATTATCTTGCAAACCCCATACTCACCACCTCACCCTTTGAATTACCCTTTCCATCTACCCTATGCCCTACTTCAGTCATGGGTGAGAACAGAAAATGACAGTTTAGTCTGACCAGTGCCTTAAGCACTTATGAGAGGCAATGCAGTCCAAACCAATCATTAGAGATAGGGAGAGGGACTCCACCCAGCAGCAACATCAATGTCAAGCTCTGAACCAACACTGCCCTCGCCAAACTGCTTCACCCTTCCTGTTAAGTCTCACACGACTAGTTATAACGGGCCCTTCGGCCAAACTTTGGGATTCATACCTATGCAGCAGGACCTGGGAAGACAAGACGAGTACAGTTACCAGAAGTCAAACACCCAAAGAAATGTGGAAAGACATTTCGTTAAGAGGAAATATAAGTGGTAGAGTCATCAACTGGTAGCACGGCCTCAGAAACCTTCAACCCTGCTTTTTGCTCCTCCGACCAAATTCCTGATAAATGTAATCCCTGGATAGGGCCAGTGCACAAGGAAGATTGGCTGTAGTGGTTCAAGGTTTGATGCCACACAACCTCAAAGCCTGTACTGCCACCAAACAATTTAGGGTTTTAGTGCTATAATTACACATTTAGATAATGCAGCAATTTGCTGAAGTACAATTCTTCAATTATAAAATATATTATAAATTACACTTAGAAAATTACCAGACATGGTGAAGCAAATGGAACTTTCAACTTCCTAATGAACATACCACATTTCAGAGGCACCAGTCTGATGCTGCACAATCTTTGCTAGCAATCATTACTTTAAAACAGACTCATGGAGGATATAAGACCTTCATTCCTCACAAATTTAAAAGAAGACTACAGTCCATAAATAAGTGAACATTTACTTGCAGTTAATGACTGAATGAATAACTTAACTAATATTGCTAAGGAAGAAACATCATCAACATAACAAAAAATATCACAATAATTACAGTACAATAAAATATGGCACTATTTAGGCTTTTAGTACTGTAATTACACATTTAGATCATGCAGCAATTTGCTGAAGTACAATTCTTCAATTATAAGATTATATTACAAATTACACTCAGAAAATTACCAGACTTGGTGAACCAAATGGAACTTTCAACTTCCTAATGAAGATACCACATTTCAACATAACACGTTCACAGAACATAAAATGAGTCATAGATTCAAGTACAATACAATCAAATTACGATAAAAAAAAATTCTTACGTGTACTAGATAATGTTGCACATAAAACTATTTTCTCATTTTCACTACATTCTTGTCTGTTATTTCTAGGTGGGAATCATTCTCTGAGAACTGACAAACACAAAGACATTTAAAAACGGATAAAGTAATTAGTGTACTTTATAATTTTTAGATAAGCCATTGCAGACTTTTATTGTGTATCACAGAAAACCCAAAATATGACACAAAAAAGGCAGATGCGCAAAACAAGCCATTGTTAGTTGTTACAGAGAAAAACTGAACAGTCATCTTGCATCAATTTCGAGTCCCGTCATCTTTATTTCAGTTTTCTTTGGTTTTCGTAAATCACTTCAAGCAAATGCTGGGATGGTTAAATAATACAAGCCATGGCCGCTTCCTGTCCCACGCCTAATTGTTGTAGCAACTGGCTCTGTCCCTAGCAATTCCACTGTTGACAAGATGTTTACTTATAATCAACAATAGTTAAGGTTAGTTGTTGTCAACAAACGTGTAGCATNAATTCCACTGTTGACAAGATGTTTACTTATAATCAACAATAGTTAAGGTTAGTTGTTGTCAACAAACGTGTAGCATGTGCAAAACACACAAATAATTATGCCAAAGTAATTAAATTAATGATAAACACAGGAAACAACACAAAAAAAAGTAACTGAATGAATGAACACTGAGGACAGTATATGGACACATGCAAATAAATGGAAAATATAATAAAGACAACACGGACAAATTCTGCAGCATCTGAGACAGTACTGCTAGTTACAGAATGCTTTGTTGTAGAAAGTCAGCTCTGTTCTGTTCACCTATGTTGTCTTCGTCTAAAACATTTGCATGTTTTTACCATATTCATAGTTTTTTTGTCCAATTACTGTATTTACTGAATTCCAAGCCGCCATCAATTCTAAGCCACACCTAAATTTTTTGGGTAAAATCCTGGGGGGAAATGATTGAAATAAATATGAGGCCACAGGTTAAACCACCACTTTAGTACAAAATTTAATTTCTGTAGAAAGTTTAATTTTGCCTTCATTAGAAATAGTTTTCCATTGAAACAAATATATTTCACTCTGCCAAAAGAGAAAATTGTGATTTTGGAAGCAAATAATTGTAGTCCGTGCTTCTCTCCAGCAGCCCAAGTTCAATTCATCAATTTAAAAATTTAAAATGGCTTCTCAGCCATTGCATTTCCATTATATTCTGCAAAAATAATCACATTTGTTTTAAAGAAACAAAATAATGCACATTCTTTTCTGTCACTATAAATGTTGCATTGCATTTCAATCCCATTTTTCAACAAGTACTGCAATTTATTTTACAGTAACATTGACTGCATTTTCTATTTTAAGAATACTGCAAATGCAATTNTTTCAACAAGTACTGCAATTTATTTTACAGTAACATTGACTGCATTTTCTATTTTAAGAATACTGCAAATGCAATTCAGATTTTTGAGCTATACCATTAAAGAATTATTTTTGTTCAAAGATAATCTGTAAACTATTTTCATATCTCATNTTTCAGATTTTTGAGCTATACCATTAAAGAATTATTTTTGTTCAAAGATAATCTGTAAACTATTTTCATATCTCATGAAATTGTAAGATAATGCAATTGATGGGCGCACTGTTTTGCGAGCCTGTGTAGTTGCCACGTGATCGACTTGATAACAATGCTGTTACTCCAATAGGCAGTTGCTATGCTTAATGCTAGATGGCTGCCCTGTTACTCCACGAGCAGTTGCTAGGTTTCCCACTAGATAGCTGGGCTGTTCATTACAAGTAAAGATACAGCCAGTGTTGTCAACGTAGCGCACTTTCCGCCACATTTGGCGGAATTTAAAAACATTTAGCGGAGAAATATTCATTTTAGCAGGCAGCAAAATTTTTAGCGGAGTATAATATGGTTCCAGAAANTAAAAACATTTAGCGGAGAAATATTCATTTTAGCAGGCAGCAAAATTTTTAGCGGAGTATAATATGGTTCCAGAAATCAGATATTTAAATGACAAAGTTTAAAAATTGTGTTAAATTTGTTACCAAAATAAGTAACAAAATAGAAAATCCAGTATTACTGTGATGAAACTACATTATTGCTTTAAATTTAACAATCTTTAACACACTTCTATTTTAAATCATTTTTTAAAATAAATTTTGTTTCGATTTTTTGCACTTTTTCTACATTTGGCAGGAATTTGATTTATGCAATATGTTTTGTTACGAAATTACTTTTAAAATCTATATTTAATGTTTTGCATACAATTCCATCTGTAAAACTGATGAAGGAGCCTATTCTATAAAGATAAACAAGGTAATTAGTTTTGTTAAACTTAATAGTTTTTAGTCAAAGAGACACACCCAACACACATTTTTACATTGTTTAAAACTGGCCATAGCACAGAGGATACAAAACAAGGAGGTAACTAGATATAATCGATTTTACAATGTTTAGTTATCAAAACTTATCCAAATGTCAAAATTATATATCTTTCAATATTTCAACACACCCCCGTAATTTTTGCATTTAACATAATTACATTTCTCATTACTTCAATATTAGAAAACTATTATAAACAACATTTGTAAATGAAGATAAGTCCTTAGACTGTCAGCAAAAATCACTGTTTTAAAGCACTGATTACATCTAAATCAGTTTTACAAGTTTTAGTCAATCAATTTCTTTTGAAAAAGTACAAATTTTGTAGGTCCAAGTGGTTTAGTTAACACATCTGCGATTTGTATTTCAGT
Source organism: Clitarchus hookeri (assembly GCA_002778355.1). Lineage (NCBI taxonomy): Eukaryota > Metazoa > Arthropoda > Insecta > Phasmatodea > Phasmatidae > Clitarchus > Clitarchus hookeri. The sequence goes on along the minus strand of NQII01000532.1, from coordinate 575,290 downwards.
GGGACAGTGAGATAACTTCATCAAACCGTCTACATATTTTTCATGTAAAAAATGATATTTGACATCTATATGTTTTCTTTTGCGATTCATTACACCAGTTTCGATTAGTTTGATGGCACTTAAGTTGTCAATCAGCATCTCAACTTCGATGGGCTTCTGGGTGAGTTCTTCAATTAACGCTTTGATGTAGATCACCTCTTTGCAGCTTTCTGCAGCTGCGATGAATTCAGCTTCCGTGCTGCTGTCTGCTGTCGTGGGTTGCTTTCTTGATCTCCAGCTGATGGGTCCGCCGCAGTAATACATCACGAAACCAGATGTACTTTTAGTAGTTGCAGGGTCGCCAGCATGATCAGCGTCGCAATACAACTTCAGTTCTTCAGAACCATCAGATTTATAAGATATTCCCTTGTCTAGACTGCCTTTGAGATACCGCATGATGCGTTTTAGGTTGATCACATCATGTTCGTCCGGATTTTCCATTTGTCGACTACAATATCCCACGGCGAAACTTATGTCAAGTCTGGTCTTAGTAGAGAGGTACAACAAGCTCCCCACTGCTTCGCGAAAAGGGAAATTTGGTCGTTTGTCAGGCTTTTTTAAATCAGCAGGTTTGTATGCAGTCAATGGTGTTTGTGCCGGTTTAGCTTCTGACATGTTGAACTTTTTTAGAACACTTCTTATGAACGATTTCTGGGTGACTTTGACGGCTTCATTTGATTTTTCCAACTCCATACCAAGATAGGAAGTGGGGTTGTTCAAGATGGTTATTTCAAATTCTTTTTCAAGAATTTTTAACACTTTGTTCATTTTCTTTTTATCCTTTCCAAGTAAAAGTCCATCATCAACGTGAATCACCAGGATCAGTGATCTATCCTGGTTCACAAAAATGCAGTGGTCTGTTCTTAATGGATCANCTTCTATTTTAAATCATTTTTTAAAATAAATTTTGTTTGGATTTTTTGCACTTTTTCTACATTTGGCAGGAATTTGATGGATTTTTTAAATTTGGATTGGCAACACTGGAGACAGCACGTCCCCTAAAATCCTGTTCCCGCAAAAACACATCTGCTCAATTGGCTATCATGGAAATTTCTGTTCGTTTCCTAGAGGATGTTTTTCACTTTTCAGAGAATGTATGCAATATGTTTTGTTACGAAATTACTTTTAAAATCTATATTTCACATTTTGCATACAATTCCGTTTGTAAAACAACTAACTTCCATGACCAATTTCATGTAGTACATACATCTTACTTAAATAATTTTTATCAAATTATTTTGGACCACAGAATTTTTTAAAAATGTTATCTACCTTATTTTAAAAATTGGAAAACTAATATTTCAATTTATGAATGGCATGACCATAACAACTAAAACTAATTATTAAAAAAAAATGGTATAGTTGCATGAAAAAAAAAAAATTTAGGCCAAAAAATTGACAGTACATAATTCTAAGCCGCACACTGGTTTTTCAAAAATACTTTGAGAAAAAATTGTGCGGCTTAGAATTAAGTAAATGGAGTACTCATTTTGAGGTTCTTCTGTCTCGTTTACACGGTTTGTTACAAATTAATTCCTCCTTTTGAATTATCTGTCATTTATTTTAATATTTATTGACATTAGCAAACATGGACTTGTTTTTAAACATCTGTTTTTCATATGCAACATACAACAAACTCTACAATGGCATGTGTCTCAAATACTGAAATTATTTGTACAATCAATAACTCCAACTGCAAAATCATTCAAAAGAACACTAGGTTAGAGAAGGAATGTATAGGACAATAACTAGGCAGCAACCGAGTGAGACACTGGTAAAGGTTGTTCATCGTAGAGTATGCACTTTTGAATTTAACCTTTGAAAAAAATCACACCCATAATTACATATATGTTACAGAACACATGTAGGTTCCCAGTTAAGTTAGCATGACAGCGAATTAATAAAAATAGTTCTAAGACTTTTGACATTGTATTGTGAGTGCAATGTTTACTGCCACTGAAGTCAGTGTTTCTGTTTCGTACACATTAGAGCATGAATCCGGATATTATAACACATTAAAATTCCTAATTATTGCCCTGTTTTACGTAGATGGTGCATTAATAAAAGGCTCAAGCCAATGGCAATGTTAATTTTACACGTGACAGAAGAATATACAATGAGAATAAAAGCAGATCCTCAACAGGGCTTTCACAAATGCTCGGATAACCATGAACAGTCTACACAAAAAAATATTTTCCCATGCAGGCATTCAAGTCAGGTTTTATAAAAAAAAATACATGCTACAGAATGGCTGTATTTCATGTGTTGTGTAGAAGAAAACGTAACAAAATTTCCTGTGAAAGGCAGAAGTCCATATTTTTATCATATCAGTCTGCTAAGGATTTGGCAAAGAGCTGTAACTGCAATGTACAAGCAGAAACTAGTCTGGCATGATCTCAATGTGAGGACTCGTAACTGCATTTAATTCTAAATAGCCAAACAAAATGCAAGACAATATCAATGGCAAAGTATTTGCAATAATGCATTTCCTTGAGTGTGGAAATGTGTTCTTTTCAGGATGTTCTGTAGTTACAATTAAAATAAAATAATGTAAGAACTGTTGGATGCTGCCAAAGTACTATTCTGCTAATAGAACTACTACTATTTTGTAAGCACGAAATGTAACAATGGTGAATATCAATAAGTCTTAAAAGAATCTCTCTCATATATACATATATATATAATAAAATTTAATTTTTTTGTACACAGGTTATGGTGCTGTACTTACATACTACTTTCATGAGAAGGCAGGTACAAGCTGTATGCATGTATTCAGTCACCATAAAACATTTTAGACTTACTGTCCTGCACTTACAACAAACAGAACAGCAATTTCTCTAAGATATCCTACAGCCTTCCATTTGTGTGAAGATTCCTGTGTTTCTTCATGTCTTGCTTCTGTGCAAAACACTTGCCACAGACATCACACATGTGTGGTTTCTCACCAGTGTGGATGCGTATGTGTATCTTCAGTCCATTGGAGCGCCGGAAGGCCTTCCCACAATGCTGGCACACATACGGCTTCTTACCCTGATGTATCCACATGTGTTGGTAGTAGGAGTGCGATGTACGGAACGCCTTCTCGCAGACAGAGCATTTGAATGGCCGCTCACCAGTGTGCTTACGGCGGTGCGCGTCCCGCACATCCTTCAGGCGGAACTTTTCCCCACACACCTCGCAGAGGTATGGCTTTTCTCCTGTGTGGAGGCGCTGGTGGGCATACAAGTGGGCACTCTGGATAAAGCGCTTGCCGCATGTTGCACACCCGTAAGGCTTCTCCCCTGTGTGGATGCGTCTATGTAAGATAAGCGAGCGCTTCTGAGGGAACTTCTTCTCGCAAAACTCGCACTGAAATGGCAACTCGCCAGTGTGTGTCCGCTCATGGGACACCAATGTCACCCGATAAGTAAATGACTTTTCACAATAGTTACATGTGAATGGTTTGGAAATGGCTTGCTGTTCATGATCATCTATAAATTCATCTGTAGGATGTGTTTCCTTCCTGTGTTCCATAAGTTTTGAATAAGATGCATGCGCTACATCAGGGCACAGCTTGCATCTGAAACACAAAAGATAACATTTGTACCACTCACTGCCAACTTGAACACAGATTATTATTTTTTGTATGACAATGGTATAAAGAGCCTGTGTTATGTTTTACATCACATGGTTGTTCACAAAAGTGCTTAAAGTAAAGAATCTTCCGTATAGAGTGCTGCATGTTATTTGACTTTCGGCTACTCACATGTGTCATGTTGTGAGATGAATCAAGCCACAGTTTATATAGCAGTTGAACAAAATTCCATATTTAATATACTTACTTGTAGATTTTGCTCAGTGGAGGCTTTCCATCTTTGTCATGTGAGAGAACATGATGTTTGAAGACAGTTTTCCTGGAGAAACAGCGGCCACACTTGTCGCACTGGAAGGGCTTGACATCCAAGTGTGTGACAAGGTGGCCCTTGAGCGTGGCATTGTCGTAGAACCTGCCCCTGCACATGCGGCACTTGAATGGCCGCTCCCCCGAGTGGCTACGCATGTGTGCAACGAGTCGCGTGCGTAGCTGGAATGCCGTGCCACACCGAGGGCAACAGTGGGCTTTCTCTCCCAGGTGCACCAGCCGAACGTGCTCAAACAGGTTCCTCTCACAAGCAAATGCCTTGCCACATTGCTGACATGTTGCAGTGCCCGGCTTCCCGTGCTGCTGCTGGTGGAATGCCAGACGTGCCTCCGAGCGGAACCCCTTGTTGCAGTCCGGACAGCGGAACTTCCGCCGGCAGGAGTGACCTGCCATCGGCCTCGCATCACTGAACACGTCATCGCACGTTGGACATGGCAGTTTCTCGGGGGCTGTAGATACCAGGCGATGCTCAACACAGTGACTAAGAAAGCTTGACTCGGTAGAGAAACACAGGTCACACATGCTACACGGGAATAAATCATCCATGGAATGAACCTTAGCATGGACCAAGCAGTCTTCCAAGCATTTGAAAATATTTGCACATATTCGGCACGTGGCTGATGAGCCTTCATTCCCACTACTCGTAGCCTGCACCGCATGCTCCTCTTGCTTCTCATCACAATTACCATCATTGGAGACTGTTGTAGTTAACCTCTGCGAACTAACCACTTTCACAATGGACTTGCCAGTGGCAAAACTGCATCTAGTGTCTTCAACTGGGTTTGAGTCCACCACCATGAGTCCAGAACAGCACAATGGACAGTTGTGCTTCACGACATCAGCAACACTAATCTTTCCAATTGCGTCATCATCCTTTGGTAACTCTGGATCACCAACCAATTCTGACCTGGAATCACAATAACTCACATTTAATATCACCAAGTTATTCAGTAAATAACCAATAACTAAGAAGATGGCATACAGTTTAACAAATTGTTTTAAAAATGTATTGGACAGCTTGATAACAGTATCAGTAATGCCATGTTTACAAAAACTGTATATTAAATACTGCTCTACTGGAAAATCCTAATGAAGTGGTAAACATGGTATATTCAAATCTGTTTGAACACAAGAGCAATAGAAATTCCCGGAGAGGCAAATTAAAGTTAAACAATAAGTTTTAGTATTTGCCTTTCTATCCTGCATGTATCTTTCAATCCTTGGTTGTTATTATTATGCATTATAAAAGACTTCCAGGAGCACTTTGTTGGAGCTGCTGGGCCTGCAAGCACTTCAGCGAGCATGATGATGCTTGTTGTCAGTGTCAGTCAACTACCAGACACAGCTGCTTGTTGCCGAGGTCTCCCACGCAGACAATAGTTTGACTGCCTCTATTGTCAAGGTGAGTGGGAACAACCATCCGTGATGGGTAATGAGACACCCAGGAGGACAAATAAACCTGCTTGGATTTTAGTAAGGGGTACTAACCACCTTGGGAATTACGATACAAGAAGTTTCTAGATGTCAGCCCTAATAGAGCTCACCTGATAATGATGCCCAGATTAAGGAACATCAATGAGTGGCTGACATGAGATGGGGTGACTTGCTAGTGGCATTCGCAGATTCTCTAAGTCTGCACAAGTTTACATTGTTGGATAGTGTTTGGAGAAATCTAACTCTTTTGATTATACTATCATCATTCTCTTCCCCTGACAATGGATGTTGAGATAGAGATAGAGGTGGGTGTTGGAAAGAATGTACCTGTACTGTCCCAATTGTAATGACGCAGTATTATTAATTTTCGGAATACGCAGTTCATTTTCTTTCGATTAACGGGGTTTCGTAATATTTTATAGGAATTCAAAATTAAAGCCGTGGTAGTTTGTTTATCGTGGAATAACGTTTATCGGGCATCCGTTTGCTGTTTCGAAAGTCATAGTTTTCAGTAAGCGTCATCATTAGATTAGAAAATTTCTGACTGCATCATCAGGTTTTGTTCAAGAAGTTCGATTTTCTTTAACTGACGGCGCAGTTAAGCAGGCTACGCAGTTTCGGAAAGGTGGGCACAATTCGTAAATGCAGAAATCTGACAGTGACCCCACCAGAAATGGAACCCAGTCCAACCTGATGGGAGACGAGCAATCTAGCCACTACACCAACCGCAGTCCCTGTCAACAAGGAACCATGCAGGATGGTGGTGAGCAGTGGCAGATCTAAGAAGGGGGCTAAAGAGCCTTAAGCCCCTCCCTTGAAGCTTGATTTTGCACTGGATAAAATGAGGTTATTCTTGAAACCAAGTATACTGTTAATAGTGCAGTATTAATACATATACTTACGATAGTAATAGAAAATGATAAAGAATTTAGACAGCCTATCCACGGGTACTGACGTTAATATGTAGCAAAAATACTAACTGGTAAGCATGTGGTTTAATGTAATGCACAGTGCACCACCGCCCTCAAGTAGCCCCCTCTCAAATTGGTCTCTAGATTCGCCACTGGTGGTGAGTCCATGCTGGTTTAGGATATGTACATGTCTGCAGGATAGCAGAGGTAATGCTTAAGCTATGAGAGCAGTAATACAGAACACATTATGGACAGATTAATGTTTCCATTACAGATTCTAACCTGTGTAATTTCTTTAAAACCTACTATTTTTATCATTTGTGCATTATATGCATTCTGTACATGTAATAATGAATTTATGGAAGAACAGATTAAATGTTAGCATCTCGCATATTCAGAGAATCCCAACTACATCAATCAGTTGAGGTAACACAAAAATATACAACTGTGGCTGTGAGATTTTTAACGTACCACTTTAAAATTACAAATTCACAGCTGCATGGAAATCTACAACTCATAAAAAAAACTACTTTCATATTTAAACAAGCACTCAATGTAGGTTTATAATTTTGGATAAATGAGAACATACACTAAAGATTGTGTCTGCTGAGCACTTACCACTGTGGAACTGTAGTCTAAAAGTGTCCTGGCATAAATGGTAACAGGTTTGCTTTAGTTTTTCACAGCAGATTCTGAACAAACCGCACAGACTAAACAGGTTCTTAATTTAATGGGTGAAAATTAAGGTACCCACCCACTTGCAGCTACTGATTTACAAAAGCAAGAAAGAGATAAGGGTATTAAATGTTCATTCAGCTCTACACAAAATACCATTCAAGTTGTGTGCAAAATTCTCAACATGCAGAGTGTACTGTGGGACTTTAAGCTGTGACCCTACCATTCAACTGGTGGAAAGTTTGTACCAAACTCAATATGGGGCTCTGTAAAAATGTCATGTACAATATTTTATAATGTAGCAATCTAAAAATGACATTTTTTTTAATACACTGAAGAGTTTCAAAATTATATTTTTAATAAGCAAAATCATTTTAAAAGTTTTATTTTGGACTAATATGAAGTGTAATTTCTTCTTCTAGCAAAACATATAGTGAGTTCAATTGGTAGGCTGAGTTTAAAATGTGCATTTCAAACAGAACGATAATGCAGTGTGGATGGGCACTTTGAGAATGTTCACGTGAGTACCTGCACTAGCATTTGCCTCAAAGGGCAACAGATAGCCCTTTTTGGACACGCCATCCCCAACACAGTCAGCAAGGACTGAACTGATAACCTCCAGAATTCTAGACAAATATTGTACCACATGCCCACATTTAGTTAGTTTTTGGTGCTTATATATGATGATGTGATCTGTTAGTTTGTGTGTAAAAGAATTCTCCATGTTAGCTAGTATTTTAAAAGACAGTTTTGGTCATCTGTTATGCAGAAATTTAGTATATGGATTGAATTCAAAGTATAACTGGATCTAAAGCATTTATATTTTTTTATGGCTCTGATGCAATAAAAGGGGCAAGGCAGAAGTGCAGGAAAATCCATATAGATACAGTATATGTATTTTCAAAGGACAAAGCCTAAAGACCTCACTAAGTTGGTTGCTGAATGAGATGCTGAAATAACCAGAAAGTGTCCTGAATTTTGCTTTTGTAGAGCAGTCTTCAAAAGTGGAAATGATTACCGTAAAACATCGACAATTTGAAATGCTCAGGGCCGAAATGTTTGACTTTGAATAACAATTTCAAATTATCCAAATTCTTTAATTCTTTACTAATATGTAATTGGTTGCAGAATGTCTTATTTTCCTTTAAAAAAAAAGTGTTAACATTGCACAACTTTAAGAATATTAATAATTCCATTATTTACCCACGTCACTTCCATTTTTCTGCGAAAATAAGGCCGCCTAACCATTGTCGATGATACGCGGGTCAGACACAACTCAAATCATTTATGCACACTTATGTATCGGGGTGGTTGTAGCTAGCACGGTATGCGTTAATACGCAACTTCACAAGGTCTTTTTGTGAACTGGAAAACACTTTGATTAAACGGAGCATACAAAACACAGCCGGTGCATCTGTGGTTAAGGGTGCTTTATACCACAATGTATTTTGCGTGTCAGAATCCCAAGATGTGCGAGAGCAAAAAGGGTGGTATGCACCACATGCCACGCTGCCTCTACATGCAAGCCACTGAACTGGTGCACTGTCTTCCAGTTGGNAAACACAGCCGGTGCATCTGTGGTTAAGGGTGCTTTATACCACAATGTATTTTGCGTGTCAGAATCCCAAGATGTGCAAGAGCAAAAAGGGTGGTATGCACCACATGCCACGCTGCCTCTACATGCAAGCCACTGAACTGGTGCACTGTCTTCCTGTTGGCANGTTAAGGGTGCTTTATACCACAATGTATTTTGCGTGTCAGAATCCCAAGATGTGCGAGAGCAAAAAGGGTGGTATGCACCACATGCCACGCTGCCTCTACATGCAAGCCACTGAACTGGTGCACTGTCTTCCAGTTGGCAGCTTGTCTCTGTGATACTTTCAGCTGCGACTCTGTGATGTTATGGTGTAATAACTGTGTGCTGTTTAGTCCTGTATGCCTTTGAAACACTTATTTTTACCATTTCCAATTTCAGAAATTCATAATGGAACCTAGTCTTCAGAAGTGAAGAGCTTCATGAATGCTGAATGTAAACAGGCACCGCAAACAAAAAATATAACTACATTAAAATAAAATTTATCTCCCTTAAACTCAGCATACCATTACCTACCTCATAATTAGCAACTTTACGAGTTGGCAAAAAAGTTAAAACATTATTGGTAAATCACAGTAACAATGCTACTGGGAAAGAAAAAAATATGACGACGATGTAGGATATGTACAGCCGTGGGCGAAAAATAAATGGTGACAGTTGCGCATTTCATGGTCGCAAAAATATGGTAACAAATTTCTGCAGNACAGCCGTGGGCGAAAAATAAATGGTGACAGTTGCGCATTTCATGGTCGCAAAAATATGGTAACAAATTTCTGCAGCGAATTTGTGCTGTCTTCCAAACAGATTAATGAATCATTCCCACATCAGCCTTCTTCTCCATCTCTTTTCCTTTCCCTACATCATGCAGCTGTCGAGAAATTTCCCTCTCGTCCTAACTGTTGCCTGCAACTTCCTGTCTCCAGGATATTGTTTGTTATCCCACCAGAGGGAGGAAGATGGCACAGAAAGATAAAAAAAAACAGCTGGCAACTATTTGCATGGAACAACTACACAATATCCCAACTGGTAGTGGCAGTTGAGCCATAATTTATCTGATACCATNCTTTCCCTACATCATGCAGCTGTCGAGAAATTTCCCTCTCGTCCTAACTGTTGCCTGCAACTTCCTGTCTCCAGGATATTGTTTGTTATCCCACCAGAGGGAGGAAGATGGCACAGAAAGATAAAAAAAAACAGCTGGCAACTATTTGCATGGAACAACTACACAATATCCCAACTGGTAGTGGCAGTTGAGCCATAATTTATCTGATACCATCTGGGACACGCTCCACACCTTTTACGCCTGTGGCCTAACGTTATCACGTCATGCTATTCAGCCATCAACAATTGAAGCCCGACTCCAGTTAAGCGGACAGCGTCGAAAGCAAGATGTCGTGCACTTGTACAATATCTGTCTTATTCCTCTCATTTTTATTAATTTCCCTAATTACCTGTGTGCGGTTGTTTCCATGGCAAAATTTTTTGTGTTGACATAGGTTCTCTGCAGGTTCACAGTCAGCTGAATGTGTTTTTGTAAACACAAACGGCGCAGAGAGAGAGACTGCTATTGCCATGGAAACAGCTGTAAACAAGACTAACTTCAGAATTGCCAAAAAAGTGTGCTGGTTCAGTGGTTCATGAAACAGATGTCCAAACAAATTACAGTAAAAATATTAATTTGGTAAAAATACTAATTTACCCAGAATGCGCAACATCGTTAACAGATGCATCATTACAAAAAGGTTGTCTCAACTTTTATTCCACTACAAAATCACAACTTGATTCTAATGCAAATGTGCATAGTTAAATTCAGTTATATGTGTAAGTTGTGGTGAAGAAACTAATTCCACTTAGATACTTTCCATCATACAATAATACTGATACTTTTATGGTTATTTTCTTTATGATCATAATTTGTTTGTTTAATTTACAGTTCAAACTTATTCATTTGAAAGCCTTCACTGTATTAGTTTTCATAAATACAAAATTAATACAGTGTAAATATTTATTTCTATGCACTGCATTACATTTGTTCTTTAAAAAAAAATTGTGCAGAAATCCTTTATAAAATTGATACTCTTGTCTACGTAAAGTTAGGATTAGCAATTTTGCTGGTGACAAGTCAATGTTTGATTCAACTACATTTTATTGATCAATTAGGTTAAAAAGATTCCAAACAAAACCTTTTCAAAGAAAGAATATTTTTCGCTACTCACTCAGAAGATAGAACATTTTGTACTTTCTGTTGAATTATTAACACAAAGAACACGCAGCAGATCGAGAAATGTAAGTTTTATTTAACGAACTTTAACCACAACAACAACACACACGAGATGAACAATAGCTAACAGAGAATGTTTATTATTGGCTGAGGGCTCTAGACATTAACCAATCAGAGCATAGCTCACGGTTTATACTGCCAAATACAAAATTAGTTTCCTCCAACACATAAATACAAAATTAATACAGTGTAAATATTTATTTCTATGCACTACATTACATTTGTTCTTTAAAAAAAAATTGTGCAGAAATCCTTTATAAAATTGATACTCTTGTCTACGTAAAGTTAGGATCAGCAATTTTGCTGGTGACACGTCAATGTTTGATTCAACTACATTTTATTGATCAATTAGGTTAAAAAGATTCCAAACAAAACCTTTTCAAAGAAANCGTCAATGTTTGATTCAACTACATTTTATTGATCAATTAGGTTAAAAAGATTCCAAACAAAACCTTTTCAAAGAAAGAATATTTTTCGCTACTCACTCAGAAGATAGAACATTTTGTACTTTCTNGATTCCAAACAAAACCTTTTCAAAGAAAGAATATTTTTCGCTACTCACTCAGAAGATAGAACATTTTGTACTTTCTGTTGAATTATTAACACAAAGAACACGCAGCAGATCGAGAAATGTAAGTTTTATTTAACGAACTTTAACCACAACAACAACACACACGAGATGAACAATAGCTAACAGAGAATGTTTATTATTGGCTGAGGGCTCTAGACATTAACCAATCAGAGCATAGCTCACGGTTTATACTGCCAAATACAAAATTAGTTTCCTCCAACACATAAATACAAAATTAATACAGTGTAAATATTTATTTCTATGCACTACATTACATTTGTTCTTTAAAAAAAAATTGTGCAGAAATCCTTTATAAAATTGATACTCTTGTCTACGTAAAGTTAGGATCAGCAATTTTGCTGGTGACACGTCAATGTTTGATTCAACTACATTTTATTGATCAATTAGGTTAAAAAGATTCCAAACAAAACCTTTTCAAAGAAAGAATATTTTTCGCTACTCACTCAGAAGATAGAACATTTTGTACTTTCTATGCACAACAGCATATTATGAATCATCCTGAATTATGCAAGGCACTTAATGCTTGTGCATGATATGGTGTCAAATGATATGCAGCAGAAGAATTTTGACTGAAACGGTCAATTTTGCTGAACATCTAAAAACAACTCTTACAGTTTTGACAGCGCATTACAAGATTTTTATGTTTTAATTAGCACAAGTTATGCTGAACTTAACCACAATAAAACTCTGACAGATAATAATGAGTCTTAAATGAAAAATAATTTGTGTAAACATACTTAAACTTAGAGCCCAAAAACCAAAAGTAATTTTAAAGTATAATTCTTCTTAAATTTACTTACTTATGTACAATATTGATGAGGAATTCAATTACTGTAAATCAATTAAATTCATAAGTCAAATTAATTTAAATATTAAATCATAGCTTCTGTTTTATTGAATAAATTAGCTTGGTTGTAAATGTTCTGTTCTTGTAGATAGAAGTAAATAGTCATCAGTTGCAGTTGTGATAGAAATTCATACTATACTCTTCAAATGTTCTTCCTTAACTGATATGTTTCTATTGCAAAATTTTCACTTAATAAATTGGAAAATATTAACACTAGTACGTACACCTGTAGCCTATTACTTGAGTATAGTCCATTCACGGTTAGTTCCAACTTTTGTGAAGCCCTGCTAAAGTTCTACTTCCAGGTTATCCCTCCACCTCATGCAAACAAAGCTTAATTCAGTCTAGAAAATTACACCAGAGGGACAGTGCACCGCAATCGTGTGCACTCAGTGTAATAATATTTTGCATAAGGACTATTTCTTACTAGGCACTACCAACACATCTATTTTCTCACTGTTTTCATTCATATTAATTATAAATTAAGTGTTATAATTTATAGCTAAAATATAAATAAAAGTTCAATTTAACAAAAAATAAGGTACTTTTATGTTATTTATGTTAATACAAGTGTGGTGACACTGCACACCACCAAAGAGGGCAACAGCTTGCCATCGGGGACAGTATGCGTGAAGGTACACCGCTGCCCTGGCAGTCAATAATGTGGCATGCCCTAGGGGGGTGCCCTTAGCACGAGTAGCTGCAGGCCCAACAAGTTCCTTGGCTCGCGTTTTTGTCTCGCCAGGCAGTCCGGTCGGGAACTTCACCAAGGACGCTTTGTGTGTACATATCGTCCACCCAGAAACGATTCAATGGCGTGATTCCCGTATCTTAGTGCAAATAAATCACTTGCATGTCGGTGTGCTTGGNATCGTCCACCCAGAAACGATTCAATGGCGTGATTCCCGTATCTTAGTGCAAATAAATCACTTGCATGTCGGTGTGCTTGGTTTTCATTTCAAAGAGCTCTCGCCCATTGCAAGTGTAGCCCTAGGGACTACAAGAAGTATAAAATACTTGTGATATAATACACGGTATATTTAGGAAACGATCAAACATGTCATACATGGGGTGATTTTTCAAAAGTTTGATCCAAATGTGTGAAGAAACTGCGGACAGACTATGTTAGTAATACTAAAAAGAATTTCTGTCACGTTATGGTCTTGTTCACCCCAAGTAAGGTTCGCTACACCATTATATTATACTTTACTAATAACTTTTGTATAAATTTGAAAATTACGAAAGTTGGCTCAGTGGTTTGCCAATGGTTTCCTACTGTTCAGGTCCAGGTTTGATCTCAAGCCCCAGTAGATAGAATTTTTTTATTGCGAGAGTGTGGCAAACACAACACTGGTGGGGGGTTTCTCCGGGTACTCCTGTCTTCATTTCGCCACTGCTCCACTACCATCTCATCTCACCTCCTCCAGTCTTCAGGCTGGTTGGGATGACAGGTGTGTCCCTCGGGTAAAGCAGCCAGCTTCACTTACTGCCAGCCGTCTCTAAACCAGTGGTTCTTAAACTTTTCTTTAGCGCGCACCACTACATGTGTAATGTTAACCAATCATGCACCTCCTACCTCGACACATCCTCCATTCAAGTGCCATAACTTATGACTACAGTAATTTAGCAACTCATTAAAATGCATCACTGCCATTATAAAAACTTGACATTTACATTATTTTATTGTAAAAAAGTTACAAATCAATTTTTAAAAAAATACTGCTTTTTATATTAAATTAAAAAATACACAAGAGTGGAGTGGAGAGATTTGGGTGGCTCTTATATAACATTTAAGGCCTTAAGAGCAGATGAGGGTGAAACGAGGAGAGTATGGAGCGGCACCGGAATGGAAGGGTGGGGGAATGGCAGATTCCCGAGAAAACCCGCTGACCAGCGGCATCGTTCTGCACGATTCCCACAAGTGAAAATACACAAGAGTATGGTAAATTGTTCAAAACAGCATTGGAGAAAATTTAAAAAACCTGCATTAACAACATTTTTAGATCTGGGCATCTCATATCAATGGAAATACTTGATGGCAATTTCATAAAATTTTGCAGACTGCCTTGCAATTTCTGATGGACCACAAATGGTCCACACAGACCATAGTTTGAGAACCTCTGCATGGTGAACCAGCTGAAGGTAGGACTAACGCACAGATTTACATTACATGACGTACACAAACAGCTTCTCACTGCTCAGCAGCTTGAGTTTCTCCTCTGCCTGGATGCACGTCTCTGCAAACTCATGGCAGAGATCTAGCTTCTGCACGCAGTCCTCGCACAGCTGCTTAGGTAACTGGTCGTCACAACGCACCTGACACAACAAAAACACAAAACATTTACTGCAGGGTGGCAACCCTGCTGTGTACAGCAGCAAGGGCTGCAAATCTGGCAAACTTCAGCAATTTAGGAAATTTCCTGACACACATTATACAAAATCTTCAATAGATCTTGGATATAATTCCAAGAAGGCAATGTGGTTGGTATAAAGATTTATAGGGGGTTCACCATAAAGTGAGCACACTTGAAATCAACCTTTGCAAAAAATCACTGGCCCATAACTGCATATATTTTAATGTACACAATAACTGCAATACTCACAGTAACGTTGGCAATGAATTAGAAGTAGTTGCAAGTCTTAACGCCTGACTAAACAAAACATTAAATATTAATGGCAACTTATATTCGTCACTTTCTTTTGTTTTATGCACTTAAGAATAAAAATAGCGTAATAATATCATATTTGTATTTCTAACAAATTCATTATAATCACTTGGCTGATGCATCGTTTCAAGTTATTACGTCTATTGTTTTATTTATATATTTTTTTACCTCTTTCATATTCCCATGTTCACGTGCTCTGAATTCCATGAATTTATGAGGCAGTTTGTCCCATTCCTCATCAAATTTTTGTTAAATGTCTTGAATATGACTTATGTAGCATTTCTTAAATCCAAATATATATATTATCTATTTACATAAATATAACATTTAGACCTATAAAGCTTATCAATTGGTGTTCCATTTTGCTGTATTTCGACATTGTTTTTCGTCACTGAAAGTCATTAACATTTCACATAACATGCCAACCTGACCAGTGTATGTAATTAAAGTTGGTTATAATAATTTAAAACTTGAATAAACTTAGGTGGAGTGCATTAAATTATATTTGTGATGGTGTTAAGCAGTTCTGGAGCTTCAATGGATGTGTAGTTTACCTAACTTTTCTTACGATAAAAGCACTTTTAACATATAAAATTAGAATGACTGCGGTGATGTGAATGTAATTTCACAGAACTACTAACAAAACAATACACAACCAAAATGAGATTGTGCTCATAAAACAGCTGCATGTTAGTTACAGTGCCGCCATTACTGCAATAAATAATGTGGACCACAAATCTTTTAGGCATTCATGCTTTCATTTTCTTTCAAAGAGAAATATGAAACACATTTCTTAAAACTTCCTACTGCCCTACCGAACCAACTCCCATGAACTTAATCTACTCCTACTGCCAAGCCAATATACACAAAATAAGGAACAAATACAATTTAAGGTAATAATGCAGCTCCTCAATGCAAAAGAATTCCATCAATTAATAAAACACCAAGAGTTCCGTAATATGTACTTCCAAAAAACTAAGAACAAATGGAATACGAGCTGATGGGGTGTTGGCAGGATGTGACGGAGTGATCTTGCATGGACACAGTAAATTCACAGGCAGCAGAGGATTCACTGAAAATAATTTTGAAAAAAGGTTGCCGTGGAAAGGGATGTGAACTGACATATTTAGGAATATTATTCTGAACTTTTGTGGATCTTACTGTTTAATAACACTGGTTCTGAAATGTTTGTAGAAAAATAAAAAAACATAGTGTAATTTTACCCAACATTCTCAAGTACATAAAAAATGTCTTGTGTCAGCTATCCGCAAGTCGCATGTAGTTGGTTCATGTTTAAACTTGCACTTCTAAATAAAACTTTACAAAAATTCTGTTTTATAAACACATATATTTTAAGGAGCATATACTCCTTATCAAATAATAACAGTACTGACGGCAGCTAATTAACAAAAGTAAAGTTATGTTTTGACATTTTAATAAAACAGTACATAATGTTTTAAGTTTGTGGCAGCTTAAAACTGTCTCAATTTTTGTGCCAAACACATTAAAGTGAGAACTAACAAAATATTAACACGTAAACATTTCTCACAATTTAACAACACTACCTCACTGACAAAGAGTGAGTCCACTGCAATGTCAAGTTTTACAAATGGCAGATGAATATTCACTGGGCTGAAACAAGAAACCAATAAGTGCTATCAAATAGCCTTAACTAAGTACAAACCAACTGTTCCTACCGTGACCGGCAGTGAGGTGTTAATCTTTTCTACGATGTGGTGTGCTCGACCACTTTCGCTGAAAATGTACACCATAGGGTCCGTCCCTCTGGCACACAGACGGCACAGCCGTCCTGGGTGGAAAATACCTCCCGTAGCTTTCTGGTCAAAATCTAAGAAACAGTTTCAATGTGAAACACACGTTACACTGTATGATACAGTCTTTTCACAGCCATCAGTTATTCACAAATTCTCTAACACTTACCACTGTGGTAAACAGGCCCATTCTTTGTTCCATCCTGCTCCTCAATATTGGCAAATATGCCTGTGTTGCTCTGAGCATACAAAATACACTCGATGGCCGAGGTACTCTCATCTTTGATATCATCTTCAAGAGATGACATTATTTTAGTTTTTCACAGACTGCAAATTGTAAAGAGTCTTAATATTATTTATTATATAACAAATTTAATTCACACAAGACAATTATTTTTTCACATGACAAACTAGTTACACTTGTGGAAATTTTGAACTCAGATCAAACTTCAAACCCACTGTTCACCCAGAGCCCGACCAACCACGGTAGACGGATATACCACCGAATCCAGGCCACATTCTCCATATAAATGCCTCTACTGCAAAACATGTGTCCCAAATCAGACAGATTTTGTACTCCTGCTCACACACATTAAATCATGTAGTAAATGTTTACAGAAAATAAGTAGAAATGATTTGAGGCTTACACAGTAATTGTAATTACTTCTCAAAAGGGAATGAAGCCTACAACCTAAGAAAGTCTACAGTAAAACTGTCTGGTGAAATGTAAAAAAGTTGCAAAGCTATCATAAGAGGAATGGTGTACTAATATATGTGATATCAACTTGTCACAAATAGTACTTAAGAGTACCAAAATTGTTGACACGTTAATATCTGAATTATAGTCTCAAACACCATTTTATTACTCTCCGTCTACTGACTAAAGATAATAAAAAGGATAGGTAATCTATTAGTTTTTCTTTGTGAAGCAGATGCTCTGCAATTTATTAAAGCTCGAAAAATTTCTAATTTTTTAATGCTATTTTCTTAGTCTTTTTATTTCTAAGTTTACGTGTTATCAACAAGTGTAAAATTAAAGTAAGCAAGTATGCGAACATGGTTGCTGACTTATATTTGTACAATCTTTGCCAATGGTGCTGCCTTGCAACATACCTGCAAGTGTTTCTTGCAAATAAATTTTCCTATTGAACAGAATTCCATTTGTTTCTTATAACAAATATTTACATTTTACAGCCTGTAAAACAGGTATGGTATTTCTGCTCCATTTTCTGTTTCAAATATTTTCATGTAATATGTCACATAAAAAAATGTATAACATGTACACAAATGCAACAACTATTTCCAGTTAGTTTTGGACTAATGTGGCTGATTATGGCTTCTCTTGTCGACAGCAAGGTTATTGTGATTATCTAAGAGATTGTCACCTGCCCATCCCACCATTCAACAAAACTGAAAAACTAAAATCAAAATGGCTGAACGAGGAATCAAACATGGGACCTTCCAAAAGTAATTCCAGCGTGTTAACACTAAGATACCTATATGGGTTTTAAGAAAAAATGTAGTGATGAATGTCATAACATACGACCTTACATAACCTAACTTACATTTATCAAAGACTTTAAAACATTGACTGTAAGTAATATTTATCACTTCTGACTTGATAAATATGAATAGACACCGCTGTATCAGATTCAAAATAAAATGTTAATGTGTACCATCAAAATAATAATAATAACAAATCACAAAGTAAACGTGCTTTTTTGAACCATGATAAAAAAAAGGTTACACAAAGCAAGTAAGATAAACAGACGAAGTTTAATGCTATTTTCGTGGGCCCCTATTTTCTTTCATGTTTGGGCTAATAGGTAGAATTTGGTGCCAACATTACAACTCTTTAACATAATTATTTAAGTTTTCAGGCAGACGATTTAGTTACTGCTAATAACAATTTGGTAAAATATTTCTAATTAAATGTTGTACTTACAAACGGTAACATGGAACTAAATATGTGTTTAACAATTAATGGTAGAGAATGCATAGGTTGGCTTCACTAGTACCTACAAAATCGTTTATTAAAATGTTGATTATACATATTTTTTCCTTTTAAAAAGTCATTGTCACTGATATCAATAACTCTTGTACCGTCTATTCTTGGACAATCAGCATTTGAAAATTCAATAAAGCTCAATTCCTGCAATTGATTGCAAAACATCAACTCGTCTGGCAACGATCAGAAAAACGAAAACAATTTTTTTTTAGTGGCAATGTGGCCAACGGAAAATCCCACGGCCAAAACCAAAAATAGTAGGAGAAAGACAAATAAACTATATTATCCACCGAAAAACGAACAAGGAACATTACCAGACGGGATCACAAACACTATTCTTCTCGGTAGAGGCCAATCAAACTTGGAGGGAAAGAAAGACCATCGAACAAGGGATGGCAAGGTAGGAGAGGGCAGGTCACCTAGGACAACTAACAGGACACCAAACTCTCAAAATCAGATAATAATATCGTGCTCGAGTAAAAACCGAGCGAGAACTTCCCAAACTACCCAAGGGTCATAAAAAAAAGTACCGAAGGGCAAGAGACAGGAAACCTCACACGAAGCCGTTGAAGGGCGGCATACAACGAACTTCGATAACCGCCAGTAGAACACTGAAACAAGAGATGGGTCAAATCTGCAATAGGGACACCGCAGATGCAGGAGGGATTAGGAACCATATGAAGATTATACAAATGAGACTAGGATGCATTATGACCTGAAATGAGACGAAAAGAAGTGACTGCTAAACTACGGGACCTACAATGATGATATCCGTGCCGAGAATATGTAGGAAATAAACATGCATATAAAGTATGAGAAACCGAAGTATTATTGTCCCACGTCTGCTTCCAACGCCCGAAAATTTCCCTTTAATATGGGATATAAAACCGAAAAGGGAAGTAGGGGCTTCGTTTTCGACGAAGCTGTCGCCAAGGTCTTATAATTGTTTCTACGATTTTAAAATTTTCTTTAAAAAATTGTGATTATTTTTTTGGTTTGAAGCTGTATATTTTGTTCGAGATGGTGTTCAAAGGTCAAAGTCGCATGACTGCATCCAAGGTCAAGGTCATGGTTGCTTGTTGTCATGGTTCCTGTTGTGAGTGAGGCAAAAAGGATTTTCTCAGAGTGTTCTCATGATGGTTTTATAAACAAAATGTAGGTTTTTTTCCTCTTCATCCCTAGCATATATGTCGTCCGAAATAACGGCCAAAGGTCAAGGTCCTATTACATCACGGTTCCTGCTATTGCGAGCGGGGGCAAATGGATTTTCTCAGATTGTTCGCATGTTTTTCTTCATCCTTAAAATTACATATATATATATATATATATATTATTTACAACGAAATAAATTTTTACCTTGCCTTCTGTATACTTTAATTCCTCTCGTAAAGAGAAGTGCATGTATGACTCGGCTGGTCTGCCACCCTGGGGCCTGACTCGACTCTCGACTAGTGTATTTACCATCCCTTCGACTCGATGAGACCTGCATGTTGCCTACACCATCGGTTGACCACCTGGCTACCTTTCAGATTCTCGAGATGTTAGTTGATCACACAATGTCGGACAGGGTGGGTGCGTTCCACCACTTCTGATGCTGGTTGTGAATGTTGGCTGTAATATGAATTTGCTGGTTTCATTCCGATCTGTTTGTAAGGAAATCGTTTGCTATTCTGTTGTAGTGACCAGGGCGGTCTGGTTTTGACTAGCATCATTTAAAAAAGTGTACAGCACTCGACGATTGTGCAATATGTGCTGGTTAGTAAGTGCTTATAACTAACTTCCTTCGCATTTAATTTTGACGTGACAACGTCTTAAATTAGGTTGCGGCTGGGAGTCACTTATGAAAAAGTGTAACGCTCGGTNTTATGACTATGTTATGAATTTGGTGACTACATCTTATATGGTTCGGAAATTATAATCAACTATGCTTATAAGTAGGCTTAGGGCATATTTTACCCTGCTGTCCTTTTTGGTAGCCTACTGGTGGCGGTGATATAGGTGGGCGTGAGAAACAAAAGAGCGGGGTGGGAGGAATATGAGAAAAAAAACCACGGTATAGAATGAGAGAGGCAGGAAGGCGACCGGAAGTACTCTGTGAAAGCCCTCCCAAGGGACGAGAGGTAGGAGAACAATAAAGGTGATCGGGAGGACTCTGAGAAAACTCCAGGGGTGGGAGATGGGAAAGAGGAATAGGATGTGGCTGACGACGAGAGATAGGACAGATGAGAGAAATAGGAAGGAGACAGGGAGAATGTGGAGATGAGAGAGTGAGAGAATGGGAGAACTATGAGAAAACCTTAGGGGGCAAGATGTCAAACAGGAAGTATATGCGAAAAAAAACCATGGGATATAGTGTGGAACACGAGAGAGACTGGCAGGAATATGAGAAAATCCTCCAAAAGGAATACTAGAGCATGATGTGCTGAGGTGGAGCAAGAGGAAACAAAGGGAAATCCAAGATGAACGCTGCTGGCGAGGAATGACAGAGCAGGAAGTTGACTCGGAACATCATCAAAGATGGCCGCCAGCCCATCCCCTCGTCGCCATCCCCCATCCACTGATGGGGAACAGCTTATTTCTGACTATTACTATTTTTTAAATGTTGATTTAAAAAGTACTTAGATAACAGCGAATTATCTATCCCAGATTACATGGGTACTTGTAGAGCCAAATTTACAATTCAGATCACTGTTTAACTGTTTATACCATGCACTCAGCCTAACATTCAACATTAAACAAATTAATAAATGGTTTTCGACGGGCAACGCAACTGTACTTTCACGTCGTTTTTACAGCACACGAACNTTAAACAAATTAATAAATGGTTTTCGACGGGCAACGCAACTGTACTTTCACGTCGTTTTTACAGCACACGAACCTAAATTTCAGAAACCCAGATTCCTAAAATTTCTTTTGGTTATTGGTGTAAATGTAGGCATAGTTGTTTAAGCTATTTACTAGTATTGCATGAAAACAATTATGAGTTACATTACATTACTGATTGCCTACGAAAATTGTTTACTTTATCTGTTCTTCCTTGAATTTTTCGTACCTTATATCAGGCTGTCGCTAATAGGCCACATGAGTTATACAGAGTAGTGGCCAGTACTTTATATAGTTAAATTATTTGGTGTAGACTAAGGGCACCTGTGGTTGTTGCATTAGGGGTAAACCAATACTCGTATTCTCAGATATTTGACACACCAGTCACATAGTTATTTACACACACTGGCGAGACTGAGCCCCCCTGTAAGTCGTAAGCCTGAAGGACTGATGGACAGAATACTATGCGTCGGGGAAGGTTGTTGAAGGGAGACGTTTCTCTACTTATCTGTGACTGCGGCTTTTGGTGAGTTGTCTTCGTTGATAGCTGAGGCATGGCGAGTTGGGTGGCCCTGGTTCAGGCCCTTGGACTGGCTCTCGTTGGTGTGCTGTACTAAGTTGGCTTTTTCCTGCGCCTTTGACTGACTCTCTCGGAAGTCCGGGATTGGTTTCCCGTGACTTGTACTTTCCCTGCGACCCCGGCTGGCGTTCCTGGTTGGAGAGCACGTCCTTCTCGTCCTGCTTCCGGCTCGCGTTTCTGCATTCCTCACCACGGAAACTGCCACTACGTTTTCGGAAATGAACTCATAAGTTCTCGGCACTTTTACTGGGTTTGTCTCGGGAATTTACACATGAAGTTTCGGCTGTTCCTGGGTTCTCTCCTCGGTGACGTAACTATTGAATCACTGACTGACTGACTGCTCGCCTCGTCGCCATACGGCGCACTGCTACATCTTCTCGGGGAATGGCACCTCTCGGACTGGGGATGCCAATCGTCTCCGGGAATTTACTCATATTCTCGGCACTGTTCTCGTCACCCGACTGATTACTCCCGTGTCTGATTCGCCTACTGTTTTGGCTGCATCTATCTCGTCTCGTGGCTGTACCGCCGAACAACTCCCATGTCGCTGGTGATAATTGCTCCCGAACAACTGACTGCGAACAACTGATTGTACATTACTGCCTGGGCCAGGTCCGAACTCCGGCCTGGTGATACGACTGCCTCTCGCCTAACTGCCTTCTCTGTCTCGCATCGCGGCTGCCGAACAACTCCTCATCAACAACTGATTATCACTGCTTCGAAAGACTGACCACGACTGTCTGACACCAAACCTTGGCTGATCCCGAACAACCCGTCTCCCGCTATATTCAAGTCGACTGTCAGCAGTTTGTCGCAAGAGAAATCGGGAATTCCCCCGTGTACCTCGCACGTTTTTTGTGTAGGATTTCGTGTCTCATCAGCTGCTCGCACGCTCCAACTGGGGTGGAGGAAGGGTGGGGTAGGACGTATCTGGGGATTCCTGTAAGCTGTGTTGGCAGTAATTCTCGTCGGGGGCACCCTCTGTTTCCTTCGCCGAGGGCTTATATCAGCTAATTCTAGGGACTTACCCTGTTTCTCTCAACTTCAGTTTTTCCCAGTGTGTCCTTATATGTCGGGACATCCCCCGAGGATATTTCTCAGGGTGTGAATACAGCGTAATGCCTATCCCATGTATCCATCACGCGTCAAGACATTATTAGCTTTAAGTAATGCGACTACAGGAAATACCTATATGGTGTTGCACTGGTTCTAAACTATTATGCGATGAACTTCAACTTGAAACTACTTTCGGAAAATAATTATGCTATGGCAGAGCTGTTATTCAGAGTGATGAATCTTGTTCTATTGTGTTTATGTTTATGGTAATAAATTATCCTTTCTTGTTTTGTATTAAATTCTCTTCGCGGCTTATTTGCAAACATTGTACTGCAAGCCAGAGGCTGTCTTCTCTGCCCAGATGTCATATAGAGTTATTCCATTCAGCCATGAAAATGAATTAATTGAATTATGCTGTTCTATTATGTTACTAGGTAAGGAATAGTCATTCTATCAGCCAAGATAAAGCTACGAAAAACAGTGTTTCCATATTTTAACAGTGATGTCAGTACTCTCTAAGGACCTTATAGTTTCTCTCTAATCACGCCTGGAACATTCTGACAGGCATATTTAACAATTCACTCAATTGAATTTAGCAAAATATTGCTAGTAGTATAAATTAGCCAGTTCGAACACAGGTTCGTGACAGGGTGCCGGGGTGCCACCTTCTGATGACCTACTGCTCTTGCATTCCACCGCCATTTTTTCCCGTTTTTCCCTCGAAATGTCCCTTTTTTCCCATGAAAAGTCGCATATTTCCCTCGAAATGACCCTTGTTCCCTAAAAATGTCACTTTTTTTCCTCGAAATTTTCCTAATTTCTCTCAAAATATAATTTTTTTCAAAATAGCTACAATAATTCCACAATGTGGTTATATGACTCATTTTTGGACAATGAGGAGTTGAGGAGTGGGGGAGTTTTCTCATAATCTACCCCTACCATATTTAATGCTCTTGCATTCACAGGGTGCTGTGGTGATGCAGCAGATAGAGGACATGTTAAACTTCCCCCCTTGCATTGCAAGCTGGGAGGGTTATCTCAGAGTCTTTCCAAATACGATGTAAACTACAAATAGTCATTTAAGACCTATGCGAACTTATAAGCATAGTTGACTGTAATCCCCGAACCATTTAAGATGTACTCATCAAATCCATATCAAAGGCATCGATGCAGACAAGGAAAATTAACAAATGGTCATTTAAGCCCTATGCGAACTTATAAGCATAGTTAGCTGTAATTCCCTAACCGTTTAAGATGTAGCCGTCAAATTCATATCATAGGCATCGACACAGACAAGGTAAATTAACAAATGGTCACTTAAGCCCTATGCGAACTTATAACCATAGTTGGAGGTAACTCCCGAACCGAATAAGATGTATTCGCCAAATTCATTACATAGGCATCGACACATATAAGGAAAATGAACAAATGGACATTTTAAGCCCTATGCGAACTTATAAGCATAGTTGGCCATAATTCCCGAACCATTAAAATGTTGTCGTCAAATTCATAACATATGCATCGATGCAGACAAGGAAAATTAACATATGGTCATTTAAGCTCCTATGCTAACTTATAAGCATTGTTGATCATAATTGCCGAACCATTTAAGGTACAACCAACAAATACATAACATAGGCAAGAGGGTGTTCGCCTAGTCGTCCCTGACATCCCGACTGGCCCCTACATCACATTCATGCAGGGGGTATTCTCCGATTCTTTCCAAATCCCTGCCATGTCACTCGACTGGCCCCTACATCATACTCTTGCAGGGGGTTCTCCGGGTCTTCCCAAATCCCTACCATGTCACCCGACAAGTCCCTACATAATGTGTTATCTCAGAGTCTTCCGAATTACGATTACCATTTTATTCATTCCTACTATATCATATACTTCATGCTCTCGCATTTCAAACAAGAGGTTGTCTCAGACATCACACACTAGCATTCCAAGCTGGCAGGATTATTTCAGAATCTTCCCCAGTTAACATGATGCGAGGCATAACATAAAGGACGTCGCCATGGTACTTGGTGTAACATAAAGAACATTACCGAACACTTCAACGATGCACGCACCCTAACATAAAAGGTGATGTCAAACACTGCAGCGAAGCGTGCGTGGTATAACATAAACCACACTATTGAACACTTCAATGATGCGTGCAGTTTAATATAAAGGATGGCGCCGAACACTTCAACAATGCATGCACCCTAACATAAAGGGTCACGGCAGCTTCGGCGATGGCGAACGCCATCGTCGAAGCTGAAGACGGGAGCTTGCTTCGGTCTTCGGCCTCGAATTTCTTACATTTTTTTGTTTTTTGAAAATAAATTTTTAAAGGTTTGAAATGTTTATTTTTTTTTTAACTTTTAAAAATTTGAAATTAATTGAAAAAAAAAACAAAATCAGTATACATATTTGTATACATAGTAGTATATCTTTGTATATATTTATACATTTACTACTGCAATAGTATCGCCACCTAGTTCACCATAATCGCCTAGTTCACCTGCGTTGGTTCCATCCTCAGCTGCTTTGCTTAATTCTCCCACCATTCCCATTATATGCAGACCCGTACTANTTTGGGGGGGGGGGGGGGGGGGGGGTATTTATACTAATTTCCCAAACGAGAGCAGTTGTTTTAGGGCAGCAATTACAAGTGGCATCTAACGCCAACATAACGACCGATACGGCCCCTCTTTGTTGCCGCCCTGTAATTGTACCCTCCAAGGCTAATGGCTTTACAAGTATACTACTATTCTCTGAGAATGCACACAGAGGGGTTGTC
This sequence comes from Clitarchus hookeri, assembly GCA_002778355.1. Taxonomy (NCBI): domain Eukaryota; kingdom Metazoa; phylum Arthropoda; class Insecta; order Phasmatodea; family Phasmatidae; genus Clitarchus; species Clitarchus hookeri. The sequence continues at coordinate 549,323 of NQII01000532.1, read as the reverse complement.
TTTGCTGGTACGGTAGTTTTTACAAGCAGCAGTGTACTGTTTTTTTCCACACGTACACACTATCAAATAAAGCGTACTTGTAACGTACTCCATCATGTAATGTCTTTACATATATATAATTGCAGTAGTGTACTGTTTATTGCAGTGCTTTTAATATACTAGCACATTTTAGTTTGTCCTGTGTGTGTGATTGTTATCGAACAGAAATAAGAACACTGTGAATTTCATGGCATAAAAATATATTACCACATATATTATACATTGTTTTTTGCAGCATACTCTGACACATCAAGATAGGTATTAACAAATAATATGCACATAAGCATTACATCAAGATAGCAATTAAATATAAACATAGACAATTGAAACATTGGCAGCTTGTCATCCTCCTCAGTAATGTCAATCACAGAGTTGGCAGGTTCAGCCAAAGGTTATTGCGGAAGGTAAACTCTTATTGCATCTTGCAATAAATCGTGAGTTATAACTTCGTCTGGACCAAGGGCTTTCTTGCGTCTGACGGCGGTAGACTTCTTGCGTTTGACAGCAGGCAGCTGGACGTCCACAGGCAGCAGCTAGACGTTCTCCTTAGTAATGGCGATCACAGCAGCAGAGTTGGGTGGTTCAGCCAAAGGCTCTTGCGGGAGGTAAACTCTTATATCATCTTGCAATAAAGCGCGAGTTATAATTTCGTCTGGACCCAGGGCTATCTTGCGTTTGACAGCGGCATACCTCTTTCGTTTGAAATCGGCAGGCAGCGGAGTGACATCCTACTTAGTAATGTCAATCACAGCAGCAGAGTTGGCAGGTTCAGCCAAAGGTTCTTGCGGAAGGTAAACTCTTATTGCATCTTGCAATAAAGCACGAGTTATAACTTCGTCTGGACCCAGGGCTTTCTTGTGTTTGACAGTGGAAGACCTCTTGCGTTTGACATCGGCAGGATGCGGCTGGATGTCCTCCTTAGTATTGTCAATCACAGCAGCAACAGCAGAGTTGGCAGGTTCAGCCAAAGGTTCTTGCAGAAGGTAAATTCTTATCGCATCTTGCAATAAAGCGTGAGTTATAACTTCATCCGGCCCAATGGCAGGGGAGTGTCTGTACACATATAGTAAACGACACATCTTCCCAGAATATTGCATTCGACACTCTGCTGACATTGCTCGTACATCGACATTGGGTTGTGCACAAGCAAATAATGTGCTATAACATTGCACTGTTCGCTGTACGTTCTTGACTCGGCCTCGCCATCACAGACATAGGTTATACAGTTGTTGCCAGGCGTTACACTGCTGTAGACTGTCTCTGGGCGAAATGGCACGTTCATCTTGAGCTCACTGGTGTCAACTGGCAGGGTAGACACAGCTTATATAGTCGTCGTATGTAGACATTACGTCAGTGGTTCTTGAACAATAATAGTCGCATACGAGCATAAATGTCGTACATTATCTTGCAATATTTAGTCATTAGCTCTGAGTTCATCAATAATCTTATTTATCTCTTTGCTGATAGAAATATATCCCCTTCTCTGTAATGCAACCATCACACGTAGTCTATCAACTAGGTCGTTGGGGTCTTCAGAAAATAGGTAGCTAGACTTCACGACTCTTTTCGCAAAAGGTTCACAATACATGTTTGCATCAATGTTCTTCCGTGATGGGTAGTTTGTGAGATACCTCTGAGCCAGAGTACTTGGTTCGAATCTTCGTTTATTCTGTCTCAACTTCACGTATCCGTCTTCTTCATCATCGTGTTTACACTTTTGCTTTGCAGATGCAGGTAATTCATAATCGTCAGTAGAATATGTATATTTCGCATCATAATAATCATCATCATCATCATCATCATCATCATCATCGTCGTCCTCAGACTTGACTGTCACACTTTCGTGCTGGATAGTTCTAACATCCTCGTTTTTCATCTTACGCCTTAGCAATACCTGTTTGTTGTTCACATCGTTGAACGATCTGTATGGTTTGCGCTCTTCATAATACATGTCTGCAAAAGGTATATTTCCTTCTTCACAGAATGTTTTGGAACTTGATGCATGTCCAGATAATGTTATGGGTGATGGTACAATCAATAGTTTACACAACGAATCAGTATGGTGGTCATCCAATGTATTGCCTTGCGTCAACAAGTTCAATGCTTGCTACCTTGTACCAGGTAAAGGTGTTACCTTTATATATAGCAGTATGCCTCTTTAGATTGCCACTTCTACCAAATGTCGCACCGCACATATTACGTAATAGTAATCTGGAGGCTGGTTTCTTTTGATACTCACTCTGTTCACGTCGCCGGGCATTACAACTTTTACTGAATGTCTTGTCGCAGTAACTGCGTTGTTTTCCATGTAATTGTTGAACATTTGGAGAAGTTTTGCATGTAGGCAAACAGATCATTTTCGATTGCATGTTTTCCACACTTTTCATCATATTCATGTATATGACAACTTAAACACGTGTACTACTATGCAGTGCAGACTCCTCCCCTCTGCGGACTCCTCTTCTGCAGACTTCACCCCTCTGCAGACTCCTCTTTTCTGCGGGCTCCACCCCTCTGCGGACTCCTCTCTTCTGCAGACTCCTCTCTTCTGCAGACTCTTCCCCTCTGCGGGACTCCTCTTTCCTGCAGACTCCTCCCCTCTGGGGACTCCTCTTTTCTGCAGTCTCCTCCCTTCTGCGTACACTACTACCCTCACACAGTAGTGTTGCTGTACGCAATAGCTTAGCAACTATGTGAATTTATGCGGTTACTATAATTTATACCCTCATTCTGTATTTCGAATACGAAGTTAGGTTGTAATTTTCTCTGTAGCGGATTAGAGGGAAATAGGCAAGTGGCGGAAGTAAAATTTGTTCTGAACTACAGCTGATAAATTATATATAATGCCCAACCAGTACATATTTCACATCGCCATCAGCAGACTTGGAGGTCACACTTGCGTTCTCGATGTTCTGGATAGTTGTAGCACCTTTGTTTATCACCTTACATGATAGCAGCATATGTTTGTTGTTCACATCTTCTAGAGATCTGTATAGCTCACACCCTTCATAGTAAATGTCTACAACTCTCGTGATTCCTTCTTTATACTCAGTGAAGGTTTTTGCAGGTTGTCGTACAGGATGTTCTCGATTGCATGTCCTAAATCTGCATACATCTATTTGTCAAGTGTTGTAAGTAAATTTGTTCTCATCTGTAGCTGCTGTATCTTATATAATGTCCAACCGGAACCCTTTCCCATATATTCTTCTTCCTCGTGACAAATTTTCTGTATACTAGCTTCAATGCTATCTTCAATTTTGTGCGTATTATACAGAGGTACATTCGAGGTCTTGAAGGCTATCTCGCTATATTCATCTTCATGTGGTTCTGGTTTGGTATATTTACAGTTCAACCATATATTATATTTTAATGCACCTTCTTTTTTCATCTCGCATGTATCTACAATATTCTGTTTCATATGCTTAAGATATGTACAAATATCGTCCACCATGTCTGATGAATTAGATGCAACATACATCTTCATAAGACCTCGGAAAGCAGATTCTTTCACTATGAGCCCATTCTCATTTGGTACATTTACAACAGGTGCAGGTGTAGGTGCTTTATATGTACACGTTTTGGTATGGTTGTAATACGACTCAAGGCATAGTTTTACCTGATGGTCGTGTATTTTGAGTCGCATGCTGTCTGGAACACCTGTTACTTCATAACATTTGAATTCACGACCACACTTATAGCAACAAGTAGTATAGTGAGTCCATTGCGTCTTCTTCAAACATTTTCCAGATTTCTCATGTTGGTGAGCGCTGCTACTTTTACTAAAGGTCTTGGCGCAGTAGTAACATGAATATCTTGATGTCTGTGGTGAACTGTTTATGTCCAGGTCTGATGTTGGCGAGGGTGACAGCGTGCAGGTATCCGATGCAGTAGGTGTCTGCCCTTCACATGTGTTTTCAGATGTATGCAATATGTTGCGTCTCTTAGCTGGCATAGGAGGGAGTGCCTCACACATTGCGAGATGTTTTTTTAAGTTATCGCGTCGTCCAAATTGAGACTTACACTGTTCACATTTTAAACTAGATTGCTTCATGTTCATAGAACAAGCAGTTTCATGTCGACGGGCATTGCAGCTCTTAATAAATGGTTTCTTGCAGAAACAGCACAAATGACTTTCTGACGTATTTTCCATCTTCGTTCGAGACGATGTATACTCTTCGAAATTCGAATAACAATTAAGACGATTCCATCAATTTCACACACATATATATATANATATATATATATATATATATATATATATGCATATATTCTTATTTCATCAGTGGAATTTCAGTTTTTTTTTTATGTATTCTGTAAACATATATTCAGCTACCGTCTCTCCACCGCTACATGCCGTTTTATATCTCTCATGCCGACGTGCGTTGCTGATTTTACTAAAGATCTTACCGCATTTGCGACAATGTTTCCTACGCATTGGTGAAGGATTGTGCTCATTGTTCACATGAAGGTCAGAAGTTGGTGATGTAGGTGTATCAATACTTTGTACAGCAGCCATGTGATCGTCACAATTTTGTACCATTGCCAATGCACGGTGTTGCTTAGCATGTATAGAAACAAGGTATTTGCACTTTTTCATATGTATGTTTAAACTGTCTATACGAGTGAACATACCTAGGCATGTATGACATAGATAGCCTGTGCGATATGGATTCAGCTTGCATTTATGCTTTATATGCCTCTTCGCATTGCAGGCATATGCAAATGTACTGTTACAGTAGTGGCATGGATGTCTAGGAGATGTGACTGTTCCAGCCATTGTTTTCTTAGTAGGGTACGTTGCCTTTAATGATGTTGATGGTTCGGGTTTTTCTTTCGCGGATATCTTCCCATAAAAAATTTGGTTCTATTCTCAGCAAATACTGATTGACCTGTGTAGGAAGGAGAGCTTTGCATGTTGCGCTATGTCACCTCTCGCTTGAAATGCGAGAGCATGAAGTATATGATCTAGTAGGAATGAATAAAATGGTAATCGTATTTGGGAAGACTCTGAGATAACCCATTACATAAAGACCATTCGGGTGACATGGTAGGGATTTGAGAAGACCAGGAGAACCCCCCTGCAAGAGTATGATGTAGGGGCCAGTCGGGTGACATGGCAGGGATTTGGGAAGACTCGGAGAACACCACCTGTAAGAGTGTGATGTAGAGGCCAGTCGGGACGTCAGGGACGACTAAGAGAACACCCTATTGCCTATGTTATGTATTTGCTGGTTGTACCTTAAACGGTTCGGGAATTATGATCAGCTATGCTTATAAGTTCGCATAGGGGCTTAAATGACCATGTTTTAATTTTCCTTGTTGTCAGCGATGCCAATGTTATGAATTTGACCAGTACATCTTAAGCTGTTCAGGAATTATGTCCAACTATACTTATAAGTTCGCATAGGGCTTAAATGACCATTTGTTAATTTTCCTTGTCGCGTCGATGCCTATGATATTAATTTGATGAGTACATCTTAAATGGTTCGGGAATTATGGTCAACTCTGCTTATAAGTTCGCATAGGTCTTAAATGACTATTTGTAGTTTACATTGTATTTGGGAAGACTCTGAGATAACCCTCCCAGCTTGCAATGCAAGGGGATGAAGTTTAACATGTCCTCTAGCCACTGCATCACCCTGTGAATGCAAGAGCATGAAGTATGATAAGGGTAGACTATGAGAAAACTCCCCCACTCCTCAACTCCTCATTGCCCAAAAATGAGTCATTTAGCCACATTGTAGGATTATTGTAAGTATTTTGAAAAAATTATATTTTGAGAGAAATTAGGGAAATTTCGAGGAAAAAAAAGTGACATTTTTAGGGAACAAGGGTCATTTCGAGGGGAAAACGGGTAAAAATGGCTGTGGAATGCAAGAGCAGGAGGTCATCGGCGGGTGGCACCCCGGCACCCTGTCATGAACCTGTGTTCGAACCGGCTATTTTATACTACTATTGCTCATATACGAAGTACGAGAGGTACTTATGTCCAGATTTTAAATAGCTTGCCGATGGGCGTGTTTTTCATAACTGTTTATCAAACAGTATGTTGTGGGGTCGAATCCCATCTCGAGCATTGCTATTTTAATTGCAATTTAAGTAGTGCATAATCCGCACCTCGGTTGCGATGTCAGTATTTCGTGGACGTTGCAAAATAACCTTATTCTTTTAATTCCGCGACTCTAATCTTACATCAATGGTGGTCTCGCCTCATTTGCATAAATGATTCATAGTGCCACAAATATCACGAAATCACTAGGCTCGAAAGTGCTAGCAATAAAAAACAGGTTACTAAAAAACTACAAGTTTAACAAAAATCAATCATCTATCAGATATTTCACGTCCTTACGAAATACGCCAATTACACGCATAGAATTCACTTCTAGAAGTATGATGCGATATTTTGCAAAAATATGTTTCTTAAGATATACCGCGAAACATATTGCAATAAAATCACTGCAATTTGTTGTCATATCGTATAATAGGCAAAAATCCTTTCTTTTCATATCACCCTCATCATCACCCCCCCCTCCCCCCTCCCTCCGTTATTCATCGCACGGTATTAAAGTTTGACAGAGTTAAACCTTTACCTTGAACACAGCCAAGGGCTTATCATTTATTTCACAGATAACCTTACACATGTCAAAATTTTGTTATATGAAGCTGTGACTAGTTCATGAATTTATTCCTTTCTGTACCACCACAATCTACAAAAGGCAACATTATTTCGTGGGAAATTTCATTTTAAAATCTAGAGTTTTGTGTTTACGAAATATTTCCTATGAATGTTTTACGTAAAAAAGAAAAAAACCAAGGCAAGTACTCTGCTACACTAATCAGCTACAGTCATTTTTCGTATATTGTCCAAAATCCTCCTCGTATTCAAGTCCTAAATTTACAAGTCAAACATCTGCATCAGTCGGTGAGGTCGAGTGGCTTGATTGTATACACTCGCTGCACTTGCAACACTGTAAGCGCATTCTGCAGCGTACACACGTGTTTTTATGTTGTGCTTACAACGGGTCTCTGACGTCATTAGAAGTGTTACGCCCTTCTATAGCTGGCTTCATCGTGACTTATCACTGGTGGGTTCCTAGGAGATGCTCTTCAGCCAGCACAAGTTATGGTGCAGCAAGTTTGAGGATGCTAGATGGTCAGAGGTCAGGTGATTATTCGTGTTTAAGGACACAGTACAATAGTGTATAGGCTGTTCACCTTTAATTGAGCACTTTTAAAAACCCTGATTAGGATCTTTTTTTTTTCTCGTTTTGTGTCCTTTCGCCATTTGTAAAATTAACATTGTCATGGACCGTCTCACTTCATTCGCTCGTAATACATGTGAAACCGTGGAGCATTTAGGAAAGTAAATATGTTGATAATATGCAAATGTATACTCTTATGTGTATAAAAGAAGAAACAATGGCATCAGTAGTCACAAATTTAGATATTATACTCCCAATACAACGTCAAGTCTTAGAACTATTTTCATTAAATTGTTGCCAACTTAACTGATAGCATGCGTGCCAGTGTGTACTGTAGGATATATGTCATTGGAGGCAATTTTTTTTCTCAAATGTTGATTTTAAAATTGTTTACTGTACCGTGAACAGCCACTAATGTTCACGTATGCGTGGTACTGTACGAAATACTCTAGTCGGGAAGTGTTACTATCAAATTATTGTGGAATCATAAGGGCGTCGAACAGTAGTATTGATGTCAAGTCATTCCTGAAAATAATTTAAAATTACCAGTCATTAAAGGTGAAACTGTAACAGAAAAAAGGAGGTGGAAAGGTATATTCAGAAAGTGGTGGTTTTTTTCTCTTTCTAAATAGTTTGTTGTCTGATTGTATTTTATAACTGATATTTATTATTTATATAATTTAATTGTTTAAGATTATGATGTTTATTGAAATAACTTAATTTACGTGATTGTACAGTTTAAGTCTTATATAAACAGTACACACCCCGAAATTCACACACACATATATGTATATACACACACACTTAATTTATTTACACACTAATTTTACCATGACATATTTGAAGTATTTTGTTATGATCTCTGCGTGTTTGTTCAACTAGTATTTATTTTGGTATCTGTCAGAACCATGGATTCGTGTCTGGACTCTCACCCTCCCTTGGTCTGTTAAATGTTTAACTATATGTACCTTCTTTGCTAAGGTTTTCCTGTACTTTGAAGAAACTGTCACCTGGCGGATGAGGAAAAGAGGAGTAGTACAATTTATTTTTTGTCTTCGTCTGAATTGTTGACTTCGTATCTATCCAACCAGACCAGCACAAAAAGAAAATTAGATTCTAACGGATAAAATTATTAGTGACGAAGTTTCATAAATGTTATTTATGAGGGGGCATTTTCTTTCTGGTTTGTCGGGAAAGCAGAGCTCCCTATAATGCCTGTGCAGATGGGCTTGTTCAAGATAATGCATTGCATTAAATACAATCGTTTAATGCTATTGCAGATTACAATTATTTAGATTTTATTGTGTGTTTTTTACGTCCCCTCTTTTAAACCGGGATTCTAACTGGAGGAGGCGTTGAAGGCGCTTACAAACTAAACTGACCAAAACTCTTATACAAAAAAAGTCATGCATTTCCCTGGACCCTAACCTCACAACTGCAAATTATCATATTCACGTAGCTTTAAAATTCTATTGATTTTGCTATTAGTCTCATTTCTCTGCGTAGACATACTCAGATGCCAAGGAACGTCACGCAGTCATATGTCAAATTGGACTTAATAATTTCGAGTGAACGAAGACTGAATACGTTGTAATGCGTGATATTGCAGTAGACAGTAATCATTTGTTAACATGGTTTGCTATTTATTTTTCCAATTGTGCTAGTGTTTATTAGATCCTCGTTTGCCATGAATCTATTTCACGTTTTCGTATGTTCTGGTAATATCGGGGATCCGTGTGTGGGGAAATATACAAGATAGTAAGTATTCCAGCTGGACGTAAGCTTTAAAGGATTCCAGTGAATGTGATAACGTTGACCGCACAATTTTGATGCACTGCACTTGTCAATAAATATGTTACTAAATTTTCGTGATTTCTTCATCGTATTTTGTAGCTGCTGACATATTAGAAAAGCGCAAATAAAATAACTGTTAGAGAATGGAAACTTATTTTGTAGTTCGTGAAGCGCATGGCATCATCTGTTCGTGCCCTAAAAATATGAAGACTTTTGCTAACATTTAACGAACTATTCCTAGAACCCGCGTGCCAGTGATGCCAGTGTGTAGGAGGCGTCCCCTTCACTCTAGAATCGAAACAGTTATATTCAAATTCCTAGTGAAATGCACTGGCCTAGTAGTAAAACATTAGTGCATTCCACTGATTTACCAGTATATAACGGCTAATTACCTGAAGATCTAGTAAAGTAATTCTACTTATTTAAATCACTGATTCAGATTTAGTGTCCATGTGGAACGTGAATAAGTAAAAAAAAAAAATCATTAAAAAATAAACATAATAAGAATCAACGCTTTAATTTCGGAAGGTTTGTTGAACTGATGGTTGCCGACATACACTGCAGTTTTGAGTGTGATTATAGAGATACAGGAGTTAATGACTGTTCCGTTCAATGACACCCACCAGATGATGGTACTCTAGCGAATTAATCAGTTTTTTTTATACTGTAGATTTAATACTTTGTTTCATGGCTTATATTTTGTACTTTTCATATTGTAACTGAAAATCACTACACACTTAGTATGTGCATAAAATAAAGGCCACATACTAGGAAGCGTTTATTATTGCTTCACTATAATTACATATAATTTTTATGAGATCTTTCAAGACTTTAAACTATGTTTAAGTTTTGTTTCCGTTGATACTCTTAGTCATTCAGTTTAAATGATTTAATCAAATTTACTTTTAACAGTTTAACGGTAAAACAAATAACCAATAATTAAATATAATAACTATCATCTCGCATACAACTCAATTTTCCTTCAGAAACGTAGCTTATTTGTGTGTTATCAGTGGTGGTATCTGAGCAAACCATACCTACATATATATTGTTATATTTAACGTCTTGGTGACTAAAATAAATTATTCTTTAGTCATTGAAATTATAAAATAGTAAATATCTATTTTATAAGTAATACTTCAAATTATAAAATAGTAAATATCTGTTTTCTAAGTAATACTATTGTCTAAATAAGCCATACTGGAATACTTACAATACTTTGACCTAAACATTATATATATATGAGGTAATTTTAAATGACAATAAAATTTGGAAAACATGTATCACTCACACTTTCTTTATAATCTCCTGTCACACTGTCAAAATTTTCTGTCACACTGCTTCCAATAAATTTGGTCAAAGAAAGTTTGGCAGTTATGACGTTATCGAAACGTCATAAACTCCGCCATATTTGTCTGAGAAAGTTGGATAGCTTCAGTTTCCATCCAAAATTTGTAGATTGAACCGGTTCTAAAACTTCTTTGATGTTTCTCTGTCTCAGCTAATGAGAATCGCCCACGATAAAAATGGATGCCAAGAAACTATAAAATGTAGAACAGTTATTGGAAACGAAGTAGGTTATGAAGATAAAAAATTTATGCAAAAGCTGTATGGACATGAATACTATTTTAAGTGAATATTGCACATCATTTTACGAACTCAGAGACATTAAACTTCATTGGGCAAGAAACATCTCTGGTAAATAAAATTTGAATTTAGTAAATAAGCGAAAATAAATTACAACCTTCCTTGCATTTCTTCATGTTATTAACTGCATGGAAAAAAAAAAAGCAATATCTCACTATGAAAACAATTTAAAAATAATAATTCAAATTAGATTCCCTCAGTAAAATAATTTCACAGTGTGACACATTTTCAAACACATTCAAGATTATTTGAAAAAAATGGTTGGAAGGAAAAATTTGATGGAAGTATTTTGTCTTCAAATTGTATTGTCAAATATAGATGAAGGGAAACATTTGGCAGTGTGACAGGGGGAGTGTTCGCTCCAATGATGTGTGTGAGGACAGAATGAAGTTATTTGGAATGTGAATGTTATGTGCATGTTAACAAATAATACACCTTAATATTTTTCACGGGGTTTATTTAATCGTACAGTTATAGGCCAATTCTGTGTTAACAATTTAATATGTAGAAACGAGATATTACTTTTTGGCTTTCCTCTTTGACCAGAAGTAAGGGAGTGGGAGGGGTTTCTAGAGGCTGGCTTTCATATACTAACTGCAGTATTGCAATTAATTTTTGTTTTCCCTAGTTTTACGTAGTTCGAGGGGAAAATTGTTAGACTACAACTGCATATTGATTAGTGTATATCCATTTATTATCATCTCGTGTTTGCTAACGCGTTTAAATAAACGTCTTTGCTGGAATGCTGGTGAATGCTGCAGTTTTGCATATTTTGATACAAAATTATTCGAGGCGAACGCTAACACTGTTTAAACGTTTAAACACAATAACCGGTATGTAACCTTACTTCTTTGAACGAGTGAGAGTAATAAGAAATGGAGAAACTAAAAAACTTCATGAAGGAAATGATACCGAAATTTCGTTTCATTGTGTATCTTGACAGGTGCTTATTCAGAAATTAATTATTTAGGTAGGTGAATATACACGGGGAATATACACGCATGTTTCATTTTCTGCCTGGTTCGGAGTGCAATATCCCAAGAAATATTTTTTTTAACAACTTTATTTTTAACCTGAAATGCTCAGAAAAATACTGTCAAAATCTTCAGCAATTTAAAAACTGGCAGGTTGCTAGAATGCGCCACACCATCATCCAAGTAAGCTCATCTTAGTGAGCATTTCAAAATATAATGGCTAAACGAATTGTAAGTTATTAAGAGAAGAGCTTACTGTTGTGGTTTTAGTTAGTTTATTTTTCACTTGATATAAGGGGAGGGGGGGCGCTGCCTCTTTCCCCCTTTGGGTACGCCTCTGTGACTCAGTTTGAAAAAAAAATATATATAAACTTAGTGTGTGACCAGATATGAACTCAAGACTGGCAGGGCGATAATCACGGCTCTTGATTTATTAGACATCTGGATGTTGGTGTTGCAAACCGCAACAGGTTTGCGGAATACCTCTTTATGCAACCGAGTGTGCTTACTTTTATCACTGGAAGAATGCGCTGCACGTGCATCACGAAACTGTACGCGCGCGTTTACAAACAGCCGCGCTAATTACAAGCACGCCGGCTGTTAACAGACGGCCACGAGCGGTTGCCGGGGAAGCCCACGCCGCCGACAGTGCGTCAGCTGCAGTCAGTTTGTAAACAGTTGGAACATGTGTCTCGTCTCGTCAGTTTACACTGGCAGGCCGCCTGTGTTACCTGTTGTGGCTTGCTCCAGCCTTCCCCTCGGCAGTCTTTCGCCGGCTGCTGGATGGTGAACGCTCTCCACCTTCACATCCATCCAGCCATGTGCGTAGCTGTGTATAGCAGGGACATGCGAAGGAGGGGATTGGATTTGGGTGTTAACCCCTCCACGCTCCCTCCCAAGCCTATGCAGGAAAAAAAATTTAACTACAGTGGAACCCTGTTACAACATTTTTAAGGCTCCAAGAAATGTCAGCCTTATATAAGAGAAAACTTTATAAGAGGGTAATTTTGTATTGAAAAACATGTTTGTGGACCAAGAGAAGAAAGCTTGTTAAACAGGAAAATGTTATAAGATGGGATATTACAACAGGACAAATTTCATGGCATATAATGTAGAATTTAATCATTAACTTTGCTAAAAGTACAAGTGGGACGCTTGAATGAAACTACAATAGCGAAGTGTTATGGTCTCCTTATCGACATTACAGGGGAGCTTATCCTATGGACGTTGGGCAGGGCTTGCTGATAAATCCACAAAGCGCAATTGATGC